>MNCI01002930.1:9275-38542 GCA_015680685.1 Gnetum montanum
CTTTGAGCACATGCATTACATGTGGTAATCCCAGTAACGATTAGCGTTTGGTAGCCACAGTTGCACAGTTCAGGGTGTGTACGATAAGTGGGAACGAATGCTGACGCTAGTTAATTTAGACTTAGGACATTAGTTAGAGTAGTTAGTTCTCTCAACCCTTCACCCCTTAGCATAGGAGATAAACCTGAAAAGACCAAGAAAATCATATACCTCGAACTTACTTAACCATACACCGTGACAACAAGTAAGTCTAGGAAGACAACGATTAATTAACCCCAAGTGTTCCTTGCAGCATTTAGGCATTTAGTCTACAGAGTTTGACCGGATCGTGCGTGCTACGCTCGTTTCGTATGGTTGAGTGTAGGGGCACCTCGCCACTCATCACCAACCAAGCATGGCCTTATGTCGAATGACTTGCTACCTTATGAGAGATATTGTGACCTATAACTTATCAATCTCTAGGATGGACCCAACCTCAACCCATCGACCTTTTCCTATATCATCAATCCCTCTGCACATACTCCATACTCAAAACAGCACCAACTACCAACTTATCAACTGTGAAAATACACCCATGGCTCTACACATCAACTATGAAGATACACCCATGGCTCTACACACTATCTGTTGCCAACCATAATGAATCTAGTCCTATCCATGAATACATTGTGCATTTTGGTAACACAGGCACCAATGGTTGGCTTTGCAATTTAGGATGCCTTGAGCATTGTTTGATTTGTGTGCTATGGGTAAGGGTCACCCTTCTTGTTGGTCTATCAAGTTTGTCCAACTAAAGATCTACCTTGGGCCTATGCTACCCCTTTTTTGGTCCCTTAAGTCTGTCTAACTAAAGCTCTTTGTAGGTCAATGTGGCTCCCCCTTTTTATGTACTTTGTTTTTTTCTTAAGTAGTATTGTGCTTTTGAGTATTTTTGAGATAAAACAAAAAGAGAAACCTAAATCCCCACCTTTATTTTGTCATATATTTCATATTTCATACGGTTAATTGGAATGAAAGATTAAATTAACCATGGTGCCAACTGTATCAAGAAGGAAGCTACAGAGGTCCACACTTTGGTTCCCATGAGAGGAGGAAACTACGTTATCCATGTCCCAGACAAAGATGCAGATCCATTTTCTACGGCATCCATATTGCATATGAAAGCCACAAGTTCATTGTTTCTTGTTCATTCACTGCCAGGTAGGTTCTCATTCAAGGAACATGAGACAACCTCAAAATAAATTGATCGTAAAGGTGCCACAACCTTTTCCTTGAAACATGGAGTATCAGATGTTTGCAACCGAGGATGTAAGAAATCTGAAAACAAGCATTTTGAATGGTTTTCCAAATGTTGCAAAAATTCTTTCCACTGCCGTATAAGGAGTGTGAATTTCTGTATACATATTGATAAAACTTAATATTATTTTGCTCTCTATATCGATGACTTAAAAATTTGATTGCAGCAAACATTTTATGTCAAGATTACATTGCCGACTAGAGTTAAGGAAGTAAATCCATAAGGAAACGAAAAGGCAAATACATATATTTATAGAGCAAGCATTTTTTTCCAATAGACTTGATTTTGCAGGAGCTCGAGGCACTCATCATCTACCTCTTAACAAAGTGAGATAATATTATTTAAGAAAATTGCATAAACCCTCATTATGCCTAAATCATAAAATGAACTTTTGCTGTTCTTGGTAATATGGTACTAGAACCATGGTGTCACTCCTTGGTCCTAGCTGAAGCATTAAATCAATGTTGTATATTTAAAACCCATGGTGACTTTGTTGCTTAATTTGGTCAAACAACGTATGTTGCTTGTAGATATTCAATTATTTCAGCACTTTCAAACATCCTCACTCCAATGTTTGGATCCTCCAAATATGGTACCTGAGAAGTATGAACCAGAATATCATTCTTCAACAATAAATTGATGGAGGATAGCAAAGGACAAAACATTAGATAATTTTTATAGTCATGAAAGGTAAAAGCCATTTGTTAAGCAGCACTCAATGTAACTTTTTACGAAGTGAAATTATAAAATAAGTCTCCCAGGATATGGGGTACAAAACCTGAAAGTGCCCTGTTTTCTCATAAAGAACTTGCTGGTTTGCACTTCCACTAACGAGATGTTAAGTCAAATAGACCTACTGCAGACTCAAGTGTTATCTAATTTTAAAATATCCTTTTAAATAGGAAAAAAAAGTTCAATATTAGCATAAAATCACTTGACGTATGACGAGGAACAGAGATTACAGTACGCTAATAGAAACTACAAGTAGAAAATGTAATATCTCTCAGTGGTTCAAGGTTCATCTTTCACACCACCACTTAGAGATGGTATAAAGGTTTTCCAATTTATAGTTTGCAGAAAAAGAAAATGGTGATTTTTTTAAACAACTAAACATTTTTACATTCAGGACATTAGATTGCGAAGATAAGTCCACAAAATTTATTGATTTAATAGTATGGATTGTACCTATGGTACACATGGGGCAACTCTAGCTCCACCAAGGTTTCTCTCACAATTTTGCAAAAAGGAGATGCCTACATGTTAAAAATAATTATTTGCAATCTATAAGCTATGATACAAACATAAAATTTGCAGCTGGGAAAGAAAAGCACGGAAATTTCTATCAGAATTTTACGACATTATATGAGAAACAAATCTTCTTTGGATTTTTTAAGAGCATATCATATTACCTCTTTAAAAAAACAAAAGGATTACATCTTTGGAGAGGGGACCTTAGGGCAATGTACCTGCAGTTGATTTTCCGAACTTGATCTTTCTTATACTTAATTGCATATTCTTCCATGAAGTATTTATTCAGTGCATTTTACTCACTCTTCTCTAGATCCTTCAATATTAACCAATTTTGTGTATGGCTGGAGGCCACTGTGAGAGCAGAATATCACAGGTGCACTGTGAACCTGGTAGCTATACAGATGGCTAGATGTACTTGATAATACAAATTGGCAACATGATTTCAATTTTTATGCTTCTTGCCAAATCAATCATATGTCAGAATGGTAGAGCATTGATGCCAATGGTACTTGAATTTTCATTTACTTTTACAAGCTTTAGAAATTTAAATCAGAATTTAGGAGTCGATATGATGAAAGAAGAGAGCAAGAAGAATCTCCACCACATTCAAGAAGAGATTAAGACATAATGGCTAGGATAAAAATAAAAGATTTTAAAGAGAGAGAATTTAATTTTCATTTTGAAAAACTCCAGAGTTGGAGGGGAAAAAATATTGGTTTCAAAGATCTTGAATCCAATGAATCAAGAAGGGAGATGGTAACTCCAAAGTACAATTTATCATTCAATGGCATCTAGCAGCCATTGTCATAATCCGGATACCATGCTGATAAATGAAAAATTACTGCCAATTATTTGAAGATTTATTTCCATCTTATAAGCCTTGAACACAAATGATTTGATATTTAGTCTAGTACTAAATCTTTTAAACAGCCTTGTGACCAGTTTAAAAAATCAATTTGCACATTGAAAATCATAAAGCACCAAGGCTTTCTTGTGGATCTTTCTAGTAGTGTTGGGATCCTGTGGAAAAGGATCTACAAGATATGATACGTGAAACTAAGATACGTAGTTGTTACAATCTTTCAATTCCACATAAATTACCTTTCATCTCAGGAAGCAAGGTGCAACATTTATCTCTATATTTACACCCAACTGTTTTGTGTAAAGTTATAGATCCATCAATGTATAGAATTTGCAAAGATGTACTGGTAATAAGTGGGTGCCTGGTGAGGGACCTTGGATTATTCTGTTTGGGACTTGAATTCCTTCAATGTTATTCTAGGCCAAGAGTTATGATGGGATCATGAAGGCTGAAGGTAAGGCCACAAAGATGGTGACTAGTGACCATGAAGTGTGACAATGCAATGCATAGGAGTCATGAAGATGCAGCCACTTATGAAAAAAATGGCTACAAGCCCCTTACAAATGCTTGCAAAGCAAAAACACAGAGTTATGTATGATGGGTAATGATTGTTACAACGATAGCCACGAGCAACAATGAAAGTTGCTGTCGAAATCTAAAATACAAAAACAGGCAAGAAAGAAAAGAGGATCGACGATAAAATGTGGAGAATGCCTCCCTCCCCATAGGTCATGGCCTTTGGGCAACAGGATGGCACCAACCACATCAAGTTCCTTTGCAAGGCTAGAGTAATTGCTATTGCACACCTAGATCTCATCTTCATTTCTCATGAGAGTTTCCCTTGTTTGGTCAAGATGCATGGGTCACATTTGAGAAGCACCATGGAATCAGATTTTGAGTGATTAAAGATACTATGCAGAAATTGTATTTGGCCATATTGTCTGATGATCTGACAACGAGATGAATAAGTCAGCACACAAATTAGGTCCTTGAATCAAAAAAGTTCTAGATAGATATCATCAAGACATGTTGCAACTTGAACTGCCAAGGACTCTACCATGATCAAAAAAATAAAGTCTGGAATAGCTCCAGCAATTCAGATGGTGTACAAACTGACATGCCCAAAGTTATGAATATTAAAACAATGGCTTGAAGGTTTGGTTTAAAAGCAATATTTGTGACCCTCAAAATCTCCCTTTGGTGCTCCTGTGTTTTTTGTCACCAAGGAAGACGAATCCTCGAGGTTGTGTGTTTACTACAGATTACCAAATAAACACAACTATAAAGAACAAGTATCTGGTGTCGTTGATATCAGATCTCTTCAACCACATCACTGAGGCACTATATTTTACCTGGTTGGATTTAAGCCAAGGTCATTATCACGTCAAAATAGCATGAGGTGATTAGAAGAACACTACATGTGTCACCAGGTATGGGGCCTATGAATGGGCTGTCATGCTTTTCAGGCTTTATAGCACTCCAGCCACTTTCTGTGCTCTTATAAATAATACTTTCATTCATTTCTGAATGAAATTGTGGTTGTCTACTTGATGACATCTTGATATACAGCCAAACTCTGAAGGAACATGTTCTGCATCGTCAGATGGTCTTTGAAAAGTTGTGGCAAAGTCAGTTGTATGTAAGAAGATAAGTGTCAATTTGCTTAAACAGAAATGAAATTCCTTGGGCATATTGTCAGACATGGGATGATTAAACCTAATTGTAACGAACCACTTGCTTTGTTCGAAAAGGCTAATTGGAATAGTAATAAATTTGTTGACCATATTTTTATATGTATTATGATTAAATGTTTAAATACTTTATGCATAAGAAATATGATTTAAAATACATGCTGGGAATGTTTTAGAATAATAAATATAAATAATATATGGGAAAACAAAATATTTTCCATTCTATTTCAACAGAGATGCTGAGAAACAGAGGACAATGCTCTAAGGTGTGCCTCAAGAGCTAAAATAGGGATGTTGAGATGCAAATGAATGCTCATATTGAGGAACTTGACCTATGAATCAAATTGGAGGAACCTGACCCATGAATCAGGGATATTGTGTGTAGATACTATAGCTTTATATTTTATTTTATTTTGTGCATTGCTCTTTTTAGTTTAAAATAGTGGAGTATAAGTACCTTCTCCATTGCTGTAGAAAGGTCATGTGACGACCTTTCAGGGATCATAAGACAATGGGAAAATTCACATCGCTGATGACTTGAAAAAGAAGGTGCCTTATTTGATTATGTATCTTGAATTGCCCTTGTCATGAATCTATTTGAAAACTCTTTCCTTGCATCTTATGACAATTCTGAATGATAAAGAGATAGATATTATGTTGGAATGTTCAAGAGGAATTGAACCTAAGATCTAGCAAAATCTGAATTCTAAAATATCAAAAATTGTTGATTTAGGAATTGAACTTGCAACCTATGAATATACATACTTTATTGATTTTATTATAGTGATAATGAAGAGAATTGAACTCATGATCCATTGCTAGAGAGAGAGAGAGAGAGAGAGAGATAACTTTAAAAAGAAAGAAAAGAATACGGACAGTCCCCAACAAGTTAGTTACAAGAAACCAAAGAAAAGAATATGAACAGTCCCCAACAAGTCAATTACAAGAAACCATTCATTATCCGTTATTCCACCTACAAATAGGAAGAGGAGGAGAAAAAAAAAAGGGACACACACAAGGCAAAAGTAGCTTTGCAGAACACAAAAAGAAAAAAAGAGAGAAGGATACATCAACAAGGGGTGTGGTTGCAAAGGAAGAGAAGACTGTCGCTACTACAAGAGATAGCAAAGAAAAAGAAAACAAGAGCTCCAATATTCGGATAATTCCTCCTAGTAAGCAAGATATCTAAGCAATGAGGTAAAATGATCCATCTTTGTTATGTTTGATAATGGCTAGCAAAGGCTGATTTTCTCAAACTTTTCTCTTCTTGCTTGTCTAACCACCTTCACAATGCTTGTATGAAAATATCAAGATTGTTGTTGTAAGCTTAGACTTATTTTTTTGGATCTCTCCGCCCGTCCTCTGCACTCTCATACTTAAATGACTTGGATGAGAGTTGTTTCTGTAACGATTCAGAAACACCCATAACGATTTGGGGCATTTTTGGCGAGGGGTTGCCAACAGGGGCTATGGATCCCTGATATGAGGATTGGTACCGCCAGCAAAAAGCGAGAGTATCCTTGAGCCCATCGATAATTGTGAATTGTTCAATTCTTGGAATTTGGTTAGAATTCGGTTGATAAACCCCTTTTGAATGCATAAATCTTGGATCTGAATCTTGAATTATACTTCTTTTTCCTATACCTTCTCAAGTCTGATTTTAATATCTTTCTATAAGTTGATGGAGTGGGGAAAAACCTATGTTAATTTATGATTGAATGATTATTCTCTGCTATTGAACATATGAATTTCCTGATTGAATGATTAATGGTAAATTGGTTACAAGAGTTGAATTTAGATGATCTTGTTTTGTGTGTTGCTGGAAATTATAAAATATTATTATGTGATTGAGCAAATAAGAGATTATTAATTTTTCTGCTTTTGTGGTCATTTCTTTGGTTTTCAAATGTGTAAATGATCCCAATTAAATATTTTTTTTAGGTTGAATAATAAAAAGTTTAATTTTTTTTTAATCTAATAAATCTTGCACAAATATTTTGCTATGCCTATTTCTTTTTAAAAGTATTTCTTAATTCTTAAATTAATATTGATTGACCTGTTTCAAAGCTAGATCTAGGCATTGTTGATCTCATTTTAATTTTAAAGGTTAATGCTAGTTCAATTGTTGTAGCAAGAAAGCCATATGGGCATTTTCTTCTTTCAACTAGCTTTCTTTTTAGGGGGCTTTGGATGCTAGCTCTTGCTCCCTATGAGTGGGTGTTACACTAATCCTTGGGTAGAAGTCTGGCATGTATCCACGGTTCTTATATTTGGGAAGTTATGAAAATGCCTACCAAGAAACACATTTTCTGGTTACATAAAACTCTGAATGTGTTTATTCCAGAAATCATGCTTAAAATTTTAAAACCCAACACAACAGAATGATTTATTTAAGGCAAATTTCTTTTAAAGAAAATTACAACATAATACAACAGTGGCAGAAAATACTAACCTCATATGCCTATAAATCAATTGGCTTTTCTGGACATTTTGCTGGACTATAAATAGATCCCTGTGAACATTTGAGTTGTTTGATGACAACACAGTAATATCCCAAATAAAAATACCAGATTGATCCACATGCTTCTCATGGATAGCCCTATTGATGCATTAACAATGATCTACTTATTTAACATTGTAGAAAACTATGAGACAATTATAATAAATATAATCATCCCAGTTAAACATGCATAAATGACCAGCACCCAGACAGTTATATGCATTGCTTTATCATGTAAGGAATTAACATAAATCAAAAGGTTCTCCTAATCCCTTGCACCCAGCTTTGTTTATGAATTAGCAGTGAATAACAAGAAAAATTAAAGTGATCGATTATCCCTTATGACATGCTATGCAAATAAAACTAACTGTTAGAAAGCCTAAGGATAACATCGTGGAAACACTTTCATCCCCTGAAATAAGTAGCAAATATTAACAATCATTAATGCTGCACTTGTTCAATAATGCAGCTATTTTAAGTAATGACTGAAAAAGGATAAACAATTGCTATTTTGGCTGTTAAACATGCAATTTATTAAATTCTAGTGGATAATCAGCACAAATGACAATTTGCATCATCCACTCTTATAGACACTTCTCAAATAAATAGAGGAGTGCTGCTAATGACAATTTGCATCATCCAGTCTTATTGACACTTCTCAAATAAATAGAGGAGTGCTGCTAATATGGCTATTCCATTTGGGAATTCCCCATTCTAACTTGCTTAAATTTTGTTACAATGCATTCAAAATAAACATTAGAAACTAAAATAGTAGAAATTACAAAAATAAGAATATTCCTTCAAGATCATTGTACTACATATCTAACTTTAATAATATAATCTCTTTTTACTTGTTCCATATATGTGTGGGTATATATATATTACTTCAAGAAACATTATGTCCATTTGCAGTTAGCTACTATGCATCATCTTACAGATCCATAGAACATAAAAATGGCCCAGTAGCCCTTGCAGCTAAATATTATACATGATTTTGTTACTCTCATCTGAAGTTAAGTGTGGATTAGCAAACTCTATCAAAAATCAAGAAAAGATTTGCCTATCTATATATCTACCTTATCAGCATCTTCAGTGTTTCAAATTTCAGAGTTACTGACTGACCGTTCAATAGAAAACATAGGAAGCTCAACCTCCTGTTTCTACATAATGAGATCTAAGTAAATAGAGACTTTCCATTTTAAGAGATTTCATGATAGAACCATGTCCTCGGGTGTTAAAAGAAACTGAAGAAAGTCTTAGCCAAAATACAGAAGAGTATTACTAGTGAAGACAAAAATAATGTATATTCACATGTAATAGTTTTCAGTAAACCCTTCAGGCCTTGACGTCCTGTTAAAAAGTTTTTCCAGAAAACAAGAAAAATAACCATAAAATCAACAAATAAAAGCCAAAGCTAAAAAGCCCACATGATGATAGGAAACCCATTAATATTTCAGTTATACAAGCATCTCTATAACATTCTGCTTTCAAAATTTTCAAAGAAAACAGGTTTTGAGAGCAATCCTACCTCCATTCAAATTACTTCAGGTTGAGGTTATAAGTAGAAGCTTACTATTTTCTCGTGAAATCATGACATCTTTTTTGGCAAAGTGCAGTGGCAATTGAAAGCCAATATGTTATATGTTAATCAATAACCAAATATTTTTACAAATGTATAAAAGCCCAGTTTAAAAAATGATAGTTTTCTAATATTTATTGAGTTTGATCAAGTCACCCTAATGTGTACAAATATTTAAATAACTAAATGAGTCAAATTATATTAAAACATTTTTTTCAAATAGGTAAAAAGATGAGTGTACGCATGATACAAAATAGATTTAAAGTATATCTCCTTAGCGTTAACACAATTATTTCAACTAGTAATTTAGTATTTTATATAAATCTAAATCCCACAGAATTTTTAAAAAATAGAATTATCTCTTCCAATTTTATTTATATGAATTTTATGTTTATGCAAGACAAAGAAATTTATTGGTTTACGCAAAATCGTAAGATGAAAAGAAATAGCAAGGTTACCATAATGTTTAGCCAAATATTTGATTATGTCATCAAATTCATACATTGATACTGTTATAATCAGATCTGAAAACACACTACAAATGCTCTAGAGAAATTATTAAAACCCTACAGATCTGAATAAATCATTAGAGGCAAAATATTGCGTTGTAGCAGGTCAAGAAACACTATAAATCACTCTCAAAACATTCTAAACTCTAGCAAACATTTGCTGTGATAAAAAAATGAAAGCAGAATGAAAATAGTAAAAATAGCACAAGAACACAGAGAGTTATGTAATTCGGGCCCTTTTTACCCTACTTCCACAACAATGCTGATCTGTCTTCTATTCTTCTCAAATCTTTAGGACACAAGCCGTCCTTGTAACTTTTCCAAACACCCAAGCTGTTATTCCAACAGATCTCAGATCAACACCAACAAGACTCACATCTCCAAGGTAAAACCTTGAAACAATGCTTTCACTTCAAAACACACCTTAAAGGCTACCCCAAGCCTTCTATTTATGAAGAAACATGAGGACCAAACCCAATCCTAATACATGTGGGATAAAGCATCAAGCCTCCTATTTATGAGGAAACATGAGGACCAAACCCCAATCCTAATACATGTGGGATAAAACACATCCCCACATCAAATGCAACATAAAAGGAAATACAACAATTAATGTATTTGTCTTCATTTTTCCAACAGATACACCTTTCTTTAGATCCACCTATAATGAAAAATAAGACCTTTTATCATATGAAGACCATGTACATGATATACGTACATTTTCAAGAATTGTACATAGTAAAATACGAAAAACATGTCTTTGTCTGAATTTAAGACATTTAACCTTCTGGAATAATGTTTAGTAAAAAAAAATATAAAAGTAGATGAATCATTCATATAATGTAAACCAAGAAATGCAATCACACAATAGTAAAAAATGAAAATTTCGTTTTCAACAAAAAAAGGTTAATTGAAACATTTGAACTCATTTCTAAGACCTCAGGTTATACGCCTCAATGCTTATTAACCACATTTCATCTTGAAAGTTTTTCTCTTCTTGGATGTTGTGTATGAATACTTTGTAAAGCCATTAATGTAAGCAATGTCAATTAACAAAGTTGATGTTACACAGATAGCCAAACATAGAATATTATCATCAATTCATCCACCTACTTAACTGAATAGCCCATGTTGGGATAAAGGCACCAAGATGACTATCAATTGACAAAGATAAATATCACATTCTTATTGATGCTGGTGATGATATGATTTAATGCATAAATGGTATCCACTTATTGAAAGATATATTGAGAGCTCAAAAAATATTGTATTGAATCAAAGATACTTTGACTATGAGAGAGAAAAAAAAGTAGACAACTATCAAGGGCATCAATTAAAGAAACAAAAAACAACTAGTAAGGGCAATCATGTGATATAACCATGTAAACATGGACGGGGTAAGCATAAGCAATGTTTAAGCCAATTTTTTTTAATGATGTAGGATCAAACATCCTTACAGTACACCTTCTAGCAAGAATAAATTGAAGGATATGTAGCTTACTCTTCACAAAGAGGTTAAGTCCTGATAGCAATTATGGTTCAATTTGCACCCCAAAGTAGGGTGAACAACATGATAAATATTAATTGTCACAAGAACAAAAGAAAAATTTTTAAGTACTTCTAATTCCAACTCCTTTAAGCACCAAAAAGCATTACACTAATCTAATCAAGTTAATCAAGATTAAGACAAAAGTAAGAAAAGAAAAATACAATAGAAGCACATCAAAACACACCAAAATTTTGGACAAAAGTAAGAAAAACAAAAAATACCAAAACTACATAAGAACATACCAAAATTTTATAGTAGTTCATCTTGGGCCTATACCACTATCACATCGTCATCATCGTTGTCGTCATCCTAGCCTTGTCCCAATAAAATGGGGTAAGCTATTAAGGATCATCACCTAGATGATCAATGCTCATCCCACCAAGGCGTGGTCTTGAGGCGACTATCACATGGACTTCCTAATTCTTTTCATTTTCATCCAAATTGAAATTCCTTTTTTATCCAATTCTAATCTCTAGGTTACCACTCTCCCAATCACAATCATGAGATTTTTCAAACTAATTCTTAATCTACATGAAGAGAAAAATACCAAGATTTAGTGATGTTGATGTAGTTCCTTAACAATGCACCAATAAAAATCAAGTTCTAGTACATACAATGGAGTGATGATAAGGTGCTTGTTTCTCAAGTTGAAAACTGTGAGTTTGAGCCTAGGCATAGCCATAGCCACTTGAAGAGGTTAGGCTTTCACTCATCCACCAATCCTCTCAACATTCTACTTAGTGGGATAAGCATAGAAGCTCTAGATGATGATCCCTTCAGATAATAAAAAAAAGTCTCTTAATTAAAATTCTTCTTCATCATCATCCTAGCGTTGTCCCAACAAAAACCTCTCCATCTATCATTTGGTCAAATTTTGAGATGTCCTCTAAATCAAAATTCTTTTTCTAAGCTATGGGACAGCCTAATTGCAAGACTCTTGATTTGGGAATTCCAAGATATGGATTCAATTCTAGTGGGCAATACTAAGTTATAAAGTTCTAAGTGAAGTCTATATCTTGGGGGTAAATATTGTTAAAAAATATTCCAAATTCCAAACCCAAAATAAATAAAAAATCCAATTGATTTTAAGCTAGAGAACTACAAAAGAAAGCCAAATAGTTATAGATTTTTCTTTCAAACTTCTGGAAACACAAAGGTTAATTTTTCCCTCCCATATCTTACTTTGATAGTTGAGTTTTGACATTTTTTATTTTTGTTAAAAGAGATTTATGCCATCATGTTTTAAATAGAAATTACGGGAAGAAAATAAATCCAAGAGTGGAATTTCTTTAACAAAAATCATTCAAAGTTTTTTATAAGAGATCTCCTATCATTGAAAATAAATATTAAATAGAAATTAGCACTGAACAAAAGAGAGGGACTATGCAAAAAGCAATACAGCTAAGGCATGCTCCAAATATTGTTGAAACATTGGGTCTTGTAAAATATGCATAAACAACAAATTGTAGAATTGCAAGACTGCAAAAAAAAAATAGACTATATTGGAGACTAGCTTAGAATGCCTTCCCTATTTACTGTTTTTTATTTATCCCATCAATTCTTGCTTGGCTTTCTGTACAATAATCTGTTATGAGGTGTAACTACACTTGGTTCACCTCCTAGCTGGATCAACAGTAGTGAAATCTACTTTCTATTATGGAACATAATTCCTATACAAACCTTAGCGCGTTTTCATCCGGATGCGGGGGATTCACCAGTGGATCGGAGCAGACGGGAGTCCACTATGCAAGGCATCCAATAGGCGGCAAACTTCATAGATACTGAGGAGCATCGCAACACCTTGGACTTGCTCCATGAGCTTGAACGTCCGCAATGCGCCTGCCGTCATTTGCCAACTCGCCNTCTTATACAAACTTGTTGGATCTTTAATTTAATCACTGTCTACCAACAAGTTGTTAACAAGATTTTTTAAGACAATTTTAGTAACTATACTAATAAGTTGTTATCATTCATTAGCTGTTATAGAAAATTTCATTTATTCTTTATTTACATTTTATAATTTTTATGTTTTTGTTATAGTGCCTGGTTAAATTAATGAAGAGGCACCAATCAGGGTCTTCAGCATTTGAGTAAATCCATGCATGAACTCATGCAAGTTTCATCACATGTTCAACATCTATAAAGCAGATGAATGGTTAGCATGCCTAGCTAAATAATCTAAATATAGTCTTTCATGGTTTTGTGAATTGTCTTCTAGTACATATCCATGAACAAAGTTTTAATTTCCCCTAAAGTTTTTGGGTTCATTGTTATGTGTTTCAAAATTTCTAATGCCTGTTCATTGATCTTAGATCATTGGATTACCTTATGTAAAACTAAAATGTAGGAATCCAAAGAAAACATTTATAAGCAAAGACTATATGCTTAGGACTTACAACTTAACGTCTACCATATCATCAGTTAGACATAATTGCTTAATTCATGCTTAACATAATTATAACAGTATGTAATAAATTAATAACACAGTTTGTACAAAAATAAAACCATAAAACAAAATCTTAAAAAGAAAAATCAGGGAAAGTGAAAGAACCATGCAAGGAAACTGCTTCTTGCCACCCATTTGAATAATGTTAGGTCAAAAGTTTGGTCCATTCCTAGGACATGGATAATAGAGAATATCTNTTTTGACTGCAATTTTGAAGTTTTAATTTTATTCTCTGAATTAGGTTTGAGAGATGGTATTATCAATACTTGATCTAGATATTCTCTATTATCCATGTCCTAGGAATGGACCAAACTTTTGACCTAACGTTATTCAAATGGGTGGCAAGAAGCAGTTTCCTTGCATGGTTCTTTCACTTTCCCTGATTTTTCTTTTTAAGATTTTGTTTTATGGTTTTATTTTTGTACAAACTNGCAGTCAAAAAATAATAAATATTAAATCTACCCTTTACTTTTGTAAGAAAATTTTTTGTATGGAAAGAACAATAAGAACTGCTAGGAAAAATATTGAATATCATTAAAACATTTTGTTTTTACATGTTGATAAAATATCAACATTAACTGTTTTAATTGGAAGGAAATACACCTGTAAAAGAAGATGTATCATCATAATAATATCCCTGTACATGAAGTGGTATACTGGCATTACATTATCAATTTCACTGGTGTAAAAATTTTAATTTTCCATCTACCCCTTTACTCATTTGGATTCAGTTTAAGCATTTTGATCTTTTTCATTCAAATTTTGTTTCCACTTGGACAACAAAAATTAGGGATATTTTTGCATGCTCAAAGTAAATGAAAAATGCTTTCAGAAAATAACAATATATGGAATATAATTTAGTGGATCAAATGTAATCTATAAAATAACCAACCTTGTGACAAATTGGGCAACTAAGTAATGCATCATGATTTCCATATGCAAAATTAGAAAAGAATGAAAATTAGTAAATAAGGAAATCTTGTGCAAACAAATGACAAAAAATTGTAAAAAGATGAAATTTAATTGGTAACTGATACTTAGTATTGAGTTAAAAAAAAAATATGATGAGGTTAAAAACCTTTCAAACTCATAGATCTCAATAGGTCTCTTGGGGCCTGTCTTTGATGTCTCTACAAGCTTGTGACCTATAGGAGATTAAAATCAAAGATGAACTCTAATGTCACAAAAATGAACAAACATGATATTCTGTTTATCTGTTTGAAGTTACTGTACTAGCTCTATGCAACGTTTCCAAAAACAAAACAAAACAAAAGGACAATTGTTTAATGATGACATTCTGAATCAATATACCCAGACAATGGTGGAGAATTTGCACATCTATCTTGGATAAACCAACTGATACTATCAAGTATTTATAGGCATTCAAGATAATCTTTTTTGTTACAAATAAGGACAGGCACATTTATCTTACCTGCAACTGAAAAAGAAGTATACGTGTTTTGTGGAACACTGGACTCGGGAACCCAAGACGCTTTATAGCTGCCATATAGATGAAGTATGCATTAAAATTAAAAGAGGAAATGCATGTAGCTGCCATATAGATGAAGTATGCATTAAAATTAAAAGAGGAAATGCATAGATGCTGATGAGAAAACTAGTCATAACTCCAATACACCGAAAACAGAAATTTTATGCAATGGAACATTGATATGTCTCTTGATCTCTAAGATTTACAGACGATTCCAGTTGTACCTAGAATCTTATATTTTAATTAAGAAATTTTTTTTCACCTCTTGAAAAACATACATATTGAAATACATCAGTCATGTTCCCTTTCCTTCATCATTTCCGTACAATTAGAACTTTCCATTTTCTTTTGCTGTCCATGCACATTTCATTCATTATGACTTTAAAAGAATAGGATTCTATAAGCACTATTACATTGAGCACAGTTGAGTTTCAACCCATAAAGCTGTAGCATGGAATGTTTACTTTCAAGAAGTCTGTGCCCCCAAACCAGAAAAATGTAAATGAATGAATATTCAACCATCAACCATAAGTAGCAATGGAAACTCTAGAATAGAAATTGCAGAGACTGTAAGCGCTACACAAAACATCAAGTAAAACTCTTTAATTTTATTAAACTTCAAACTCCCTGCAAATCGAACAGATGGTGCCAATATCATTTCAAACTTTGAAAAATTACGAAACAATGAAACTCAATTACGAAAAAAAAAAAGTGAGTGAGAGAGAACCCTTGAGCAAAGGCACCGGTGCCAAGGCGAAAGGGAAGAGCGAGAGAAGAAGAGAGAATGGTTCCCCACTGATCTTGCCTAACCCGGAACCGCCATGGCTCGGGAGGCTGAAATCCAGCAGGTCGTGCTGAAACAGATGACTCATTCTCGTTTTGGGTGATTTGCTGTTGCTGTGCTTCGACTCCATGAAAGCTCAAACGAGGTCGTGCAGACACCCCTGTCACTGCAATAGCCACCACCATGTTGACTGTGAACTGAAGATAACTGCAGGCGCCCCGAGACTCAGCACCATCTTATTTCTTTCGCCAGCTGGTATCCCTACTCGTTAAAAGCATGACAACGGCAAACACATGAATGATATTGTTAACCCGGGACCAACTTTCAAGGCCAGCGTGGTTTTTATCTCCAACGGCTTTGATGAAATTTTTTCATTTGTTACATTCTGTATGCAAGGGAGAGGTTAAAATTTTTATTTATCACAGCGCCTAGATTGTGATCCGCATGTTCCAAGTTCAAAGTTCCAAGTTGAGTTTGAAATGAGAAGTTGAGTTTGAAATGACATGTTAATTTTAAAATGAGGTGTTAGTTTAGTAGTAAGACATTTAATTTAGAAGCTCCACATTATGGGTTTGATTTAGAAGCATGTATATTAAACATGGCAATGGTTTACAAAATTAAACTTACAAGTCCTAAGCAAAACTACTTGATCTGTTGTGGATATCAAAAAGCATGTATATTAAACATGGCAAAGGTTTACAAAATTAGACTTAGAAGTCCTAAGCAAAACTACTTGATATGGCCACAAAATACCACCAAACATGGTAGGCTAGTCAACAAGTACAATATTCAACCCAAAAACAAAAACAAAACAAAACCGCCATTGATATAGTAAGCATTTTGACATGGAATTCCTACGTTCACTAAGTTAGGAACTATAGAGTGGCAGATGGCATAGTTAGGTAGCAACAAGAGCATAGTCTTCCTCAGCATCTAAAGGGAGAGCAACCCAAGCAAATGCCATTAAGTTCAATATTTCCCTCTTTTGGTTTGTAGGCAAGATCTTGTAATAACAATTGTAAGTAGGGCATTATCAAGGTAGAAAGTAACTTCGAGTTGGTCCTCAAGAAAGATGAGGCCTAGAAGGGAGTTGGTGATGCAAGAAGGATAGTAGGATTCAAAAGGCCCAACCACGGATGATAAAGCACTTCCTACCATAATCAAAGTAGTGTATCTTGGATTTTTTAGTACATCTAATGTTTCTCCAACAAATTTGATTTTTTTTCAACAAATCTAACTTTTCTCACTCCAATGTTTTCCCAAAAGATCTAATTTTTCTAGAATTCCCATATGATGGATTCTACATTACTCTCATCTTCTTTGACCAATGTTGAAATTTCTGCTTCTCTTACAATGCAAAAATTTTTGTTGAGTCTCAAAATGCAAATTTACAAGCTTATAAGAAAAAGGTTGTAACAACTTCTTCTAGTGATATTGATGCAACTAAGACACCCAATTTTGTTTTCCCAAATGATGTATTTGAATCATTGGTTGTTGATTTTTCATCACACTGTGTTCATTCAAATTTTGGATTATTTGCCTCATATTCAAAGTTTCATTTCATAGTTGATAAGCAATTGAGGTACCCCTACGTCCAACCATATGAATTACAAAGCATTCATGTGCAATTTAGTCAAATTTTGTGAGCTCTAGAGTTTTTAATACACTAGTCTTCTATAAAGTGAACCTTGCCCTAAAGATCAGTTGTTGTCTTCCCAATTACGCTTGTGATGTATAAAGGTATGGTTAAGTGTAATCGAGGCATATGCTTTTTATTGTTTTATATTTTATGTTCTTTGGTACTTAGACTAGAGAGATGAAATAATTTAACAACTAATCTAAGTTAACCGCTTAACTAGTCTCTAACTAATCCTAACATAAGCATCTGGTTCCACTTTTCGTACATGTCCTAAACCCACGTATCCACTGCTGGGTTACTAAGCACTACACTACTAAGTGCACTAAGTAATAACATTGCTTGGATTATCAAGTGAATACATGTTTACGCTTAAAGTGATTGTACTT
The DNA here is from genome assembly GCA_015680685.1 of Gnetum montanum. Classification (NCBI taxonomy): domain Eukaryota; kingdom Viridiplantae; phylum Streptophyta; class Gnetopsida; order Gnetales; family Gnetaceae; genus Gnetum; species Gnetum montanum. The sequence continues at coordinate 27,258 of MNCI01002930.1, forward strand.
ATGTACTTAATCTATTTAGCTTAATTAATTAAATGATTACTTGAAGTCTAATTTAAATTAATTAATGACACAATTAATGAAAACAATAAATGCGTAAATAAATCATTAATCTATTCTAAGTGCTGCAAAGTTTAATCAAAAAGGCTTATTTTTATTGCCATACACACTAGTGTGGTTTAGGTACAACAGTGCTCGAATAAAGATCCATATATGTTCTAACTCCTACTGCAAGCACTTAGAGAAATATTCTAATTTTCAAATGAACAAACTGCAAGAGCTTTACTACTACTATGAATTGAATGCTCATAAACATGGCTAGGAGCTCATATTTATAGTTTTTGCTATAGGACTATGTTGATAGGGCCTTGTAGATGTAGCAAATGCTACATCGATGTGGCCCCATCAATTGGGCAACACCACGTAAATAGGGCCCATCGACAAGGCCACATTAATGGGGGCCTGTCAACACGACACTTTGATGCTCATCATACCCCCACAACTGAATAAAAACTCATCCTCATGTTTCTTTACAAAATTAGGAAGGTATGGGATTATTGATTGACTCTTAAAAAAATAAACTGACTTGACAAAATTGAGTGGCCAAGTGTACAAATCAACAAATTACAAAAAATTATGATATTCATGACACAAAATTGAACACCATTACATGACTACAAAAAAATTGGATAGCATATCCTCTGGTGGCATGAAGGTGATGAAGAAGATCAACAATCCCAGGCGATGGAGGCTCCTAAGATTCTAAAGGATCTTTACTAACTTTGGGCATGTGTGATGGCTAAGGTGGTTGGGGCTATCCTGTTGCAACTGCAACCTCCAATGGAAGGCAAAAGGCATCTAGTAATGCCTTCATCTTCTCCTCCTTACTTCGAGGATCATTCACAGTTCACATGAGATGACCAATGTGGGATAGAATGGGGATATCCCACGAACAAGGCATTATTGGAAACATCGCCTTCACATTGACAAACCAAGTAGTGACCTATTTGTATCTGATATTGAATGCCCTGACTACATTCTGTAGCTCCTAGTAGTCATTCATCCTCTTGGCCAGGTTCTTGGTAGTTGATCTTTGATTAGTGAATCATGCCTTGAGAACTTTGAGTTCAATCTTTGCCACTGCAAGCTTTTGCTTAGTGTCTTTATGATGCTTGAACTTAGCCTTGTACAATAAGTATGAGTTGGCTACCTATTTCTCAAGTTCTGACTATGGCCATTTGATAGTCAACATGGCCAAATTTGCATAATAGAGATTGGTGAACTTCATATATTCTATCATCTCCTCAATCTACAACTCCTTTGTGTGGATTTCTACTTTGTTGTAGGCATTTAGGTTGCCACAATTCTTTTCCTTACTAGAGTTGCTAGAGGGCTTCATTCACTTTCACCTTTGCCAATTGAATGTGTTTTTCATTTACTTCCTTTTATAGACTGACTTGCTCTCTATAATGATCTTTGACTTTCTCAAATTTGAGAGTTTCTGATTTCCAAGTGGCTACCTCGATTGTAGTTTTTTGGCAAAGGGCACAGACCTCCTGCATGGAGAGATGTCTATATTCTACTATCAATCTCTTCAATTCTGTGTTTGCTCTAGCTAGTTGCTCCTGCTGTTGATGGATAAAATTTGTTAATTATTGCTTGTGCTCATCAACATTCCACAGGCGATGGTTCTCTACAGTCAACTGTATGTTCTCCTGGCAGGTCTGATCCAAAGCCTTCTAAATCTTGTGTTGTATGGCCTTTTCCAAGGATTAGTAGAACATTGTTGTCTTTATTACACCCTCAACCCCTTTCAGTTTACTATGAAGTTGTTCCATAGCTTCATCTCTTGTCAATGTTGAGTTGAGAAATGCAGGGTCAACAATCTAGGCTCTCGATTTGGCAACTTCTGTAGCAAAGCATTCGTTCAGCTCCTTGCCTATTTTGAGTTACCCCTCCAAGATGATATTCTTGTTCCTTACCTCTAGCAGCTTTGACTAGGTCACAGTAATATTGTTCAGAAGATCAAAGACATCTAGAAGTAATTGCCTAGTTCCCACCAGTTGATCTAATAGATCTTCATGTTGTGTTGCATTTATTCTATCATTTGTAGTCCCTACGTATGTTTGCACATATTTGAGTGTAGTGATGTTTGGTGCATATGCCATAGGTGCATTGAGCATTTCAACAATATGGTTAGTAACCACTTCTACTACAATCTCCTATCCTTGGTGCTACATCACCAATGCAGTTGTCCCTTCATCCTTCTCCAAGTGCATTGAGAAAGGTTGCAACATTCCTAGAGATTTCTAAGAGTGGCTATTATTCTATGAGAGATACTGTGACCTCTCTGGTGCTCGAATTCAACCTCATGAGTAGCTGCAATCTTTGGGTTAAGAAAATAAATCCATCTCCATCCATCAAACTAATTGTCTAGGCCACCTCATTTAGGTGACTCATTAATGGTCTATACACAAATCGGTCCCCACCACTCATGCCTACTTATTGCTCTTGTTCACTCAAGAGCCATTCTTGGTATTCGCACAACCGTTGGGTAGTTACAACGATGTCTGACATAGTTGTTTGAGTGGTAGGTGGAGGGTACTGGTCGCTACTCCTCTTCTTGGATAGTTGTTGCAAGCATTTTATCTTTCATCATTTCTACCCAATTGGTAGTCGAGGCCTACCTGACAACATCATTTGTATGATAGAATATTCCCCCCCTCCAACAGATTTTTCTAATGAGGCATGGGAAGGGGAGTATCTTCCTTCCACATTCATTTTCTTTAAATCGCTTCTCCATCTCTAGATAGATTAGTTATGGAAGGTTGACAGGGAATCTTCTACTTAGAGTAGCACATGCTTAGGCAAAGAAGGTTGTGAGTTTGCTTGGCCTCACCATGGGATTGAGGTAGAAGGCTACAATCTTGTAGTGGATCCTCTTTTCTGGTGTGAGTGCATCAAACTTCTTATAGTTGACACCATAGAACCATCATGTCCATTCTTTCTTGATTTTGGAGTATGCTTGCATTGGAATTTTAATAAGGCTTGTCCTCATTTCTAGCAACCCAAGCACTGCAGTAATGACCTACATTGAGTAGGACACTAAGATGTCCTTGATTTTCACCATTGATCTAGGCTGCCTATTATTCCAAAATAGGAATGTCTCTCCCATATACCACTCCCTGGTGGAAGTGATGATTGGCCACATGGAAGAGGTCTTAAGCTGGTCTTGCACTTCTTTTGGTGCTTGTTCTAGGAATGGATCAAAGTTTAACTCTTGAAGCATTGTTTTCTATACCTCTCGTGATTTGATTTCATTTAGACAAGCCTTTATCAAGGTCACCTCCAGATTTTCTTGTGGTGCTAGCACATCATCTCGATGGGAGTGTTTTGTTGTTGCTGCTGGTCCTGGAATCTATTTGATAGTTTCTTCCACTTCTACCTCTTCCCTAAGGGGACTTGTGGTATGGGATGCAAGTGGTTCTTCTTAGGCCTATTCTTAGCCTCTTCCCGTTCTAAGCCATTTCTCCCTTGATATGGTTTTGCTACCTACATGTGCTTCCTTTTTGTGCCATCTGTAGTCACAATACATCCATGGATTAGTAGATATAATGTGTAGCTCTAAATATTTGGATATCTTTTCTCATTATTTAGTTACACTATGGCTAAGGCTAGACCATGGTAGATTGATTATTTGATTAATTATTTATTATAAATGTCACTGAAGCTCGTTGGAAAGGTTTAACTCTTGTAATTTGATGTTTAACAGTTGATTTCTTAGTTAAAACTTCATGCGAGTTTTAAAAAAAATGGTGAAAAATTAAAAAATAAATAGCACATTTGTGGCCCCCATGATGAAGAGCTTACCTTCAATTGCTACAGGGTTGAAGAATGAATTGATTTGGATAAACAATTAGGAAGTTATGGGCTATGGAAGGTTCTAGGCTTTGAAAATTTGAAAAACTTGGTTAGCGTTTATGAGAAAATGTAAAAATTTTCAAGTGTGGTCATGCATATATATACTATTTTTTAGCCACATCGATGGGGCCTTGTATACGTTGCTTGTATATGGGTTTGCTTCATCGATAAGGCCCCATATACGAAGCCCATAATGAAAAAATTTCAAATTTGAATATCTTGAAAAATATGAGGAAATTTTTAATGAATTTGGGGTCCATGGAATCCTATAAAAGCTAAGAATATGATAAAATCATTGAAGAGGATCTTTGAATGCTTAAAATTAAAAAATTCAACAAAGAACATGTTTAATGAACAAAATATATAAAGGAGCACATGGTATGATGCAGAAGATGGATGTATGAAGGATTCTAATTGCAAGAATGTCTAAGGATAAGGTACTTAATGAACCCAACCAANAAAGTCCCTTATGGAGTTTGTGTTTAAAATGACCTTAGAAGATTTATGCTTGGTCTAGACCAAAACCAACCTCTTTTAATCACTTTGCATCACCACTCTAAGATTGATTTATCCCCTCGAGACACAAGAGTGCACCCACAGAGCAACCACCATTCCATAAAGAGAAGAAAAGAGAAGTAGGAAGTGAGAGAAGGCCTTAGTTAGAGGGAACCTTTAGGCATGGGTAACATGTCTTTCTAGTTCCATAACCACTACTTGTATCTTGTTTATTTGTCTAAGGTGTGCTTTGAATTTCCATTATGTTTTTTTATTGTTGTTCATTTTTTTTTTGGATAGGAACCACACCATGCAAAGAAATTATTTGACTTCTTGTTATTGATGATATGGAACGGTAAGAAGTCTATGAAAAATAATCAAGCACCCAAGTAGAAGAGTACATAGAGTATTGAGTCCCCATGAAGTGTCACCTTGTACAAACCTTTGAATCCTTCCCAATTTCAAAAACTACCAAGGTCACCAATTTATTAAAGGTTTATTTAATGAAAGGGACCTCAACTTTCGAAACAAGAAAAATCATAGAGTTTTTGGACGAGTGGATGTCGTGGACTCATTGCTTGTTCCATGAAAAAAAGACCATGATTAAGCCATCGGTACAAAAATTCAAAAATAGAAACTAGATATTAGCAAACAAAACATAAAACACAAACCACCATTAGTAACAACTATAGCACCACTGTGTCTTGTTGGCACAAAGCACATTTATTAGCAAAAATTTGAAAATCACACTCAAATGAAACAAGGTAAAATATATAAGAAAGTGTAAAATATTTAAGAAAGATTCAAACATACTAACGACGGTGGAAAATAAAAAATGGTGTAAAATAGGAAGAAGTTTTAAAATAAAAAAGGTGTAAAATAAATAACTTGAAAAATCAAAAATGTGGAAAAAAATAGAAAAATTGAGGAGCCATATGGATGATTAGCACGGATGGCCATCTCCCCAACAACTGAGTTGGAAGGAGGAGATTTGAAAAATTGAGTGTGGTTGTCCATTTGTTAAGGTATTTTTTGTACTGGCTTGCTTTGGCTTATGGAAAGACTTTACTTATTGGATGTTAACCATTGGATTCTTAGGTTTGTATATGGTCATGACCCTAGAAGGAAAGGTTTCGTCAATTATATAAGATCCCTTCCACAACATTTGGAATTTTGTTTTTTGGGGTACATGTGTGGTGTTCCAATAGAGAACCTTATCTCCCAGTTGAAATTTCACATTCTATATTCTAAGTTCATGTCATTGTTTATTGAATACCTTGTGTAGTTCATTCAAAGATAGGGCCACTAATTAGTTTTTTTCTAGCATGTTGAGGTTAATCAGTTTTTCTTTTTGTGCTAAACTTAGGTCAAGGTTTAGTTCACAGGTTGTTGAGAGTGTATAGAGCTCAGATTGAATCAGGACTGTTGGAAATTTTCTATACACTAACTCCTATAAAGAGTAGCCAATAGGGAGTTTCCATGTTGAGAAGTAGCCCTAGAGGGAATTGTTGAGTTTTGTGCTCTAGTCTCTCCTATATTTGCTTATGGTCTTTATTAGAATCTTTGTGATCTCCTTGTTAGTTACCTCTACGTGACTGTTGGCTTGGGGGTGATAGGGTGTTGTTAATTTATGTTTGACCCCCAAGCATTACCTGAGTTTTTGAAAAGTGGCACTTGTAAAATGAGTTCCATTATCAGAAATTAATGCATGTGGCACCCTAAACCCATTTACAACATTTTGTTATACAAATCTAGCAGTAGTGGATGATGTACAGTTGGTGATGGCTACTGCTTCTACCCATTTGGTGCAGTAGTTGACTACTATGATGATATATGCCTTTCCATTGGACATGGATGTGATGGGACCCATGAAGTTAATTCTCCATATGTCAAAGGGCTCTAGTGGTTGAATCCGCTATTGAGGATCCTCTATTCATGCAGTCATCCCACCATCTATTCATTGAAGTTAATGTTCACAAGATTGAACAAACTAGTGGGCATCCCTAAAGATTATAGGCCAATAGTATCTTGCCATTAAGATTTTTATGGTTGTGCATCTCCTAGCATAGTGGCCTCCGCAAGGGCTTTCGTGAGCATCCTAGAGAACATGTAGTTGATTTGCATAAGGGACACACCAACAAACTAGGCCATTAGCACACACCTTATAAAGGTATCTGTTGATTTCCATGAAGTACTTTGCTTGTTGAAGAAATTGTTGTTTCTTCCTAAAGTTTAGATCTTCTGACATCGCCTAAGTGAGAAGGTAAGTAAGGATGTCATTGTACCATTTTGATTTAGCGAGCACTTGGTCATTTATTGCTCTTGTAAAGAGGAGTTCACCTAAAAAGTGATTAGAGAGCAAGCTCTCATCCTCTTTATTATCTCATCTTAATCGAGAAATATGGTCAACGACCATATTCTCAATCCCTTTTTGATCTACCATCATGAGATTGAATTCCTACAAGAACATGAGCCACCGTATGATATAGGGGCTTATCATTGGCTTATTCATGAGGAAGCAGATGGCATTGTGATATGTGTGCAAAAACACCTTATAGCCAAGCACATAGTGCCTGAAATTTTCAAGAGCATACACCATTGCCATCAGTTCTTTCTCAGTTATGATGTAATTCAACTATGCACCCATAATGCTTTGGCTCGCGTAGTGGATGTAATATGGATGTTACTTATCGTCCAACTACGTAAGCACAACTCTAAAGCATAATTAGATACATATGTCATTATATGAAATGGTCTAGACTAGTCTGGTGCCCATAGAATTGGAGTTTCTATGAGTTTGTCCTTTAGCTGTTGGAATGCATGCTTGTGCTCCTAGGTCTAGATGAAAGGAGCATCTTTCTTCATAAGCTCAACCAATGGCTTTGCAATCTTAGAGAAATTCTCTATGAATTACTAGTAGTAGCTAGTATGTCCAAGGAATGATTAGACATCTTTGACTATCTCTAGTTAGTGTGTGATTCCTTGGATAGCCCTTATCTTTTTAGGGTCTAGCTCAATCCGTTCTTGTGAAATTCAATGCCCCAGTACTATGCTTTCCTAGACCATTAAATAGCTTTTCTGCCAATTAAGCCTAAGGTTTGTTTCAATGCATCTTTTCAGTACTTTCTCAAGGTGGTCCAAGGCTTACTCAAATGTAGCCCCATAGGTAGAGAAATCATTCATAAAGACTTCTACATTGCTACCAATCCACTATTGAAAAATACTAAGGACTAGGTGTTGAAATGTTGCAGGGGCATTGCACAGATCAAATAGCATTTTACAATATGCAAAAGTTCCCCAAGGACTTGTGAATGTTATCTTGGCCTGATCTTCTAGCACAATTTGAATTTTGTTATAGCCACTATAACCATCCAAGAAGCTATAATAGCGATGCCCAGAGATAGTGTTCAACACTTAGTCCACAAATGGCAATGAAAAATGATCTTTAAATGTTGTCATGTTCAACAACCCAAAGTCAATGTAGACCTGCCACTTTTTCTTTGGCACAATTATGATTGGGATAACCCACTCACTATCCACAATGGGATAGATGAACCCTACCTTCAGGAGTTGCTCTATTTCCTCCTTAACAATTTGCTTTAATTTGGGGTTTAGCTGCCTTTGTGGCTACCTTCTTGGCTTCATGGTCAGGTCGATGTAGATGCAATGCTAGCATATTTGAGGATCAATTCTAGCTAGTTTGGAATATGACTAAGCAAAGGTTGTTGGCCATTTATTGACCACCTGCAACAGCTTGTCTTTTTGTTTAGGAGTAAGATTTGCATTGATTGTGACTAACTTTACATTATTTAAAAATGCATACTCCATGTCGATTGGTAGAGTTTTTAACTCTAGGGGCTCTTACTTGAAACTATTAGGGATTACCAACTCTCCCCAATAGGTATAATCATCTTCATCATTGAAGAGTTGGTGATGAACTTACTCAAGTTCATCTATGCCTTTGACATAAGCACATGTTAGGTTCTCAATTGGTTCCATGCATAATGTGCTATTGTTAGAGTCAGTTGTTAGCCACTGGGTGCCCTCCTATTTTGTGGCTACTATGTACAAGCACCTTTGGATATTTTTTTCATGTGCACACTAATTGCATGCTTTAATGAATGTACTTTTAATGGACTAGATTTTTTGCATGCAATTGTACCCATTATCGCTATACTTGATGCATGGAACACACTTCTTCTCTAATCATCCAAATTCATTTTCCTTGGAGATTTTCAAGGAGAGATCCCTGATGCCCATTCGTGCATTAACAGTGCTTAACTAAACCCTTTCCATAATGATGGAAAAGTTACCATTGTAGTTCTTGACCTTAATCACTAGAAAATTGGTTAGATAGGACCACCCACAAACTATGGTCATGATGTTCTCCACTAGTCCCAAAGGTACAACGATTGACTGGTTGACCAATTCCAAATGGATGTTGCTCTTCTTAAGAGGCAATAGGTTCTAGGCTTTGTACATATCATGGGAGATGATATTGACACCAAAACCAGAATCAAGAAGAGCCTTGCATGGCTCATGTCCAATGATTTGCAAGTAAATAATAGGACTTCCTGGGTTAGATCTTTTCGTAAGAAGGTTACTAGCCTTGATCTAATTGGAAATAGAATGGGTTAACATTATAGCGTGAATCTAAGTTGGTTTTTGGTTTAAAGGGCACTCAAATGTGTTTGATGCAGAGGATGAGGGTGTTGGAGATATATTGTGACTAGCCACATTAGGTTGTGAAGGTTTAGGAGGACTATTGGATCAAAAAATTGATCATTTCCTAGAACAATTATTCAAACCACTCGGCTAGAAGGCCAATTGTAAATGTATAGCCCTTGTAGCATTTTGTTGCTATAGCTATGGGGGAATTTCACCTTGCATGGATGAAGTAGGAGGTAGCTAGGTTGAGGATAGAGGAATGTATGTAGATGGATGCAAAATGTGGTAAGGATATGGGTGCTCCCCTCAAGTAGATGGTGAATGAGTTTGATGGTACCCTGAAGAGTAATAGTCATATTGGAATGATGTGTGGCTTGCAGAGCTTCATGGAGAAATGGGTTGCTAAACATAGTATCTATATGGTTTCTATTGTTTGTACGGGTATTACTGTCTTAGAGGTGGCATTTTCCATGATTTTGGTTGGTGTCACTATTGATATTATTCATATGGTTGTGGTGGAGCTCCACTAGGATAGTAGGCCTATTGTTGCTAGTGAAACTACCTTGAATTGCCTTGAGGATAAGGCAATCATTTGGGTGCTTTCCTCTATGTTAGTTGAGGATTTAATGCATACACCCTAGAGTTTTGTAAGTGTGACACCACAAGGAAACATCCCTTAGGATGTTCATATTAACAAATGGCACATACAACATCATCATCAGAGTCTGTCTCCACAACTTCTTCTACTGCAGCAGCTTTACCCTTACCTCTTTGGTAGACATGTTCAACTTCTTTTTGCCTCCTACGGTCATAATCACTATTTTGTTCTTTAGATGCTTTAGTAATCTTCATAACAGTTTGGAATTTTTCATCCAAAGAGTCCCATAATTTATCAACCTCAGTCAAAATATTAGAAACAAATTTTTGGATAGGTAAGGTTTTCTTGTTCATCACTTCGTCGAGTGGTAAGTCCTCCTTGTCATAGAATTGGACCTCCCTTTTCCTTATGGAAGTAATGAGTGGCGAGGTACCCCTACACTCAAGCATATGAAACGAGCGTAGCACATGCGATCCGGTCGAACTCTGCAGACTAAGTGCCTACACGTCCCATGGAACACTTAGGGTTAATCATTCATTGTCTTCCTAGACTTACTTGTAGTTATCACGGTGTATGGTTAAGTAAGTCCAAGGTATATGATTTTTATAGTCTTTTATGTTTTATGTCTCCTATGCTAACAAGGTGAAGGGTTGAAGAAACTAACTAACTCTAACTAATGAACTAAGTCTAAACTACCTAGCATCAGCATCCATTCCCACTTACCGTACACACCCTGAACCGATGCAATCGTGTTTACCAAATGCTAATCGTTGCTAGGATCACCACACATAACACACGTGGTCGAAGTGGTCGTACTGAGGCACTTAACTAGGAGGAAAGGGTTGAGAAAGCTAATCTAGCCTAAGTGTGATGAGCAGCTGATTCCTTGATTATCCGTACACATCCTGGTGCATGACTACCACTGGGATTACCAAGTGTAGATCCTAGATAGGCCACTAGGTTACCAAGTAGTCACATTGAGATGCTCATAATCAAGTCGTACTCATTCCACGTTGCGATGAGCATCCATTCCTTGACTATCCGTACACATCCTTAGATGCTTGTGATCAAGTCGTACTCATTCTACGTTACTAAGAAAGAAAGCAATAAATAACAATAAATAAAATCCTATTCCATGCACTACAAGGTTTATCCAAGAAGTTCATCTTTATTGCCGTACACAACTTGTGTTCAGGTACAATGTTGCTTGAATAAAGATCCGTTCACTTTAGGACTCCTACTGTGGGCACATGGAAAATATTCTATCTTTGGAGTGATCAATCTGCCAGAGTTTCCCTACTTCTAGCCTAGGATGAGGAAACAAGGGAGAGTCGCCTCTTATTTATAGATATGACAGTGCACCGCGATATCGTGTACACGATATCGTAGGGGACGACGTGATATCACGTACGCGATATCGCATGGGATGCGATATCACGACGGCCACGATATCGCGTACCCCCATGACTAAATGAAAACTCATCCTCAAGTTCCTTACAAAATATTGGGAAGGTATGGGATTATTGAGGTGAATGGAACTAATGGGATGACATGTGAATGGATCATCATTACAAGACTTGACAAAACTGGTGTTCATGACAACAAG
>MNCI01002930.1:40055-50631 GCA_015680685.1 Gnetum montanum
TGTAAGGAAGAGATCCGAAATAAACAATGTCTGTTTGAATTTCTTAGAAGTGCCCAAATTCTCCCCACTGATGTTCTTAGATTAAGGGATGGAAGTTGGCGACCCTCATATTTCAATGTGTCTATGCCTTCATTATGGGCATGAGTTGTTCCCTCAATTCGTTCCATACATATTTTTTGGTTGCTCTTTCGAGTAGCTATCAACCATGGGGTGTCTACTACTTGTTGTGTTGCTGTTGCATATAGGCACTTTTGTATGTCAATATCTTGTGCACACCGATTGCATGTAGGCAATGTTAAACTTCGCATCACCCATGATTTTTGCACGCAATGGCACCCTGTGTCACCATATGCGATGCATGGAACTCTCTTCCTCTCAATCTTCCCTAAAGTATTTTTCTTGGATATTTCTAGGGAAAGATTGTGGATTTCTAGGTGTGCATCTATTGTACTCAGCCATGCCCTTCCCATTATTATTGGGAAATACCCTATGTCATTGTTTATTTGGATCACTAGGAAATTAGCTGGGTATGATCAACCACCCACGGTGGTAACAATGTCCTCAACCTATCCTAAGGAACAATGATGGATTGGTCAGCCACCTCTAAGTGAATATTACTCTTCTTGAGTGGAGGGAGGTTCCAGGTTTTATACAATTCTTGTAAGATTAAGTTGACTCTAGAGCCTGAGTCGAGGAGAGCCTTATGGGGTTCATTCCCAACGACTTGGAGATAAACTAGGGCGACCCCAATATCAGATAATTTCTTGGGAAGGTGGCCTACCTTAATCCAGTCGGTAACGGTATGTGTTAACATAACTGTGTGCATTGGGCATGATTTTTTATTTGAAGGGGGTCCCGAAACCTTATTTGGTATGGCAGTGTTTAGATGTTCAACCGCTTGTGAGGGTGAGGGCTTAGTTGGATTGTTGGTTCTAAAGAAAGGTCTTTTCGACGTAAAATTATTAGGACCAACTAAGAATTGAGTATTGGAAGCCCTCATGACATTGGGTTGTTGCGGTTGAGTGGGAAATACCCTTGGCATTGTTGGATCAGTTGGTGGTGGAGCTATCAGCGTGAGAGGTGCGGATGGATTTAGAGGATGGTATACATGTGGAGCATCCCTACTAGGAGGGTAAGCCTAATAATATTCCCAAACTGGGTAGTGACGTTGTGGAGTTGCGTAACCCATAGGGTCACTTGGAGGAATCGGCTACTGCACGTAGTATCCATAAGGATTGGGCTGCCAGTAAGGGTAGTATTATTTCAGCGGTGGCATCCCCCATGACTGTGGGTGTTGCCATTGCTGATGTTATCTGATGGGTTGTGGTGGAGTTCCACTTGGATAGTACGTCAATGGTTGGTGGAATTGTCTTAGGTTACCTTGAGGATAAGGTAACCTTTGGGGTGTCTACTGTCTGTTGAGTCTCGGGTTAAGTGCATACACCCTAGACTCTTGTAGATGTGAGATGATTGGACAACATCCCTTAGGATGGTCGTATTGGTAGATCTCACATCCATCGTCATTGTCTAAATCTGAATCCACAACTTCATTGGAGATATTTATTTTCCCCTTATCACGTGTAGGGCCTGAATTTCTCCGCTTTTTCTTGTCCTTGTTACTACTTCATTCCTCCTTAGACTCCTCTACAATCTTTAGGATAGTTTTAATTTTACTGTCTAAGGAGCTTCATACTTCATCGACCTTAGCTGCTACTTCCGTTATTAGCTTCTGAAGCAGCAAGGTTTTTCTATTCACCAACTTTTTGAGTGGTGACTCATCCTCTTCATCGCAAAATCTCACTCCCTTCTTTTGAAGAGAGGGATCACAGTTGTATTCTTTCACACTTTCCCTTTTGCGTAGCTCACCTTCTTCTTTTGCTACTTGTTTCAACAAGCTATGTACTTCATGGGCTCTAAGTTGTGAGAGTATCCCTTGGGCATAAGTCCCAAGGGTTCTTCTAGTTTCATGCCTTAGCCCATCCACGATGTGGCGAAGTTGATCCTGCTGAGCGTACCCATGGCCTGGGCAATGATGTAACAATGTGTAGTAGCGGGCCATGTTAGCATCCAAGGGTTCATGATTACCTTGCTTCCAGCCTTGGATTTGCTTACGCAAATTAGACACTCAGGAGTACGTTTGATACTTATGGTTGAAGAGTTCTAGCATCGTACTCCACCTCCTGATGGTTTTCGGTTCTAAGGACCGATACCAACTCTCTGCTTTTTTAATGAGTGTCCTTGGAAATAACTTAAGTATTTGCCACTTATTTTCTATATTTTTCAAGGCACAGGCATTGTGGAATGCTTGTAAATGATGTTGTAGATCAGCATTGTATCCCCCTCAAAGCGTGGAATATTGTTCATGTCTAAATGCTTGATCCGACTATCTTTTAAATGTCTTGTGGGAATTCTAACAGCCTCCATTATGTCAAGCATACTTTAGGTTGCAAGTAGGGGTTCCTCATGATCATCTCTTTCATGACGCCTATGATGTCTTCGTTGTTCCCTACTTTCCCTTCGTTCATGCCCTTGTCCTCTCTCTTGACTCTCTCATCAAGGTCTCTCATTTTTCATACTTTTATCCTCTCTGTTATGCTCGTGATGGTTGCACCTAGATGTGGAAGGAGAGGGTGAGTGATGTGAAGAAGGAGAAGAGGAAGGAGAACCATCGCCACGACGATGCTTCCTACCTTCTCTTCGGCTGCTATGGCCCTGATCGTGGTGACGATCTAAGTGCCTATCCTTATCATGAGTTATTGTTCCCTCTGTGAATAGTTGGTGTTCACGAGGATTAGAACCAGTGTTATGTATCATTGAGCGTAGGTTCTGATACCCAACCTCCTCACCATTATTAGGAGGGGAAACATCATTTGTTAGAGAACTCATGATAATGAGTTCCTAATCTCTTATTTTGCTAAGGACGTGTGGGCCTTTACCCTTCAACAGGGTATGTTGGCTCTCCTGCCTTAAGTCCCTCATACATTGTCCTTCTGTGGGATAATAATTCCTTAAGTCAAAATCTACTGCAACGTATTCAACGTATAATTCTGTCATGTCAATCTGTGCCAAAGCACAGAGAAGCATGTTTGGGACTACACAATCTGGAGGTAACACAATGTTACCTTGCAAGTCTCTTCATCTCAGCTGTTCATCTTGATGGAGGATAAAGGTAAAGTTTGGAATATACTCATTGGGATGAGTATAGACTATCCAGTATTATTTAGGACTTGGCAGATTTTGGTTATGTGTTTTTGATTGCCAACTGTTTCATGTATGGTCCTTAGGTGGTGAGTTTCTCTTATGAGAAGAAGACATTGTTATCAGTGTGCTAATTTACTGTTATATAATTTTTTATCTTGATTAACCTGAAGGTTCATTTAGGCTTCCAACGATGTGAGTGATATCCTAAATGTTCTATTCAGCGCACAAACACTTAGTCCCCGGAAACGGCACCAATGATGAGTGGCGAGGTACCCCTACACTCAACCATACAAAACAAGCATAGCACGCGCGATCCGGTTGAACTCTGCAGACTAAGTGCCTACACATCCCATGGAACACTTAGGGTTAATCATTCGTTGTCTTCCTAGACTTACTTGTAGTTTTTACAGTGTATGGTTAAGTAAGTCCAAGGTATATGATTTTTATAGTCTTTTATGTTTTATGTCTCCTATGCTAACAAGGTGAAGGGTTGAAGAAACTAACTAACTCTAACTAATGAACTAAGTCTAAACTACCTAGCATCAACATCCATTCCCACTTACCGTACACACCTTGAACCGATGCAACCATGGTTACCAAACGCTAATCGTTGCTGGGATCACCACGTGTAGCGCACGTGCTCGAAGTGGTCGTACTGAGGCACTTAACTAGGAGGAAAGGGTTGAGAAAGCTAATCTAGCCTAAGTGCGATAAGCAGCTGATTCCTTGATTATCTGTACACATCCTTAGATGCTCATGATCAAGTCGTACTCATTCCACGTTGCGATGAGCATCCGTTCCTTGACTATCTGTACACATCCTTAGATGCTCATGATCAAGTCGTACTCATTCTGCATTACTAAGAGAGAAAGCAATAAATAATAATAAATAAAATCCTATTCCATGCATTGTAAGGTTTATCCAGGAAGTTCGTCTTTATTGCCGTACACAACTTGTGTTCAGGTACAATGTTGCTTGAATAAAGATCTGTTCACTTTAGGAGTCATACTACGGGCACATGTAAAATATTCTATCTCTGGAGTGATCAATCTGCCAGAGTTTCCCTACTTCTAGCCTAGGATGAGAAAACAAGGGAGAGTCGCCTCTTATTTATAGATATGACGACACACCGCGATATTCTGTATGTGATATCGTAGGGGATGACGCAATATTGGATACGCGATATCGCATGGGATGCGATATCATGACGGTACGCGATATCGCGGCCCATGCGATATTGCATCTCATTAGGAAGGATCCCTATTATACTCTTCTATACTTTCTATTTTTCGCAACTCATCTTCTTTTTTTGCTATTTACTCTATCAATCTTTGTATTTGATGAGCTCTTAATTCAGATAGTCCCCCTTGGGCATAAACCCTAGGAGTTCTTTTTGTTTCTACTCTAAGCCCATCTATGATGTGGTGGAGTTGTTCCCTTTAAGAATAACCATGGCTAGGGCATCAATTTAAGAGATAATAATATCTACCCATGGTGGCATCCAAAGGTTCATGTGTTCCCTATTTCTAGCCTTGGATGTACCTTCTTAGATTAGACACTCTGTAGTACATCTGGTATTTATCATTGAATAGCTTAAACATTGTACTCCATCAACAAATAGATTTTGGCTCTATGGACTGGTACTAGCTTTTTGCTTCCTTAATAAGCATCTTGAGGAAGTGCTTGAGTTTTTGCCAATCATTTTCAATGTTCTGCAAGGCACAGCCATCATGGAAAGCTTGTAGATATGTCTACGAATCATAGTTATATCCCCCCTCAAATCTTGCAATATTGTTCATGTCTAAGTGCTTGATCCGACTATCTTTCACATGCCTAGTTGGAATCTTAACTACCTCTACAATGTCAAGCATGCTTTGAGTTACCAATAGAGGTTCATCATCATCATTATTTTTTCATTGATGATGTCCTTGGTTACCCCTTTGTTCATTACAGGCTTGGTGATTAGTATTGTTGTCCTGTTGAGCACCTCCATCATGGTTATTCTTTCTGTGGTGTCTTTTAAAATCAAAATAAGAAGAAGAAGAGGATGAAAATGAAGAGGATGAAGAGGAAGGAGGAGTTCCATCACCATGGTGTCTACCAACTTCCCTTCAGTTGTCATAACTACAGTCATCAAATTTCTTATTATCTTGATGCTTAGCTGATCCCTTGCCTTGACTACCATCTTTTCCTAAACCTGGATTGTTGATTGTAGACCGTAGGTTTAGGGTCACACCCCCCATCATCAATAACAAGGGGCAAAGAATTGTCATGTTGAGATCCCTCAGAAGGAGGGTCCTTGTTTTTGTCTTGGTTTAGTAGGAACAAGGGATTAGTGAAGTGTTTCTCCTTCACATTTTCATGATGCTTCTCCTAATGTTGATCTCTCCAGCATCGGGACGGAAGTCTCAATAGTCATAGTCATGCATAACATACTCTTCTTGAAGATCGTGGATGCCTAACTTCTTAAGAGTTTGAACCAGCATCACAGGCACAGATTGATTGAGGGGCATTACAATGTTGTTCTCCATATCATGCCATTGCAATTTCTCATCTTGGTGCAAGATGAAGGTGAAATTAGGCACATACTCATCTGGATGAGTATATACCACCTTGCACTATTGTGGGACCAATGGTTTGAAATCTTCATGCCTATGAGAAGAAGAAGAAATTTTGCAAAAAAATAAAATATTAGAGTGCTTTTATAATTATATGTCATGTAAGAGTGATGTTGACCTTGGATTTGTCCAATGATATTAATAATGTTCACTAATTGTAGATAGTGCACATTTCAACAAATAGAATCCCCAGCAATAGCGCCAATGATGAGCAGTCAAGGTACCCCTATGCCTAACCATATGAATCATGAAGCATTCACATGCAATCCGTTCAAATTCTGCAGACTCTATAGTTTTCGGTACACTAGTCTTCTAGGAAGTGAACCTTGCCCTAAAGGTTGTTCATGGTCTTCCCAATGACACTTGTGATGTACAAAGGTATGGTTAAGTCTAATTTAGGCATATGATTTTTATTGTTTTATGTTTTATGTTCTTTGGTGCTTAGAGTAGAGAGATGAAATAATTTAACAACTAATCTAATTTAACCACTTAACTAGTATCTAACTAATCCTAACATAAGCATCCAATACCACTTTTTGTACACATCCTGAACCCACATATCCACTGTTACGTTACCAAGCACTATGCTATTGGGTGCACCAAGTAATAATACTATTGGGATTACCAAGTGAATATGTGTTTATGCTTGAAGCGGTCGTACGTATGTACTTAATCTATTAAGTTTAATTAATTAACTGATTACTCGAAGTCTAATTTAGCTTAATTAATGACATAATTAATGATAATAATAAATGCATAAATAAATCATTAATCTATTCTAAGTGCTACAAGGTTTAATTAAAAGGCTCATCTTTATTGCCATACACACTAGTGTGGTTCAGGTACAACAGTGCTCAAATAAAGATCCATACACTTTCTAGCTCTTGCTATGAGCATTGAGAGAAATATTTTAACTTTTAAATGGACAAACTGCAAGAGCTCTACTACTACTATGAATTGAATGCTCATAAACACATTTGGGAGCTTGTATTTATAGTTTTTGCTACAAGACTACATTGCCAAGGCCCCATAGACATAGCAAATGCTATGTTGACATGACCTCGTTGATGGGGCAACACCACATAAACAAGGCCTTGTTGATGTGATACTTTAATGCTCATTAGTAGTTAAATGATGTGATGAGAAAAACATGACATACAAGTCTTCATGCTAAGTATTATTCTTATCTTTTTTCTATTTGTTTAGTTAGGCAATGCTTTGATTTCCTACTCAGCATTCTAAAAAATCAGAAAAAGATTATATAACTTGAAAAAACATGGAACTTAAATATATTGTTTAGATTAGACATAAAAATTTGAACCCCACTTACAAATGATCAACACTACATGCTAACATATAAAAGATCATACATCTAGGGCATGCTGCACTATCAAAGCATTAATTAACAAGTAGGAAAAAACCAAGAATAATACCTTACATGAATGACTTGGATATCATGTTTTTTCATCACATTATTTAACTGCAAAATGAAACTTTGATTATGAGGTAGGTAATCCAAAATTTGAATGAACACATATTGTGATGAAAGATTATCAACCAATGACTCATATACATCATTAGCAAGAACAAAATCATGTATCTTAGTTGCATCAACATTACTAGAAGAAGGTAATATAACTTTTTCCTTACAAGCTTATAAATTTGCATGTTGAAAATCAACAAAAATTTCTAGATTGATAAAAAAAGTAGAAATTCAACATTGGTTGATGAAGATGGGAGTAATCTAGAATGAATCACATTTGCTAGAGAAAAATTGAAAAGATAAAAATCAAATTCATAAAAAAATTAAATTCATTGGAGAAACATCAAATTCAATAGAATGACTATAATTATCCCAAAAGACATATGACTAATAAGAAACATTATAAAAATAATAGAAGAATATAATAATGCCTCAAGTGTGACTAAAACTGACAACATCTTACCTAAGAAAATAATGAGCTTACCACTTAAGCCACATATCATTGGTGATTAGCATATTATCTAACAAGCATTTGTAGGCAAGAGGTTGTTTTTTGCCTAACAACGAGGTGTTAGCCTAAATGGGGCCATCATTTGGAATGATGGTAAGGTGCTTGTTTCTTAAGTCAAATATTTGGGTTTAAGCCTTGATGCATCTACTCAAAGAGGTTAGGCTTTCACTCATCTACCAACCCTCTTGGGATCTCACTTAACAGGATGAGTAGTATGGCTTTGAGTGATCATCCTTTGATCTTGTAATGAGGTGTTAGCATACTGGTAAGTCTCTTGATTTGAAAGCTCTAGGTCATGGATTCAATTCTAGGGGGCAATGTTAAGTTATAAAGTTCTAAATGGACTATATATCTTGGGGTGTACCTATATTACAATTATTTCAAGGTTCTAGCATCTCCATGATTATGCTTTTTATTAAGTTTGTATACTAGGTGGCAATAGGGTCTGAAACTAGAAACCTATATAATTTTATAACTCAATGTTGCCCCCTAGAATTGAACTCATGACCTATTAAAAAATGAAGTGTTTGCATAGTGGTAAAACTCTTGATTTGGAAGATCTAAGTTATGGATTGGATTCATGTGTACAATGTTGAGTTATAAAGTTCAAATTTGACTATATGTCTTATGATGTACCTATATTTCACTTATATTGGATTCCAACACCCTTCACTACAATCATAGATACTATGATCATTGAAAAAGATAACCATGATAGGTGGATGTTATTAGGAAAAATTATTAACACCTCCTTTATTAGAGATCATTATTTGGAGTGATGTTAATGTGATTATTTATTAAGTTGTAAGACTTGGGCTTGAGCCTAAGCATAGCTACTTGATAACCCTTCTAGAACTATCACACCCCTCCTCCCTCCCCTGTAGAATGAGTATTGAGCCTTTGGGTGATGATCCTTTAGTCTAACATGATTTAATCATATGCTAAGAAGTCTAGAGATTGCATGTGTTAGAAGAGATCACTTTATTAAACTTGAGGATTTTACAAGTTATTAGGTTTGATTTGAAGAGGTATGTTAATCTAAAATTACTTTTTTCTATGTAAGTTTTACAAAAATATCATGTTCATTATATGTTCTAGAGGTATAAATTGTTATCTATTTTTAATTTTTCTCAACTCCTTCCATTCTAAGAGGTAGATCAAAACATGGTTTGTTTTCAAAGAAAAAAAAAACAAAGATATTCAAGATTTGTGTATTGATATTAACCTAGCTTTTAATCAAAGTGAATGATAGAAGAAAAATCATACAACTGATCCTATGTAGTTGGGATAAGGCTAAATGATGAGTGGTATTACTAATAAATTTCATTTCCTCTTAGCATATAACTAGCATAATGATACATAGTAGGCAACTTTACGATACAACTCAATATCATTTCTTGACCTAACTTTTTATAGTTGTTTATAAACTAACTAAATGGAACTTAAGCTTCAGTGTTAATGTTTAAGAATTAAGTAGTTAAGATGCTACTAATAAATTTTTATAGTTTTGTAGCCACTCTCAATTTACTCTACTATAAAAAAATTGTCCTATAATTTGTGCAAGTTATAGGTTTGATTTTCAGGGCATGCTAATATAAGGATCATTACCTAGAGCTAGAATGCTTATCCCACTAAGAGGATGAATGAAAGCCTAACCTCTTTAAGTGGATGCAAATATGACATCATGATATTCCTCCATAATATTTATAATGTATCATATTTGATGAGTGGTGAGGTACCCATACACTCAACCATACGAAATGATCGTAGCACTCACGATCCGATCGAACTCCGCAGACTAAATGCCTAAACACCGCAAGGAACACTTGGGGTTAATTAATCATTGTCTTCCCAGACTTATTTGTTGTTGTCATGGTGTATGGTTAAGTAAGTCTGAGGTATATCATTTTTTGGGTTTTTTTTGGTTTATCTCCTATGCTAAGGGGTGAAGGGTTGAGAGACTAAAACTAACTCTAACTACAACACTAAGTCCTAGCGTCAACATCCATTCCCACTTGCCGTACACACCCTGAACTGTGCAACTGTGGCTACCAAATGCTAATCGTTACTAGGATTACCACACGTAACGCACGTGCTCGAAGCGGTCATACTGAGGCACCTAACTAGCCTAAGTGTGACAAGCAGCCGATTCCTTGACTAGCCATACATATTCGTAGATGCTCATAATCAAGTCATACTTGTCCCACATTCTAGGAGATAAGGGTGAGAGAATCTAATCGCGATGAGTAGCCGATTCCTTGGCTAGCCGTACACATTCGTCAATGCTCGTAACCAAGTCGTACTCATGCCGTGTTACTTGGAAAGCAATAAATAACATGAAATAAACCTATCCATGCACTACAAGGTTTATCCACAAAGCTCGTCTTTATTGCCGTAGACAACTTGCATTTAGGTACAAAGCTGCTCGAATAAAGAACTGTTCACTTGGGGGACTCCTACTGCGGGCACATGGAAAATATTCTATCTCTAGGGTGACCAATCCGCTAGAGCTTTGCTACTTCTAGCCTATTATTACGAATGAGGGGAGTGCCACCTCTTATTTATAGATTTGGTGATGGACCGTGATATCGCGTACGCGATATCATAGGGGATGACATGATATCGCGTACGCGATATCGCAGGGGATGCGATATTGCGGCGGCCATGATATTGCGTACACGATATCGTGGCTTGTGCATATCGCATCTCATCATACCCCCATGATTGAATGAAAACTCTTCCTCGAGTTCCTTACAATAATAT
>MNCI01002930.1:53961-69536 GCA_015680685.1 Gnetum montanum
CCCACATTTGATCTACCTTAGCCGATACCTCGATTGTTAACTTTTGGATTGGTAAGGTTTTCCGATTCACCAACTCTTCGAGTAGTGACTCATCCTCCTCATCACAGAATTTCACTCCCCTCTTGCGAAGGGAGGGATCAAAGTTGTATTTTTCTACACTTTCCCTCTTACGTAGCTCATCCTCTTCTTGCTCTACTTGTTCCAACAAACTTTCAACTTCATAGGCTCTTAGTTGGGAAAGTCTCCTTTGGGTGTAAGTCCCAAGAGTTCTTCTCGTTTCATTTCTTAGCCCATCCACGATGTGGCGAAGTTGATCCCACTTAGCGTACCCATGGCCCGGGCAATGATGTAGCAGGGTATAGTAATGGGCTATGGCAGCATCCCAGGGTTGATAAGCACCTTGTTTCCAGCCTTGGATATGCTTACGCAAATTGGACACTCTGGAGTATGTTTGATATTTGTTGTTGAACAGTTCAAGCATCATACTCCACCTCCTAATGGTTTCTGGTTCTAAGGACCAGTACCAGCTCTCTACTTCTTTGGTGAGTGTCCTTGGGAGCAACTTAAGCTTCTGCCACTCATTATCGATATTTTGCAAGGCACAGGCATCGTGGAATGCCTATAAATGGTGTTGAGGATCAGCGTTGTATCCCCCTTTAAAACGTGGGATATTATTTATGTCCAAACAATTGATCCTGTTGTCCTTTAGATGCCTTGTGGGGATCCTAACTGCCTCTGTGATGTCTAGCATGCTTCGGGTTGCGAGTATGGGTTTGTCATGATCATCCCTGTCATGACGTTTGTGATGTCTTCATGGTGGTTCCCTACTCTCCCTACATCCTTGCCCTTGTCCTAACTCCCGACCTTCCTGTCAAGGTCTTTCATCTTCTTTACTTTTACCCTCTCCATTGTGCTCATGATGGTTGCGCCCAGATGTGGAAGGAGAGTGTGAATGATGAGATGAAGGAGAAGAGGAAGGGGATCCATCACCATGGCGATGTTTCTTACCTTTTCTTCGGCTGCTTCAGCCCCGATCGTTGTGACGATCTAAGTGTCCATCCTTAGCGTAAGTGGTTGTTCTTGCCGTGAACAGTTGGTGTTCACGGGGATCAGAGCCCGTAGCATGTACAGTTGATCGAAGGCTCTGATGCCTAACCTCTTCACCATTGTGAGGAGGAGGAACATCAATTCTTAAGAAACTCTTTGTGAGGGGTTCCTCGTCTCCTATTTCACTAAGGACATGGGGGACCTTGCCCTTCAACAATGAGTGTTGGCTCTCCTGCCTTAAATATCTCATATGTTGGGCATCTTTGGGGTAATAATCCCTCATGTCAAAATATTTTGCAACATATTCAGTGAAATGATCTTGCATGCCAATCTGTACCAAGGCATGGAAAAGCATGCGAGAGATTGATTGATCTGGGGGTAACACGATGTTACCTTGCAAATCTCTCCACCGCAGTTGTTCATCTTGGTGGAGTATAAAAGTAAAGTTAAGAATATACTCATCAGGATGAGTATATGTCATTTTGTATTGTTTAGGACTTGGCTAATTTTGGTTATGTGTATGTCGCTAACTGTCTTCCGTGTTATCCCTAGGTGAGTTAACCTTATGAGAAGAAGCCATTTTATTGGTGTGCTATTCACCGTTATATATGTTCTTGTTTAACTAATTAATCCAAAGGTTCGTTAAGGCTCACAATGATGTGAAAGATTTCCTAATGTTCTAATTGGCGTAAAAACACTTACTCCCCAGCAATGGTGCCAATGATGAGTGGTGAGGTACCCCTACACTCAACCATACAAAATGAGCGTAGCATGCGCGATTCGGTCGAACTCCATAGACTAAATGCCTAAATGCCGCAAGGAACACTTGGGGTTAATTAATCGTTGTCTTCCCCGACTTACTTGTTGTTGTCACGGTGTATGGTTAAGTAAGTCCGAGGTATATGATTTTTTGGTCTTTTCTGGTTTATCTCCTATGCTAAGGGATGAAGGGTTGAGAGACTAAAAATAACTCTAACTACAACACTAAGTCCTAGCGTCAGCATCCGTTCTCACTTGTCGTACACACCGTGAACTGTGCAACTGTGGCTACCAAATGCTAATCGTTACTGGGATTACCACACGTAACACATGTGCTCAAAGCGGTCGTACTGAGGCACCTAACTAGCCTAAGTGTGACAAGCAGCTGATTCCTTGACTAGCTGTACACATCCGTAGATGCTTGTAATCAAGTCGTACTTGTCCCACGTTCTAGGAGATAAGGGTGAGAGAATCTAATCGCGATGAGTAGCCAATTCCTTGGCTAGCTGTACACATTCGTCAATGCTCGTAACCAAATTGTACTCATGCCGCATTACTTGGAAAGTAGTAAATAACATGAAATAAACCTATCCATGCACTACAAGGTTTATCCACAAAGCTCATCTTTATTGCCGTAGACAACTTGTGTTAGGGTACAAAGTTGCTCAAATAAAGAACTGTTCACTTGGGGGACTCCTATTGCGGGCACATGGAAAATATTCTATCTTTGGGGTGATCAATCCGCCAGAGCTTTGATACTTCTAGCCTATTATTACAAATGAGGGGAGTGCCGCCTCTTATTTATAGATTTGGTGGTAGACTACGATATCGCGTACGCGATATCGCAGGGGACGACGCGATATCTCGGCGGCCGCAATATCATGTACGCGATATTGCGGCTTGTGCATATTGCGTCTCATCACTATTTATTGTATGTCTTGGGATGTATCCCTTATTATGTTTTTAAGAAAAAAAAAAGATTAATTGAACAAATGTGTCAAACTCCAAAAACATATTAATAATGAACAAAGAAAATTCACAATACATCATAGCTTGAGATTGAGTAGATATCATAAAAAAATAATGGAATGAAAAAATTTTCAAACTTAGGAATTTCTACTTAGGTGTACAACTTTATAGTTGATAGTTTGAAAAAATAAGTGAAGAAAATTAATTATTAGTAGGAAGGAAGATTCTAATCCTAACAAAATTTATATCACTTTTCCACATCCCCACTTGAACTTAAAATAACAAAAGGATTTGAGATAGAAAGTTGTAAATTAATCCCAATTTTGTATTATAGCAAGAAAGTGGTAGCACTTGTAAAAGATCTTCACCTTATCACTTTTTATTAGTCTTTCATTAAGAATCTTCACCATCAAGTAACATCTTCTTGTTGAAACTAGTTTTAATCTTTAAGTTAATAGTATTCTTGTCAAACAAGGAAAAATTTTCTTTATGAGCTATCTATCCAAGCTACTTAATACTTTTTCTAGTACCAAAGAAATTATACATAGGAGCTTCTATCGTCTCTAGATTCTTTATTGCCATTTGATCATTCTTATTGTCACCATTAACTTGATTTTTCATATTTTTAACCTCATATGATTTTTTTTCTATATTCAACTTTAACACATTTTTTCTTTTCTTCAAAATCTTTTTTTCTTGAGTAGAAAAGGCAAAGCATTAAACAAATATTCTTCATGATGGTAAAAGTTGCAAGAATGAGGAAGATTATAATATGTAGTTAGCTAAATGTAAGTATTTCCTTATATTTGTAATACCAATTTCTTTTTATAGTTGAGAATGTTAATTTCAACAAAAAAACATCTATGAAAATCAAAAGTTATAGAAATTGATTCCATATGCTTACTGGAACTAAAAAGACTATCAATTTCTTGCTCAAATGTCTGAAAAGTTAATGAAAGATTATATAACTTGATAAAACATGGAACTTTAGCATATTTTTAGATTAGACATCAAAATTTGGAGCCCACTTATGAATCTATAAAAGATCCTATATCTTTAGCACATTGCACCATCCATGCATGACCTAACTTAACAAGTAGAAAGACATGAGAATAATATCTAGCATGAAGGATTTTTGCATCATATCATTTAAGTATGAAATGAAACTCTGATTACGAGCCAAGGAATCCAAAATTTGAATGAACACATATTTTGATGAAAGATCAACAACCAATAACTCATATACATTATCAAGAAAGACAAAATCAAGTGTCTTGGTTACATTAATATAACTAGAAGAAGGTGTCACAAATATTTTCTTACTAGCTTGTAAATTTGCATTTTGAGAATCAATAGAAATTTTTGTAGTAATAAAAGAAATAGAAATTACAACATTCATTGAAGAATTTGGGAGTAACATCCCCATAGGAAAATTTTAGAGAAATTAGATTTGCTAAAGAAAAATCAAATCTACTAAGAAAATTATATGTGCTGAAGAAACATTAGATCTACTAGAACGACTAAGTATGCTAGAAGACATATAACCAATAGGACATATTAGAAAAATTATAGAAGAATACAATGATGTCTCAAGTGTAACTAAAACTAGAAACCTCTTACCTAAGAAGACTCTTAGGTAAGGCTTTTGATTTGAAATTCACAAGTCATGGGTTGGATTTTGGTGGGCAATGCTGAGTTATAAAGTTCTATTTAAACTATATTACAACTCTTTCATGGTTTTAACACCTTCTCCCATGTTCCTCTCCCCATCCTTATACACCCCTTCACATCCCCGCCTCCCCCCCTCCCCCCACCCACAAGAAAAAAAAAAGAAAAAAAAAACAAAAAACAATGGCAACCTCTTACCTAATAAGATAATGTGCTAATCACTTAAGATGCCTATCATTAGAGATTAGCTCATTGTCGAACAAGCATTTGTGAGAAAGAGGTTACAACACCTCCATGATTATGTTTTTTATTAAGTTTTTGTACTGGGTTAAATTATAATTTTATAACTTAGTGTTGCCCTGTAGAATTGAATGCATGACCTCTTAACACCATAATAAGGTGTTCACCTAGTGGTAAAAACTCTTGATTGAAAAGCTCCAAGTTATGGGTTTGATTCAAATATATAAGGTTAAGTTATAAAATTAAAATTTGACTATATGTCTTACAATGCACGTATATTTTATTTATTTTGGGTTCTAACACATCCCAATAGAAACATAAATACTATGATTATTATAAAAGATAATCATGACATATAGATATTATTACAAAAAAGTATTTCTCAAGGTGCTTGTTTCTCAAGTTGTAAGACTTCTTAAGCCTAGGTGTAGCCACTTGAAATAGGTTAGGTTTTTGCTTATCTATTAACCCTTCTAGGACCTTGCCTTTGTGAAATGAGCATTGAGCCTCTAGGTGATGATCTTTTGGTCTCAAATAATTTGATCATATGCTAGGAAGTCTAAATATTGCACTTGTTAGAGGAGATCACTTTATTAAAGTTGAGTATTTTTCAAGTTATTAGGTTTAATTTAAAGAGTTATTTTAATTTGAAATTATTATTTTCTAACAATTAGGTATTAGTGTAGTGGTAAGACTCTTGATTTGGAAGTTCCAAATCATGGGTTTGATTCTAGTGGGTAATGTTGAGTTATATAAAGTTAAAGTTCTAATTGGACCATATATCTTAGGGTGTATCTATGTTTCACTTATTTTAGGTTCCAACACCCTCCTAAAATTGTTATCTTCTAGTTAATTTTTACAAAAATATCATGTTGGCTATAGAAGGTATAAGTTATTATCTATTTTCAAGTTTGCCCAACTCCTTCCACCCCAAGAGGTAGATTAAAATATAAATTATTTTCAAAAATAAAGAAAGATATTCAAGATTTAAGTATTGATATTACCCTAATTTTTAATAGAAGTGAATGATAGAAGAAAGATGACATAGCTAATCCCATGTAATTGGAATAAGGCTATAATGATGATGATGGGTTTTAGTTTCTTTAAGTTGATACTAATTTTATGAATACATTAAATGCTTATCATGAGTGGCATTACTAAAGAATTTCTTTCCCTATTAGCCTATAATGATACATAGTAGATAACTTTACGATAAAATTCAATGTCATTTCTTGATCTAACTTTTTATAGTTATTTATAAGCTACCTAAATGGAATTTAAACTTCACTATTAATGGTAAAGAATTAACTAGTTAAGATGTTACTAATAAAGTTTTATAGTTTCTTAGCCACTCTCAAGTTACTCTATTGTAAATAGATTATACTTTATTGTAGCTACAATGTTCATCCCACTAAGTGGAATATTGAGAGGATTGGTGGATGAACGAAAGCCTAACTTTTTTAAGTTGATGCTAATATGACATCCTTATATTCCTCCATAATATCTATAATGTATCATGTTAGCTGAATGTCTTGAGGAGTACCCAATTGATGAGCCACGATATCGCGGCCTGCCGCAATGTTTATAAATAAGAGGCTACTTTCCTTGTTCTAGGCACTTAGACTTAGAACCTTAGCTAAACTCTTGCAGTTTTACCATTCCAGAGTTAGAATAATTTCCATGTGGCCATAGTAGAAGTCTTAAAGTGAACGGATCTTTATTCGAGCAAATTGTACCTAAGCACACATTTGTGTACGGCAATAAAGATGAACTTTATGATAAAACTTGCAGCATATGGATTAAGCTAATAGTAATTAATTATTGTTGAATGTTTAAATGCTTTCCTAGTTAATTAATCTCTTTCTCAACCCTTGACTCTCCTAGTTAAGTACACTCAGTATGACCACTTCGAGCATGTGTGTAGCGCTTGGTAACCTAGTAACGAGTAGCATTTGGTAATCCCACCAGCATTGCATTAGTTTAGGATGTGTGCGGCAAGTGAAAATAGATACTGGTGTTAGGAAAATTAGAACTTAGTTAGTGAATAGTTAATGAAAGTTAGTCACTTAGTTCTCCTTACCTTCTCCTATTAGCATAAGACCTTAAAAAGATAAAAGTTATAAAAATCATATACCTCAAACTTACATAACCATACAACTGTGACAATACAAGTAAGTTTGGGAGGACAACGATTGATTAACTCTAAGTGTTCCATTAAGACACATAAGCACTTAGTCCTTGGAGTTCAACTGGATTGCACGTGAAACACTCATATTCGTATGGTTGAGTGTAGGGGTACCTCGCCACTCATCATTGTCGCCGTTGCTAGGGACTTAGTTGTTTGTGCACTACATAAAACATAGAAAATCTTCCATATCATTGGGATGCTAGAACAAACCCTTAGGATTAATCAAGAAAAGATAAGATAATGGTAAATTGCACACCGAACGAGACAAAGATGTCTTCTTCTTCACACAAGAGCACTTCACCGCCTAGGACTCACACAAGAGACAGTTGATGAAATAACACACATAACCAAGATCTGCTAGTTCCTCAATAGTTTTGGGTAGTATATACTCATCATGATGAGTATGTACCCGACTTTACCTTTATTCTCCATCAAGATGAACAACTACGTTGGAGAGACTTGTAAGGTAACATAGTGTTGCCTCCAGACCGAGCAGTCCCCAACATGCTTCTTCATGCTCTCACATGAATAGACATGCCACTTTTATATGTGGAATACCTTGCTTGTGAGTATGACACAAGGGATTACCATCCCACAGAAGCACAATGTCAAAGTGACTTGTGACAGGAGAGCTACCATACATCCTTGAAGGGCAAAGGACCCCATAACATTCCTCTCGTCTTAAGAGAAATTGAGGGTGGTGAACCTATTTCAATAGGTTCTCCACAAAAAAAGTTCTTCCTCCTAACGATGGTTAGGAGGTGGTGCATCAGAACCTCCACTCCACAATTCATAACCTTGGTTCTAATCCCCACGAACATGAAGTGTTCAATGAGGGAACACAAACACATGATAAGGACAGAAGTTCTGATCGTATTTATAATCGGGGCCAGGACCACCAAAGAGAAGGTAGAAAATATCATCATGGTGATGGTTCTCCTTCTTCTTCACCTTCATCATCACATTCACCCTCTCCTTCTGTATTTGGATGCAACCATAAGGAACCTAACTGTGAGGATAAAGGGAAGCAGAGCGAAAAACACTGATGAGATAGTTGAGAATGAGAACGAGGGCATTCTAGGTAATCATGACATGGAAGAAGGGAGAGTAGGGAACTTCATAGACATCACAGATGCTATGAACGAGATGACCATGAAAAATATCCCACGATTTAAGGGGGGATACAATGGTAATTCTCAAATTCACCTACAAGAATTCCACGATGCATGTGCTTTGCAGAACATTAAGAATGAGTGGCAAAAACTAAAGTTCTTCCCAAGGACACTAGTAAAAGAAGCGGAAAGCTGGTACCGGTCCTTAGCACCGGAGTCCATTTGGAGGTGGAGTACAATGCTAGAACTGTTTAATGATAAGTACCAAATGTACTCCAGAGTGTCCAACCTATGAAAGAAAATCCAAGGATGGAAGCAAGGAAATCATGAACCCTTGGATGCTACCATGGGCCACTATTATGCACTGTTACATTGTTGCCCTGGCCATGGTTACTTGCAGTGGGATCAACTATGCCATCTCGTAGATGGACTTAGGCATGAAACCAGGAGAACCCTTGCAACATATGGCCAAGGGAGACTATTAGAGCTTAGGTCTTATAAGGTTCATAGATTGCTAGAGCAAGTAGCTAAGGAAGAAGGGGAGCTACATAAGAGAGAAAGTGCAGAGGAGTACAATCGCGATCCTTCCCTCCAAAAAAGGGAAGTGAGATTTTGTGAGGAGGAGGAAGAGTCACCACTCAAAGAGATGGTGCATAGAAAAACCTTATTGCTTCAAAAATTAATAATGGAGGTATTGACAAAGGTAGAACAAATGTGGGACTCCCTAGATAGTAGGTTTGAGACTATTCTTAAATTTGTAGAGGAGTCTAGGGAGTGAGGTAGTGACTATGACAAAAGGAAAAAGAGAGAAATGGACAATGCACGTAACAAAGGTAAGGGTAAAATGGCCATCACCAAAGAGGTTGTGGATGCAAATATGAACAATGATGGTGGATGTGAGATATGCCAATATGACCATCGTAAAGGATGTTGCCCCATGATCTCACATTTGTAAGAGTCTGGGGTGTATGCACTTAACCCATGACTTAACAAATGGCAAGCACCTCGACGGTTACCTTATTCCCAAGGTAACCCAAGGTAGTTCCGCCAACCATTAACGTATTATCCAAGTGGAACTCCACCACAACCTATTGAGCAACACCAACAGTGGCAATACCCATAGTCATGGGGGATGCCACCACCAAGGCAACACTACCCCTACTGGCAACCAGATCCATATGGCTACTACGTGTAGTAGCCAATATTTCCACGTGACTTTGTTGGTCATGTAACACCACAACATCACTATCAAGCTTGGGGGTATTATAGGACTTCTTCTCCTAAGGGAGAAAACCCACACGCACACCATCCTCCAAACCCATTCGTAACACTCTCACACCAATAGCTTCATTACCACCTGCTCCAGCAATGCAAGGGGAACTCCCCACCAACCGCAGCAATGCAATGCTACAAGGGTTGTGAATATTCAACCTGCTACTGGTTTTGACAATCGTGCAAAGAGAAAACCTTTCTTCAGAACCAGCAGTCCAAACAAGCCCTCACAACCACAGGCGGTTGAACCTTTGAATGCCTCTCCATCAAAAATGGCGTTAGAGCTCCCTTCAAACCAAACACTGAGCTCAACACATACGGTTATGTTAACACATGCCGTTAATAATTGGATTAAAGTGGGCCACCTTCTCAGGAAATTCTCTGATCCTAAAATTCTTCTAATCTATCTCCAAGTCGCTGGGAATGAACCATGTAAAGCTCTTTTGGACTCAGGTTCTAGAGTCAACTTAATATCACAAGAGATGTACAAAGCTTGGAACCTACCTCCATTAAAGAAAAGAAACATTCACCTAGAGCTGGCTAACCAATCCATCACTATTCCCTTGGGATAGGTGGAGGACATCATTACCACTGTGTGTGGGTGGTCATACCCAGCTGATTTCCTAGTGATCCAAGTAAACAACAATAAAGGGAACTTTTCAATAATAATGGGGAGGGCATGGTTGAGTACCATAAATGTGTGCCTAGGAATATGCGATCTTTCCCTGGAAATATCTAAGGAAAACACTTTTGGAAAGATCGAAAAGAAGAAGGTTTCATGCATCACATACAATGATATAGGGTGTGATTACGTATAGGAATGTTCAGAATCGCCTGCATGCAACCGATGTGCACAAGAAGTTAACATACAAAAGTGCCTATATGTAGCAACCACACAACAAGAAGACACCTAGTGGTTGATAGCTAATCAAGAGAGCAACTCACCAACGTGCATGGAACTAACTGAGGGAACAACTTGTGCTCACGTTGAAAGCATAGATGCACTGGAGCAAGAACATTGTCAACTTCCAAACCTTAACATGGGAAACATCAATTGGGGGAAGTTGGAAATTTCTAAAAATTTAGACAAAAATCTTGATAAGAGATTACTATTCAATGTGCAACAAGACAAACCCTTCCATGAACTTAGAACAACCAGTGCACATAATACCTTAGAGAAGGGATGAACCTGCTCATTATTTTAGATCTCCCCCTTCCAACTTAGTCATGGGGGAGATGGCCACCTATGTTGATCATTTGAGGCCCTCAATTTATTTTTAATTTTTTTTTACAAATTTCTTTAACTTTTCTTGTTTTTGTTTGTAACATCGTTTATACTCTTTTATTTCCTTGTGTGTTTGTTTATTTTGATAGGTTCGTCACCTAATAAGTGCTCTTGATGGTGGTATGAACTGTATTCTATTGATTGCCAATGTTTGGTTTTTACCTTGAAGTTATATTGTTGATATTAAGGTATGGTTCTTTTGATATAATAGGCAATGAGTCCACATCGTCTATGCATCCATAAATTTCTATGGTCTCTCTTGGCTTGGAACTATATAGTTCCTTTCTTAATAATAGAACTATCAACGAATTGGTGACTGGGCATTTCTCAAACTAAGGAAGGACTCAAGGATTGAAAAGGGTGTGACTTCAAGGGGATTTGATGCATTTGTGCTAGCCATTCTCTTGGGTGCTTGATTGTTTTCTTCTTGAGTTTTCCTTACCATTCCAACGTTGCTCCATTATCGGGAAGTCGAGTTAATAAAAATAATAAGATTTTGCATGGTGTGATTCTTACGCAAAAAAGAAGAAGAAGAAGAAGAAGAAGAAGAAGAAGAAGAAAGAAAGTGAGAATTCAAAGCACACCCCTTAGATGAAATACTCATATGGACTACAAGAACTAGTTATGAAACTAAACAAACATGTTCCCTCTAACTAAGGCCCTTTCTTACTTCCTACTTTTCCCTTTCTTGTTTCCTAAGATTGGTGGTGACTCTTTGGCAGAAGCATTCCTGTTACTTCAAGTGGATGGATTGGCCAAATGTATTGATGCGAAGTCACTGGATGTGGATTTTTTGAGGCAAGATTTGGAATGAGATCTACTAAGTCACATTAACCATTAATACACAAGGGGATGTACACCACCTTGTTCTTGTGATTCCATTCCATTCTCTTCTCCTCATCATTCGTTCTCCATTTTCCACCTCATTTCCAGTTGTATCAATAGTCTATATTTTGGTTGATGCATTATTTTCTTTTTGGTAAATTCTTGTGGTTAAGACTTTAACCCTTGCTTCCAAATGACATTTTCAGAGCCTACGGACTCTTTGAATGTGGGTTTGTCAGGGCATTAAAGGCATGAGCCTGCTTTTGGGAGGACCCACTGACATTCCTATTTCATGCATCAATTAACTTCTTTTCATTAAACATTTTTGTAATCAACATTTGTTGTGTTCATTTCCACCTCTGACATCCATTTTATCGACATTGCCGTTGTCTCTTTATCTCCATCATTCTTTTTCCTTATCTTTTTCTATTCTATCACTACTAGAGATTTGCTCTTAGTCATGGGGGTATCCTGGTCCAATTTTTTCAATTTTCTCCTTACCCCTACACCTTGGGTAGTCACCAGTGTTATAGCTCCAGAATCCATATTAGCCATATCACAACTTAGCTAAGGGACTTTACACCGAAGCAAGGTATCAGCTACATTGTCATTTATTTACCCTTGCTAATATGTGACTGTGTTGTGTGTGTAGATGGCAATCATACAACAATGGATTGGACCTCGAGGAAATACTTAGGATGGACTAGTGATGGAATCGTTATGCAAGGAACGAGATTGATGAAGCGCTTATGGACAGACAACGGAAAGTGCAATCTTGGCGTCGGCAGCAACAGACTTCTTTTTTTCTTTTCTCTCTTGTCTCTTCTCTCTCAACTACCAAATAAGGCTAGATGTCAAATGTACATAGTGTTCACTCTTGTTGTCATGAACACTAATGTTGCCATGTATTGTAATGACAATCCGTTCACATGTCACCCCATTCACCATTAGTGTCATTCAAGTTAATAATCCCATACCTTCCCAATATTTTGTAAGGAACTTGAGGATGAGTTTTCATTTAGTCATGGGGGTATGATGAGCCACGATATCACATCCACAATATCGTGCCCGCCCCAGGATATCGCGGCCTGCCACAATGTCTATAAATAAGAGGCGGCTTTCCTTGTTTTAGGCACTTAGACTTAGAACCTTAGCTAAACTCTTATAGTTTTACCATTCTAGAGTTAGAATAATTTCCATGTGTCCATAGTAGGAGTCTTAAAGTGATTAGATCTTTATTTGAGCAAATTGTACCTGAGCATACATTTGTGTACAACAATAAAGACGAACTTTATGATAAACTTTGCAGCATAAGGATTAAGATAATAGTAATTAATTATTGTTGAATGTCTAAATGCTTTCCTAGTTAATTAATCTCTTTCTCAACCCTTGATTCTCCTAGTTAAGTACACTCAGTACGACCACTTTGAGCATGTGTGTAGCACTTGGTAACCCAGTAACGAGTAGCATTTGGTAATCCCTATAGCGTTGCATTGGTTCAGGATGGGTGCGGCAAGTGGGAACGGATATTGGTGTTAGGACAATCAGAACTTAGTTAGTTAATAGTTAATGAAAGTTAGTCACTTAGTTCTCCTTACCTTCTCCTATTAGCATAAGACCTTAAAAAGATAGAAGTTATAAAAATCATATACCTCAAACTTACTTAACCATACAACTGCGAAAATACAAGTAAGTTTGGGAGGACAACGATTGATTAACTCTAAGTGTTCCATTAAGGTGCATAAGCACTTAGTCCTTGGAGTTCGACTGGATTGCATGTGAAACACTTGTATTCGTATGGTTGAGTGTAGGGGTACCTTGCCACTCATCACCAATATTAAAATTTTAATAAGAAAAAAGATTCATGAATATTAATTGAATAAATATACCTACTATTTTTTCTTTATATATTCATAATATATATCTATAATTTGGTTGTGATAATCTTTTCTTGTTACAAAAAATCAAATGAATTTGGAGAAGGGGTGATTTATTAATGTGAATTAAAACCATAAAAAAGATAATACCACAAACAATAATCCTTAACAAAGGCCAAGGGTTACAAAGTAATCGTCCAACACTTGTAACCAAAAAATAGTAAAGTAAATTGCACCCTGTGGATGGAATGATTACTACTAAAACTTAAAAACTCTAATAATCTACACTTGTCAAAAGAAATTTATACTAGTTTAGTTATATATTTATTATTTATCTAAAAGAATCTTTTTCTTTTTCAAATTAATGAAATCCCATAATTGATTTATTGAGAATTGATGAGTGGTAGGTACTTCTACTCCCAATGATACAAATCACAAGCGTTCATGAATGATCTAGTCGAATTTTATGGATGGGACTAGTTGTGGCACCTAGATTGTTAAGCATTGATCATAGGACACTATCTTTTCACTTGGACTTGTGGTAGCTTGGTCACATATGGTTTAGTACAAAGTGAGGCATATGATAATTGATATTGTTAGGCCCTGATTATTTGTAGCGATAAACATAATTGGTAATGAAATTTACTCCTAAGTTTAAGTAATGATAGTAATGTAAATCTACTCTAGCCTAGAGTGATGAGCATCCAGTGCTAGCTTACTGTACACATTTTGGGCTCATGTAACCATTTTTGGGTTAGCAAGCATTATGATATGAGGCAAACCAAGCAATAATACTACTAGGATTACCAAACGATTACACTTAAGTGCTTGAAACTAGTCGTACTCATTCTACTTTACTAATGAACAAGTAAAGTAAAATACTTGGGAATGTAAATGATTAAACTAATAAAACAATAAAAACTATGCTAAGTAAAATAGTAAAACTAAGTGGATGTTGCAATGATGTAAAGTAATCTTGATCTTTATTTATGGACATGAACTATGCCCAAGTACACTTCACTTGAATAAGGATTCCATACAACTACTCAACACCACACTACGGACATTCACTCTATTGCTAAAACTATTAAATGAAACTACAGGAGTCTACCTAAGGGTGGAATGAAAGTTGTTGTTCAGACCATGCGCCTAAGTGTCATATTTATATACCTACATGTGTCTGTGATATTTGATGTTCGACATTGTAGCTTATGCCCCAATATCGAATACTTGATATCATAGCCAATCAAAATATGGCTTATTAAGAATTAATTTTCATATTGGAAAATAACATTCATCGATGTAAAGTCTCTCTTAATAATTCTTGTGAAAAAAGTTCATCTCTTTGGTCCAATATTATGACAATGATTACTTATTTTTGGTCACAAAGTATGCTCAATAAATACAAATAATAATTCTCATGAAAAGCTTAATCTTTTAGCTTAGCATTATAATGATAATTATTTTTGTGATAACTCTTCTTGATCCTATTAAGCATGTAAAGTCAATTTCTACAACTTTTGGTTTTCGTAGATATTTTTTATTGGAATTAATATTTTTAATCACTAAAAAGAATCGGTATTACAAGTAAAAGGAAAGATGTATCTTTAGCCAATTATGTATTATAATCTTTCTAATTCTTGTAACTTTTGTCCTTGTGAAGGACATGTGTTTAATGCTTGTCCTTTTTTGCTTAAGCAAAAAATTCTAAAGAAAATAAAAAATGGGTTTAATTTAAAGATAAAATAAACTAATATGAAGTTGAAGATATGAAAAAATTAGGTTAATGTCAATAATAAGAATGATCATATGGTAAGACATAATCCAAAGAAGACATAAGTTCCTATGCATATTTTTACTAGTATTAGAGAAAGTACTAATTAGTCCAAATAGATAGTTCATAAGGCAAAATTTTCCTTCTCTGACAAGAAGACTATTAACTTGAAGATTAAAACTAGTGTTAATAAGAAGGTTATAGTGGATGATGAAGATTCTCAATATAAGATTAATAACAAGTGATGAGGTGAAGAGCTTCCATAAGTGGTACCACTTTCTTGCTTTGATACAAATATTGGTATTTAGCCATAATCCTCTATCTCAAATCCTTTGCTATTTTAAGTTCAATCATGGATGTTGAAAAATGATGTAAATTTTGTTAGGACTAGGACCTTCCTCCCTACTAATAGTTAATTTTCTTTACTTATTTTTTTCAATGTATCAATTGTAAGGTTGTTCAACTAAGTAGATAATCCTAAAATTGGAAATCTTTCCCTTCCATATTTTTTTTTCCAATGATATTTACTCAATGTCAAGCTTGATGTACTCATTATTAA
>MNCI01002930.1:69805-177698 GCA_015680685.1 Gnetum montanum
ATATATAGTCTAATTAGAACTTTAAAACTTAGCATTGCCCACTAGAATCAAACCCATGACTTGTTGTTTTCAAATCAACAATCTTACCACTAAGTTAAGACCTCATTGTTTTAAAACTAAATTTAGACTAAGAATTATCCATTGGAATTAAATGTTATAGAATGGAGCCTTTCCCTATGATTGGTGTCCCTATTGTACCCATTCCCAAATAATGCTAATGCTTAATTATTACCATGTTGATTATGGAAAGATACCATTTGAGAATAAGGACATGACAATTGATAGTTGGCCTCTTGACTAAAATAATGTATACAACTTTTTAATATAATTAATGGTTTTGCCTCTTGGTCAAAACAATGTCTGGATCTTCGTAATGCAATTCAAAATTGACCTCTCTACTAAAACAATAGACAATACATCCTAGTTTTGAATCAGAAATCCTGGTAATTATAGAGACATGGAAAAAGGAAAACCAATAGAGATTGGGCAAAAGAAACCGTAAGGGTAATTTTGTAAAATCAGCCAAAGCAAAAAGTACAAGAAAACCCTAGTTGGCTATAACCTCCAGCTTCTATCCATAATTCCATGCGTAAAAATGGACAACATCTCAAAATGAACAAATAGGCAAAGACAAGACAGGAGAGATACCAATTTAAATAAAATAATAAATATCAAATTTTAAGAACACTGAACAGATACCCATATCTTTCTGTCTCGGAGGCAACATCCCAAACAGTATACAGTGATAAAAGAAGACCGTGGCTTCATGCAATAGACTGTAGTTTTAATCTTTAACTGAGGAATTTGACGTGCTATGGAAAACTGACTAGAATTTATTAAAAACCCATAAAAACATGAACCATGTCCTTGTATCAAAATTTTGGCTAATGTATTCGAGATAAATGTAGAAATCCAGTGGCTTGTAACACAGAATTCAAAACAGAACAACTAATACACTTAAAAAAACTACTCATTTGCAAAGATTCAAGAAACCTGGTAAAAGTAAATACAATGAATCCATAGCATGAAGCAGAACCAGCACTAACATTTCATCTTTCCCAATGTTACATGATCCTACAATAACTATCACAAATGCAACGTCCTAACATTAGAGAGGCAGTATTCCTGGACTCTTTATGAAATGGCGGGTAAAATTAAACGCCATATATACAGAAGACCATTTAGCTTGTGCCAGTTTCCAAAGCTAAAAGCTTCGGTTCCACCGATAAAATAATTGAGAATATCTCAAAATAAATACCTATTTAAATAAGAAAACTGGAGAAAGACCAATTTAAATAAACGTCAACTTCAATATCTAAAATGAAAGCTTAAGAGATACCCATAGCACTTTGTTCCAATGGAAGGCAACCTAAGAAGAACATGGCTTCATGCAATAGACAGTAGTTTTATTCTTTAACTAATGGATTTTACGTGATACCACAAACTCAGCAGAGATTATACCAAAAATAATAATCCAACAATCCAGTAATAAAGAATTCAAAACTAAACGATTCAGTAATCCAGCAATAAAAATGAATCTTGTCCTTGCATCAAACTTGTAGCTAATGCATTCAAAATATTTCCAATAATCCAGTAACAAAGAATTCAAAACTAAACTGAAAACACTTTAAGAATCCATCATTCCTTTGCAAGGATTCAGAAACCTGGCAAAAGTAAACCCTAAACAATCACTCCACATACAGCATGAAAAAGAACAATCACTAACACTT
Organism: Gnetum montanum; assembly: GCA_015680685.1. Classification (NCBI taxonomy): domain Eukaryota; kingdom Viridiplantae; phylum Streptophyta; class Gnetopsida; order Gnetales; family Gnetaceae; genus Gnetum; species Gnetum montanum. The sequence goes on from MNCI01002930.1 coordinate 71,536, forward strand.
TCATCTCTCTGTATGGATGTTGTCACATGATCCTTTCAATGTAAAAGCATTGCTCCGAGTAGCTGTAGTAAAGTTTGAGATTCTGGTTAGCTTGGATGTTCATCTCCTGACGGAACTCGCTCCAACCGCTGCGGAATGTGTAAGCATTCAGCCTTGGATAATGCTTGAATCTCCACTCCATAGTTTTGATCTCAATCAGCCGAGGATACTGCTGCCTCCTAATGCCTTTCACTGTGATTTCTACACTCACGTTTTGTTGAGGCCTCTTCTTTGTCTACTCGATTCAGCAGAAGCATGATGGCCTTGCCCACATCTGTTGGAATGGATAACGTGTTAGGGTTTGGAGGACAGGATGGTGAGCCTTATTTCCATTATTATCGGCATCCCCCTCAATTCCTTGTCAAAAGTATGCTGCAACTTCGGTCGAACACCAAATAAGAATGAGTTTTTATGTTTCTGGTTGATTGCTGTTGTTGTGCTGTGTTCGGGCTCATGGTGATAAAAAGTTAAGAGGCACAAAGGACAAACACGAGAGGAAGAACAGACTGGATACGCAAATAGAACGCGTAAACACATATATAAAGCAGCTGCAGTGTTCCTGCGTTGAAGACGATGAGGACCAACATTCTGCAGTTTGAGTATTCTTGAATCTTTTACAGCCGTTTGAAGATTCTTGAACATTTAACGGTATTTGGACCGTGCCTTATGTTTGAATCCAAGTATTTGTATACTACTTATCTGAACATTTTGTCTTGTGGGGTTTTTTTTTCTGGAGATGGCATAAGAGGATTAGTTTAACGGTCAACGTTGAAATTCTTGGCTTCATCTTTGTGTTTTACTTATTGGCTGAATCATTATCATCTTTGTATTCCGTTTTTTCGGTTGCAGAAATTCGTTACTCATTCTCTGTTTTATCATGCTCATGTGAAAAATGAAAATGCGTGAGATTGGGATCGTGCATGTTGGAAGAACTTAGAAATCTCTATGTTAAACAAATTAGATTTAGCAGGAGCTTTTCCACATCGGCAGGATTTTGAGTCTCTTTTTGGTTTGCCAATAGGATGAATTGTAGTCTTTGAAAATGGAGGGTCTCTCTTTTCTTATTTGATAGAAAGGGTAGAGAAAAGAAAGGGGTCTAAAATCAAAAAATAAATGACAAACCACATGTTTGTACATAAACTCTAATAAGCTTTTAGCAGACAATACAATATAAATACTGATTTATGATTTACTTATTTTCAAGTTCAAAACATAGGATATACTAAATAATAAAAGGTAATATTTTAAAAATATTTTGTGGGGTGTTGGAACCCAAATTTTACCCTTAAGATATATGAGTAAATTATAATTGGGAGTTTCCAAAAGAGTCTTACTATTAGGCTAATACCTAATCATTTCCTTTTAAGTATTTTTTGATTTCAAAATTAGTCTAAATCAAAACGTTGGGTAGGTGGGTGTGGGTCATTTGAGAACCGAAATAATTTGACTATAAGCATACTTTAAGACATATAGCCAACAAATATGAAAATGAAATTTTTATTTACATCCATTGAAACCCTTAAGATCTATCAGTACCATTGGTTAACACCTCATTGTTAGCCTTGATTGTGTTTCAAATTGGTAACCTATTGCATGAAAATCCTTGTCTAACAACAAGCTAACCACTTGAGCCACCTAACAATGCCATTTTTTGGGGCGAAAAGGTAGAGGTGGTAGTGTGTTGGGGCAGGCATGTGGGTAGGGGGTGTTGAAACCTAATATATTTGCTTACAAGATATTCACCCCTAAGACATATAGCCAAATTAGAATTTTATAACTCAATATTGCTTGTCAAAATCAAACCCATAACTTGAGGTTCCAAATTAAAAGTCTTACCTCTAGGCTAACACCTTATAGCATAAGGCAAAAAAACTAAAGGTGGTATTGCAACCCCTACTCATACAATAAGGTATATGCAACTTGTAATAAAAGTGTCCTCTCACAAGATCACTTCATTTCAATAGTGGTAGGACTTTTGATTTGAAAGCTCTAACTTATGGATTTGGTTTTAGTGGGCAATATTGAGTTATAAAATTCTAATTTAACTATATATATAGGGGGTAAATATTATTCTACAAAGGGTTTCAAGTTCCAACATACCTCAAAATATAAGGATATCTCAAGTAAACTTAACTTATGAATTCATCCAATTGGATTACAATTTTAAATTAATTAGTGATTTTATTTTTATTAAATATAAGATGTTACCTAGTGGTAAGACTCAATTTGGTAACTCCAAGTTATGGGTTCAATTTAATGGATAATACTAAGTAATAAAGTTCTAATTTGACTATATGTCTTGTGGGTAAATATTGTTAAAAAAGTATTTCAAGTTTCAACATCCCTTCAAATTTATACCAACTTTATATATACAAATAATGAAGTGTTAGCCTAGTAATATGACTCTTAATTTGAAAGCTCTAAGTGATGCGTTCCATTCTAGTAAGTAATGTTGAGTTATAAATTTCTAATTGGACTATATATCTTAGGAGTATACCTATATTATAAGTATTTTAGGTTCCAATATTTTCAGCCCCTCAAAAGGAGTTGAAACATGTAAAAAGAATTAAAGAATTACTATAAGGAGTCTTAATGCTTATCTTGCCAAGTAAGATCCCAAAAGGGTTAATGGATAACCAAAAGCCTAACCTCTTTAAATAGTTGTGCCCAAGCTTGAACTGACATCTTTTGACTTAAGAAACAAATAGATGACTTGTGAAGTATGAATACGTTACTATGCAACACTAATAGTATTGAAGATGAATACCATGTTTTTCTACAATATTCTACATTTAGGCACATTAGACATAATTGAAATATTATAGTTACAAATTTGGTTAATTTTTTACAAATATTACTAAGGATAATTGGTAATTTTCTTAATCATAGCATATATATGTTTCTACTATTCANTGGTAGGGGATGGGGGTGGAGGAAAGGTGACACTATTAGATCCCTAAAAAGTAAATATTAATATTAAAAAAATTTAGTAAATGAGATCACCAAAGAGAGAGTCTAAAGATAAAACCCAATGATTTTGGTGATGCCTTTTTAGATTTTCATCCTTACAACTAATCCTTAAAAACCTTCCTTCTAGGGTAGGAAAAGAATTAAGAATTACCCTTAATTAGAAGCATCCTCATGGATTTTCACTTCTTACTAAAGGGTTTCCTGGAAAAAGGAAGAGAAAACTCTCTAAAGACAAAAGAACATATTAATTAGAAATAATGAACAAATAGCAATAAAAGTTGAAAAATTTTCATTCTTGAGCCTCCAAAACAAAAAATAATAATATTGTAAAAAATAAATTAACTGGTTAGCTTTCATTAGAAGATTAGTTGCTTAAAACTATAGTTGAAAAATAACATCATTAAGAAAGTCATATTTAACCCTTGAAGAGAGATCATAGTTATGCTCATCATCATCATTAGCATCATCATCGTAGCCTTGTTCCAATAAAATGGGTTTGACTACATGAGTTCTTTTTTTTCATTCATCTCTATTAGGAGTCAGATCTTTGTTCTAGATGATGATGTTGCATGTCATTTCAAACCATCCTTCTTTGACATCTAGGCCAAAGTTTTATAATCGGCTACCAACTTGATGTTAACCATCCTTCTTTCATATCTGGGCCTGGGATCAATATTGGCAAAGTTTCATAGTTTTACTCTTGCTAATGCAAAATAACTTCACATCGAAGCTTTCGAATAGAGTAGAGAACAAGCAGTCAAAGACATTTCTAAATGTAAAGAAAGAAAGTAAACAAAGTAGAATGATCAAAAAAGCAACTTCGTTGATGCTTAGTTGATAGTCATTACAAATTCTTGATGTCCATTTCCAAGCATGTTGAGTAATAAGAAATTTAAAAAATATATGAGAAAATGAGTATTCACTTACATGTAATCCATCTACCATGAAACGTAGATAAGAAACTATAGTAATACCAAATTTTTACACAATCTAAATGAATTAGTAGCCTAAGGCCCTTCATTAAAAGGAAGTCATCATGGGCTAATTTGCTTAGGCATATCTTGTAAAACTATAATATGATTATAATCCTAATATTTACTAAGCTGTCATCATGTATTCCAAATTTGTTTAAGAATTGAAGAGCTATGAATAGAAATGACCTATGGAAAAAGAAGACATTGAAGAAAGTTATTAAAAGACCAATTGTCATTATCCTTAGGTTTTTCTTGCATAAATTTTTTTCTTAAAAGAAGCATCCAAACATCATCTCCATTAATGCACTTTGTAATCCATTTTGTTGTAAGAGAAATACTCTAGTTATAGTAATTAATGAAGATAAGTCCTTCATATTTCTTGTTACTAGTGCAAATATCCTAAGTAACTCTTAAAAAATCTTTTCTGTCTTGCTTAGCAAACCAAGGAAGCTAATGGATAATATAATTAAATCTATCATAATAAGTTTTATAAGGAGCTCAATAACTAGAGTAATAAACATTAGTTAACTGAAGAACCTACTTAATAACTAAAAGTTTGTTAGTAAGCATAAGCCCATTTTCTTTTCATTTCTTCTCAATTTTATCAATTGATGAATGGTTGGGATACCTCTACACCCAACGATACTAATCACAAAGCATTTAAGCAACATCTGGTCGAATTTCATGGACTCTATGTCTTCTGGTACACTAGTCTTCTAGGAAGTGAACTTTTCACTAATAGTCATTTGTTGTCTTCCTAATTACACTTGTGATGAATAAAGGTATGGTTAAGTGTAATTGAGGTATCTGATTTTTATTATGTTCTTGGTGCTTGAAATAGAGAAATGAAGTAATTTAATTTAACTAATTAACTAATCTCTAACTAGTCCTAACACAAGCATTCGGTCCCACTTTCCGTACATGTCCTAAACCCACATATCCACTATTGGGATTACCAAGTGCTATGCTATTGGGTGAACCAAGCAATAACGTTGCTAGGATTACCAAACGGACACATGTTTATGCTTGAAGTGGTTGTACTTATGTGTTTAATCTATTTAGCTTAATTAATTAACTAGAAGTATAATTTAGCTTAATTAATTGCATAATTAATGAAAATAATAAATGCATAAATGCATCATTAATATATTCTAAGTGTTGCAAGGTTTTATCAAAAGGCTCGTCTTTATTGGCATTCATACTAGTTTGTTTACGTATAATAGTCCTTGAATAAAGATCCATATACTTTCTAACTCATGCTATAGGCACTCAAAGAAATATTCTAACTCTCAAATGATAAAACTACAAGAGCTCTGCTACAACTATGACTTGACTCTCCATAAACATGGCTAGTGAGTGTGTATTTATAGATTTTATTGTAGTGCTACATTGACAAGACTAGTGCTATGTCGATAGGGCCCCATAGATGCAACAAACACTACATTGACAAGGCAACATCATGTAGATAGGGTTGCATCATTGGGGCCCTGTTGATGAGGCCATGTTAACAGCAACTTGTCAATGCAACACAACAATGATTCATCATACCCCCATGACTAAATGAAAACTTGTCCTCGATTTCCTTTAGAAAATTGAGAAGGTATGGGATTATTGACTAACTCTTGACATAACAAAATGACTCAACAAAACTAAGTGCACAAGTGTACAAATCAACAACATTACATAAATTGTGGTGTTTCTGACACAAAATTGAACACCATGACATGACTACTTAAAGCTAGATAGCACATCCTCTAATGGCATGAAGGCGGTTAAAAAGATCAAATAGTCCTAGGCAGTGGAGGTTCTTGAGGTTTCGAAGGACCTTCACCAGCTTCAGGCATGTGCAGTGGTTGAGGTGGTTGTGACTATTTTGCTACGGCTGCTACCTTTGGTGGAAGGAGAAAGGCATCCAGTAATGCCTTCATCTTATCCTTCTTACTCCAGGGATCATTCATAGCCTATGTGACATCATCAATGTGGGCTAGAATAGGGATATCCCATGGATAGGGTATTACTAGAAACAACTCCTTAACATTGACAAACTAGGCAGTGAATTAGTTGCATTCAACATTGAATGTCCTGATTGTGTTTTGCAGCTCCTGGTAGTCATTCATTCCTTTGGCTAGGTTCTTAGCAATAGATCTTTGATTAGTGTATTTTCCCTTGAGAACCTTGAGTTCAATGTTTACGATTGTAAGCTTTTGCTTGGTGTCCTTGTGATGCTTGAACTCAACCTTGTACAATGAGTATGAGTTGGCCACTTGCTTTTCCAATTTTAACCATGATCGTCCAATAGTCAACATAGTCATATTTGCATATCAAAGATTGGCAAGCTCCATGTATTCTATCATCTCCTCAATCTGAAACTCCTTTAGGAGAATTTCTACTTTACTGTACTAATCGATCTCATCAATGATGGGATACCACAATTTGTGTCCTTATTGGAGTTGTTGGAGGGTCTCATTTACCTTTTCCTTCACCACTTGAATATGTTTTGCATTTGCTTCTTTTTGTAGCCGTACATGATCTTTGTAATGATCCTTGACTCTCTAAAATTTGAGAGCCTCTAATTACCAGGCGGTTACCTCTATTGCAAGCTTTTGGTGAAGGGCATGGACCTCCCCCATGGAGAGGTTTCTATTTTTAGTTGCTAATCTTCTTAGCTTTGTGTTCACTCTGGTTAGTTTCTCCTATTGTTGATGGATAAAGTTGATCAATTGTTGCTTATCCTCATCAACATTTCATAGGTGATGGTTCTTTGTAGTCAGTTGCACATTGTCCTGGTAGGTTAGATCTAAGGCCTTTTGAATTTTGTTGGGTAGCCTTTGCCAAGGATCATTAGAACAGCACTATCGCCATTGCATCCTCAATCCCTTTCAATATGGTATGAAGCTATTTAAGAGTTTCATCTCTTATTAATGCCCAGATGAGAAATGCAGGGTTGGTAATTTAGGCTCTTAATTTAGCAACTTTAGTAGCCAAGTGTTCGTTTAGCTCCTTAGCTATTTTGAGTTGCCCTTCCAAGATAATGCTTTTATCCCTTGCCTCTAGTAGCTCCAACTAGGTTGTAGTAATACTATCCAGAACATTAAATACATCCAAAAGTAGTTGCGTAGTTCCCACCACTCGATCTAGTAGTTCTTCATCTTGTGCTATGCTTAATTTGTCACTTATGATCCTTGTGGACATTTGCACATCTTTGAGTGTAGTGAAATTTGATACAGATGTCATAGGTGCATTAAGTATTTTGAAAATTCTATCAACAACCACCTCTACTACAATATCCTACCCTTGGTGTTGCATCATCAGCATTGTTGCCCCCTTGCCTTTCTCCAAGTGCACCGAGAAGGTCATGACATTTCCAAAAATTTTTGGGAGGCTACTATTCTGCAAGAGATATCATGACCTCTCTAGCCCTAGGATTTGACCTTGTAAACAACTATGTTTGCTGGGTCAAGAAAATGGATCCACCTCGTCCCATTAGGCTAATTGTTCGAGCCACCTCATTTAGATGACTCATCATTGGTTGGTACATAGATGGGTCCCCGTCACTCATTTATGTTCATTTCTCTTGTTTGCTCAAGAGCCATTCTTAGTATTCACGCAATCACCAGGCTATTGCAATGATGTCTGGAATAGTTCTTTGAGTGGTAGGTGGAGGTGGTGGCTGTTGCTTGTGTTCTTGAATGATTATTGTAGGCATTTTATCTTTCATTATCTCCACCCAATTAGTGGTTGAAGCATGCCTGATAACATCATTTGTACAATGGACTATCCTTCCTCTTTGATAGATTTTTTTTATGAGGCATGGACAGGGGAGTGCCTTTCTTACATGTTCATTCTCTTTAAATCGCTTCTCTATCTCTAGATAGATCAGTTGTGGAAGGTTGACAAGGAATCTCCCACTTAAAGCAGCACATGCATGGATAGAAAAGGTAGTGATCTTGCTGGGCCTCACTATGGGAGGTAAAAGGTTACAATATTATAGTGAATTCCTTCTGCTAGTGTGAGTGCACCATACTCCTTGTAGTCAACACCATAGCACTATTGAACCCATTCCTTTTTGATGCTGGGATCCACCTACATCGAAATCTTAGCAAGATTTGCCTCAATTTCTGGCAACCCACGCACTTTAGCAATGTCTTATACTAAGTAGGATACTAAGATGTCCTTGATTTTGACCATTGAACTAGCCTACCTATTGTTCTGGAATAAGAATGTCTCTCCTATGTACCACTCCCTAGTGGAAGTGATAACTGGCCACATGGGAGAGGTCTTCAATTCGTCCTGTACTTCTTTAGGTGCTTCCTCTAGGAAAGAGCCAAATTTTAACTCCTACAACACTATTTTTTGGACCTTCCTTGATCTAATTTGATTGAGGTAGACTTTTATGAAGTTCACCTCAAGGTTTTCTTGCTGACCTGGTGGCTCATCTTAGTGGGAATGTTCTGTTGCTACTGCTGGTTCTAGAATCTGATGAATAGATTCCATCTTGACCTCTTTCCTAAGAGGATCCATGATGTGGATTACAACTAGTTCTTCTTGGGCTTATTCTTAGCCCCTTCCCATTCTTGGCCATTTCTCTCTTGGTTGAGATGGTCCTTCTTCTTTTGTGTGTTTATCTTTCGGTGCCATCTATGGTCACAACACATCCATGGATTAATAGAGATAACATGTAACTTTGAATATTAAAATACCTTATCTCATTAGTTAGTTACAATTGGCTAAGGTTGGACCATGGTAGGTTGATTATTTTATTCTTATTTTTAATTAATTTTTATTATAAGTGTCACCAAAGCTTGTTGGAAGAGTTTAACTTCTATAATTTGATGTTTAAATGTTGATTACTTAGTTAAACCTTTGTGGGAGTTAGGAAAAATAGCAAAATTTTTTTTGTCAAAAATGGCACATTTGTGACCCCCATGAATAAGAGCTTACCTCCATTAGCTATAGGGTCAAAGAACAAAGTGATTTGGATAAATTATTAGGAAGTTAATGGCTTTGGAAGGTTCTGGGCTCCAAAAATTTTAAAAACTTCCTTGGTGTTTATGAGCAAATGTGAAAATTTCAAAGGAGGTTGATGAGTCATGGTCTGTCAAGTCCTATTATCAAACCCCTATTATCTAAACCCTAATACAAGATACCAAATCTGATAAGTCTCGATATCAAACCCCTATTATCATATCCCTAATATTGTAGCTGCGATATTGCATCCGGGATATCGCGTCCACCCTGCGATAACGCATACGCGATATCTCGGCCTGCTTCAATTTCTATAAATAAGAGGCAAATTTCCTTGTCTTAGGTAGTTAGTTCTTAGTTTTTAGAATTTTCTTTTAAGTTTTTAGTTTTTTAGTAGTTCTTTCTCTCAACCCTTTCCTCCCAATGCATGCCTGCAGTGTGATGATTGTAATTGTATAGCATCCTTATTCCGGTGTGATGTACTTGGATACACACATGATCGACAATAAAGATTGAGATTACTTCATCATTGTAGCATCCACTTAGCTTAATTATTTAATTATTATTATTATTTACTACTTTCTTAGTTAATATCTCTTCACTCTAAACTCCTTTTAAACATGGAATGAGTACAACTTAATCACAAGCATTTAAGTGTGACTACTTGGTAACCCAGTAGCATATTTAGGCCATGTGCTTGGTAATCCTAGTGGTAGTTGTGCACGAGGTCCAAGATGTGTATGGATGATTAAGGAACGGATGCTCATCACACTTAGCTAGCTTAGATTCTCTCTCACCCTCTCTCTCTCTTAGCTTAGTTAATATTATTTTCCATTATCTCCAAGAATAGCATTAGTATAGGAACACATCATACACCTCACTCTGGACTAAACCATACATGAAAAAGTTAACACTAGTCCAAATGGGAAGATAGTGAACTACAATTCAAAAATAACTATCTAGATACCACAGCTAGTCCATTTGTGGAGTTCAACTGGATCATGCATGAAATGCTAGTATTCGTATGGTTGAGTATAGGGGTACCTCACCACTCATCATTGGCACCATTGCCGGGGATGATGCTAGTTATCTAGACTAGTTATATCATACAAGGTTGCTGTATAGGAATTAACGATATATCTCTTAGGAAGAAGAAATAATTATGAAAAGTCACATACAAATTCACACACAAATTCACAACCATGCCTCTCCTACAAGACTACGATAATGCCACATCTAGCAAGGCAGTTCATTGGAGAACCAACGAATTAGATGACAATGAAGATTGGAGTACACTATCTAAGGTGGGGGTTTCTTATAAACATAAATGAAGGAAACATTGTCCCAACGCACGAAAGAATAACTTACTCAATGACGAATAACCCCTACTAGCCACTACAAGCCTAACACAAAGACAAGAGGTTGTTTGAATCTCCCGTAGGCATCGTAAAGAGAGCCGCCTACCCAGGCTCAATTTAAACAACTTCCCCAATTTCTCAAGAGGCTATGAATTGGATCCTCAACAACATTTACAAGCCTTCTATGATGCCTGTGCATGGAACAACATTGATAATGGATGGCAAAAACTCAAGCTCTTTCCTATGACACTCGGTGGCCAAGAAAAAGTATGGTATAGATCATTAAAACCAAATTCAATATGATGTTGGACAACAATGGTAGAACTATTTAATGAAAGATATCAAACCTATGCAAGAGTGTCAACCTTGAGGAAAAAAATCCAAGAGTGGAAACAAGCACAACATGAACCCTAATCCACCAATTAACACTCCAACAACCATATGGCCCAATGAATACAGCCATAAAAAGAGACATCCTAAACCTTGCATACCATCTTATGATCCCAAGTATCATAGTGAGTCAACTCTTTATCCAGAAACCACATCTTATAATTTTTCCCACTATGATTACTATAATCAAGTGTGTGGACCCCAATGGGGTAAGTGTGACTGAGTTTTAATATTTCCAACATGCAAGGATCCTCATCTTTCATTTATTAAACCCTTGCCATGCTCAACCGTTTAGTTATGGGGGATACCCCCCATTCTAATAACAAGCAAGATTAATAACTACTTTTCATTTTACAAATTTTTGTTTTTCAATTTTTCATTTTTCAATTTTTTGTTCTACCTTTTTGTCTTTTTATCTTTTCATAAGTAATCTCATCTACAAATAAAACACTCATGTGGCTCGTTGGTTGAGGTGTGTTCTATGTTATCGAGTCTCAAGTGATCAATTCTTTGGATAGTGAGCCCATTATATCCACTCATCCATTTTACAAATAAGAGGTTCTGTTCGAGGGTACAATGATGTTCTTGACATTCTTAAAACTTAAAATTAATTTTGTGTTCATTGTACCTAGAATGAAGAAGGATGGATCAAGAGGGAATGATTAGGGTGTGACATCAAGGGGACTTGGAGATTCTCTTTCGTGACGTTTGTGGGAATTATCATGCAACGTGGTTGTACTAAGATCCTTGTAGATCTAACGAAAAATGGGAGTAAGAGTAATCAAAAGGGCACTCAAAAATCTAATGCTGTTCTAGGAGGTCCCACTAGAAAGACATGCACCCATGCTTGAAGGTTGGCAGCTTCTCTAGATTCAGCAATTGAAAAGAGAGAGAGAGAGAGAAAAAATAAAACAAAGGAAGTACCACAAAACAAAAATCACTTCTCCCTTGAACAAAATGCCAAGTGATTGTACGCCTTGTTGTTCTAGTACTCTCATAGTTGCTCATCATGGGATAAAATAATGCGGTGTCACTAATTAGAGGAATGGACTTGGTCTTGATCTTGGAATGATGGGTTCATGGCACGTTAATTATGCTTTTAGGATTCATTGTGCCCTAGGTCAGTTACCTCATGTCCCAATCTCTACAATCCCTTCTATACCCCATCTCATCTTGCTGTTGATGGAGTTGTGGCTCGTGTCTCGTATAACGTAGACTTCTTACCTCATTTTGATGGTATCTACTTGTGTGTGTTTTGTGAAACTGGTATTAATTACATTTAACCCTTCTAGTGCCTATGGACATTTTAAGGTGTGGTTATGCAAGGGCATTATAGGTTGGAACCTACTTTGGAGAGGACCCACTTGTGTGACTTTTGCAATTTGTACTTGTTGCATACCACCACATCATCTTATACCCTTTGAATACTTCATTGCCAAATCTATTCTTTCCTTTGTCATCATTTTATCAAATGTTCCTGAAAACTAGATCCTTTTATGTCTCACCTAAACAAACCAGGTTCGACATTAAACTTTTAGGGAAACTTCCTTAAATTTTTTTTTCTAACTCTAAAATCACACTAAGCAAAGAATTAAACATTTATTAAAGGCAATGAGTAAGGTATGAAATCATTGAAATTTTTCAATAACCTTACTAAAAATTGATCTTTGTATGATTATAGATGGCCCCTAAAAGAAGAGAATGAGGAGGAACTTCTCAAGGTGCAACCGAACGACCAGGGGGAGGTAGAGGCCAAGGAATTTATGCAAAACATGCAGAGCAGGAGGCACAATCACTCAGCATTCATCATGGAACTCCTGTTTAAGTGTTCATCAAAAGGTGGAGAGGTTAGGGCCCAAGCCTATGAAGAGGAATGACAGCTATTTGTAGCATAACATGTCAAGGCCAATCAAGTGTTCCTACAACTACCATGTTCATGGAAAGTGCCAACTCCATCAAACATTGGAACATCAACATGGATGGCTCATAATGCTTGGATAGAAGAGGATAAAGATCAAGCGCTTCTTCAATGGTATCAATCTCAGAAGCCTGATCATGCAGGACAAAGGAGAGGCATCCATAGAGGAGCCACCACTACCAGGAATCCCATGAGTTCCACAAGTTTTATCTTTTGTGTCTATGTCCAAATTTTGTTTAATTCTCCACTGCAACATAAATAAATTCCTATTCAGTCAATAATCCCATACCTATCCATTGTGTAATCAATTGAACTTGTTCTCACTATAACTCGAGGACGAGTTGTTATTCAGTTGTAGGGGTATGATGAGTCATGGTTTGTCAAGTCCTGTTATTGGACCCATGTTATCTGAACCCTAATACAAGATACCAAGTTTGATAGGTCCTGATATCAGATCCCTATTATTGGACCCCCGATATTGTAGCTGTGATATCACATCAGTCACGATATCATGTACGTGTTATCGTGGACTACCTCAATTTCTATAAATAAGAGGTGGCTTTATTTGTTCTAGGAAGTTAGTTCTTAGTTTTTAGAATTTTCTTTCAAGTGTTTAGTTTTTTAGTAGTTCTTTCTCTCAACCCTTTCCTCCTAGTGCATGCCCACAGTGTAATGATTGTAATTGTACGACATCCTTATTTGAGTGTGATGTACTTGGACACACACATGACCAGCAATAAAGATTGAGATTACTTCATCATTGCAGCATCCACTTACCTTAATTATTTAATTATTATTATTATTTACTACTTTCTTAGTTAATATCTCTTCACTCTAAAATCCTTTTAAACGCAAAATAAGTACGACTTAATCACGAGCATTTAAGTGTGACTACTTGGTAACCGAATAGCGTACTTAGGCCATGCGCTTGGTAATCCCAGTGGTAGTCATGCATGAGGTCCAAGATGTGTACGGATGATTAAGGAATGGATGCTCATCACACTTAGGCTAGCTTAGATTCTCTATCACCTTGTCTCTCTCTTAGCTTAGTTAATATTATTTTCCATTATCTCCAGGAATAGCATTAGTATAGGAACACATCATACACCTCACTATGGACTAAACCATACCTTACAAAGTTAATACTAGTCTAGATGGGAAGATAGCGAATTGCGATCTAAGAATAACTATCTAGATACCATAGCTAGTCTTTCTGTGAAGTTCGACCCTATCATGCATGAAACTCTCATATTCATATAGTTGAGTGTAGGGGTACCTTGCCACTCATCAGGGGTCATGCATATTTATACTATTTTTACATTATGTTGATAGGGCTATGTATACGAGGCCCATATACACATGGGCTTCATTAATGGGGCTCCATTTATGGTGTTCGTAAAAAAAATTTTCAAATGTAAATATCTTGAAAACTACAAGGAATTTTTGAATGAATTTGTTGTCCATGGAGTCCTAGAAAAGCTAAGAATATGATGAGATCATTGAAGAGGATCTTTGAAGGCTTAAAAATTGAAAAATTTGATGGAGAATGTGTGCATTAAATAAAATATGTAAAAGAGCACATGGGTTGATGTAGAAGATGGATGTATGAAATATTTTGATTGCAAGAATATTTATAGATAAGGTGCTTAGCAAATCCAACCAAGAGATATGCAAGTGTGTCCTTCCCATAGTAGGAACATGCCTTGTTTACCCTTGCATAACCTCACCATAAGGAGTCCATGGGCCCCATAGGCAATTAATGGTTGATGGAAGTTAAGAATCAAATTTGGAATATTCTACTAAAGAATTTAAGTACATTAGACAAAGACACCGACTCAAGAACATGGACACTGGCAGTGAGGTGAGTAATGGACATCATAGATGGATGATGGAGAAAGTGGAATGGAATTCCAAATTGAGATCATAAGAAGTCCCTTATGGATTTGTATTTAAATGACCTGAGAAGATTCATCCTTAGTCTAGACCAAAACCAACTACTTTCAGTGACTTTGCATCGTCACTCCAAGACTAATCCATCCCTTTAGGATACAAGAGTGCTCCCACAAAACAACCATCAATCAATAAAGAGAAGAAGAGAAGCAAGAAGTGGGAGAGGGCCTTAGTTAGAGGGAATCTTCAAGCATGGATAACATGTCTTTCTAGTCCTCTAACTAGTGCTTGTAGCCTGTTGATTTATCTAAGGGGTGTGCTTTGAATTCCCATAATGTTTTTTAATTTTGGCTTTTTTGTTGTTTTTGTTTTTGTTTTCTTTTTGGTTGGAAAAAAAACCATGTAAAAAATTTATTCAACTTCCTATTATTGGTTGACATAGAATGATAACAAGTCTATGAAAACACTCATGCACCCTGAGCAAGTAGAAGAGTATAAAGAGTATTGAGTTCCCCTGAAGTCACATCCTATGAAAATATTTGAATCCTTTCCAATTCTAGAAGCTACCAAGATCATAAATTTATTAAAGGTTTATTTAATGAAAAGGAACCTAAAACTTCCAAAACAAGGAAAGCCATAGAGTTTGTGGATGGGTGGATGTCATGTACTCACTACCTATTCCATGAAAAAGAAACTATGCCTTAGCCATTGGTACAAAAATTCAGAAATAGAAACTAGGCATTAGCAAACAAAACTTTAAGCATAAACCACCATTAGTAATAGCTACAACACCACTATGTCCCATTGGCAAAAAGCACATTTATTAACAAAAATTAGAAAATCACACTAAAGATAAAGTAAAAAATATAAGAAAGTGTAAAATACTCAAGAAAGATCCTAATGTAATATCAATGGTGTAAAACAAAAAATGGTGTACAATAGGAAAAAGTTTTTTTTTTTTTAAAAAAAAGAATCAAGAAGTTGTAAAATAAATAATTTGCAAAATAAATAAAAATGTGTAAAACAAAAAAATAGAAAAATTGAGAAGGCACGTATATGCTTAACATGGATGGCCATCTTCCCTAGGACTGAGTTGGAAGGAGGAGATTCAAAAAATTAAGCATGGTTGCCCATCCATTGAGGTATTTGTTATACTGGCTTTCTTTGGCTCATGGAAAGGCTTTATCTATTTGATGTTAACCAACTACTTTTTATTTGGTCTTTCAGGTTTGTATATGATCATGGCCCCAAAAGGAAAGGTTTCATCAATTATATAAGGTCCTTCCCACAACATTTGGAATTTGGTTTTTTGAGGTACATGTGTGGGATTCCAATAGAGAACCTTATCTCCTACTTGAAATTTTATTTTTTGTATTCTAAAATCATGACGTTGTTGGTTGAATACCTTATGCAGTTCATTCAAGGCTACCAATCAATTTTCATCTAGCACATTTAGGTTGATTAGTCTTTCTTTTTGTGCCAAAATTAGGTCAATATCTAAGTCATAGGTTGTTGAGGGTGTATGGACCTTGGATTGAATTGGGAATGTTGAAAGTTTTCTATACACTAGCTTGTAGGGAAAGTAGCCAATAGGAAGTTTTCATGTTGAGTAGTAGGTCCAAAGGACATCATTGAGTTTTGTTCTCTAGTCTCTCCTATATTTGCTAATAGTTCTTGATTCTGCTTGATTGTTGGCTTGGGAGGTGATAGGATGTTGTTAATTTATGTTCAACTTCCAATCATTGCATGAGTTTTCAAAAAGTAACACTTCTTAAATAAGTTTTGTTGTCAGAAATTAGTGCATGTGGCATCCCAAACCTATTCACAACATTTTTTTATACAAATCAAGTAGCAGTGGATGATGTACAGTCGATGATGGCTATTGCTTCTTCCCTTTTGGTATAGGAGTCAACTATTATGATTATATATGCCTTTCCATTGGACATGGGTGTGATGGGATCCATGAAATCTATGCTCCATATGTCAAATAATTTTTGTGGTTGAATCCATTATTGAGGATCCTCCATATGTGTGGTCATCCCACCATCTTGTTGATAGTGCTCATAGCTCAACATATTGGTGGGCATCCTTGAAGATTATGGGCCAATAGTATCCTAACATCAATATTTTTATGGTTGTGCATCTCCCAGCATAGTGGCCCCCATAAGGGTCCTCATGAGCATCCTAGAGAACATGCAATTGATCTACATCAAGTGCACACCATTGAACTAGGCCATCAATGCATACCTTGTAAATGTGTCCATTGATTTCCATAAACTGCTTAGCCCAATGAAGAAATTTTTGTTTCTTCTTGTGATCCAAATCTTATGGCATCTCTTAAGTGAGAAGATAAGTAAGGATGCCATCATACCATTTTGGTTATGTAGGCATTTATTCATTTATTATAGTGGCAAAGAGGAGTTCATTAGGAAATAGATCAGATAATGGACTTTCCTCCTCTTTGTTATCTCATTGTAACCTAGATAAGTGATTGGCAACCACATTCTTAGTTCCCTTTCAATCTACCATTGTGAGATCAAATTCCTACAAGATTACTAGCACGATATAACTTGGGGGCTCACTATTGACTTGTTCATGAGGAAGCAGACGACATTGTGATCCTTGTGCACAAACACGTTATATCAAAGCAAATAGTGCCTGAACTTTTCTAGAGCATACACCACTATCATTAGTTCTTTCTCCATGGTGGTGTAATTTAATTATGCACACACAATGCTTTGACTTTCGCAATGGATGTAATATGGATGTTTCTTATCATCCAACTGCATAAGCGTAGCTCCCAAGGCTTAGTTAGATGCATCCATCATGATATGGAATGGTTTGGACTAGTCAAGTGCTTGTAGAATTGGTGTCTCTATGAGATTCCACTTGAGGCTCTGGAATGCATTTTTACATTCCTTGGTCTAGATGAAGTAAGCATCTTTCTTTGTCAGCTTGACCATTGTAGAGAAATTCTCTATGAATCATCAATAGTAACTTGTGTGTCCAAGGAATGACTGAACATCTTTGATGGTTTCTAGTTGGTGAGTGATTCCTTGGATGACCCTTATCTTTTTGATGTCTACCTTGATCCTTTTTGCAAAATTTGATGCCCCAATAGAATGCCCTCTTGGACCATGAGATGACTCTTTTACCAATTGAACTATAGATTTTTTTCCATACATCTTTTTAGTACTTGCTCAAGGTGGTCCAAGGCTTCCTTGAAGGTAGCACCATAAGTGGAGAAGTCATCCATGAAGACTTCCACTTTGCTACCTATTTGCTACTGAAAGATACTTAAGACCAAATGTTGGAAAGTGGTAGGAGCATTGCACAGACCAAAAGGCATCTTGCGATATGTAAAGGTCCCCTAGGGACTTATGAATGTTGTTTTGGCATAATCTTTTGGTATAATTTGGATTTGGTTATAGCCACTATAACCATCCAAAGAACTATAATAGCAATGCCCAGATATGGTATTCAACACCTGATCAATGAATGGTAACAAAAAATGACCTTTGAATGTTGCCATTTTTAATAACCTAAAGTCGATACAAGATCACCATTTGCCACCTCTCTTTGGCACTATCATGAGTGGGTTGACCCACTCACTATCCACAATGGGATAAATGAACCTTTCCTTAAGGAGTTGCTCAATCTCCTTTTTGACAATTTGCTTCAATTTTGGATTCAACTGCCATTGTGGTTGCCTCCTTGGCTTAATGGATGGATCAATGTAAATGTGATAGCATATCTTTAGATCAATTCCAGTGAGTTTTGGATATGACCAAGCAAAGGTTATTGGCCATTTGTTGACCACTTTTAATAGTTTTGCTTTTTTCTTAGGAGTAGGTTTAACATTAAGTATGATTGGCTTGCCATTTGTTAATAATGCATATTCCATGTCGGTAGGTAGAGTTTTTAAATCTAGGGGCTCTTGTTTAAAATTCTCAGGGATCTCCAACTCTTCCCAATTGGTATCAGGATTTTCATAATCAAAGAGTTAGTGATGAACTTGCTCTAGTTCATCCATGCTTGTAACATAAGCATATGTTAGGCTCTTAGTAGGTTCCATGCACATTGTGCTACTATCAGAATTAATGGTTAGTTAGTGGATGTTCTCTTGTTTTGTGGCTATTGCATATAGACACCTTTGAATATTTTCCTCATGTGCACACTGCTTGCATATGGAAATAGATGCTCATTTTATGAACTAGAGTTTTTACACACGATTGCACCCTATATTGCTATATGTGATGCATGGAACACATCTATTGTTAATCTTTCCAAATGTATTTTCCTTTGATATCTCTAGGGAAAGATCTCTGATGTCCATTCTTGTATTAATAGTGCTTAGCCATGATCTTTCCCTAATGATTGGGAAGCCCCACTTATAGTTCTCAACCTTGATTACTAGGAAATAGATAGGATAAGACCACCCACAGATAGTAGTCATAATGTCTTTTACTAGTCCCAATGGAATAGTTTGCCAATTTCAATATGATATTGCTCTTCTTAAGAGGTAGTAGGTTCTAGGTAGTATACATCTCATGAGATATAAAGTTCACACCAGAACTAGAATTAAGAAGAGCTTTACATGTTTCATTCCTAACAATTTATAAATAGATAAAGGGACTCCTAGGATTAGCTAATTTCCTAGGAAGGTTGCTAGCCTAGATCCAATCAGATATGGCATAGGTGAGCATAACAGTATGGATTTTAGGGGTATTTGGTTTGAAGGGGACTTGATGGAATGGTTTGGAGATTATGAAGTAGGAGTAGGATGACTAGTCGCTTGAGTTTATGAGGGCTTAGTAGGGTTGTTGGTTTGGAAGAATGGTTTTTTATGAGCATGAGATTCCAAACCCCTTGGTTGATGAATCGGTAGTAGATTGATGGCCTTGGTAGCATTACATTGCTATGGTTGGGCTAGAAGTTCATCTTGCATAGATGGAGCAAGTGGTAGTTGCGTTGAGGATAGAGGTACAGGTGTAGAATTAGGAGAAGGATAAGGATAAAGCGTGGCATCCCTTTTGGAATGTGGAGAATGAGCTTTGTAATTCAAAAGGGTGGTAGTGATGTTGGAAAGGAGAAACATGACTGGAAGAGTCAAGTGGAGACAGGGGTTGCTGAATGTAATACCCATATGGATTTGGTTGCCTATAAGGGTACTACTACCTTGGTGGTGGCATCCCACATGATTGTGGTTGGTGCGACTATTGATATTACTCATACACTTGTGATAGAGTTCCAATTGGATAATATTGTTGTTGTTGATGGTTACCTGGGATTGCCTTGAGGAAAAGGCAATCTTCTAGGTGTTTAACTTTTTGCTAGTCATGGATTTAGAGCATACACCCTAGACTCCTATAAGCGTGACATAATAGGGAAACATCCCTTAGGATGTTTATATTGGTAGATGTCACATCCACCAGCATCATGTGATGTAGTTTCCACAACTTCATATACTACAAAAATCTTGCCCTTACCACTTGGGTAGGTATGTTTAGCTTCTTTTCACCTCCTATGATTACTATCATTACTCTACTCTCGTGATTCTTGTGTGATTTTTAGAGTGGTTTGAAATTTTTCATCCAATGAATTCCACATTGTATCCATCTTAGCCAAAATTTAGATAGATTTTTGGATCGGCAAAGTCTTTCTATTTACCACCTCATCAAGTGGTGATTCCTCCTCATTATCACAAAATTGGACTTCCCTTTTTCTGATGAAAGGATCTTTGTTGTATTCCTCTACACTTTCATGTTTCCTTAACTCTTCTTCTTTTGCTACCTACTCAATTAGCCTTTAAATCTAATGGGCTTTAAGTTTAGATATTTTTCCTTAAGCATAGATCCCAAGAGTTCTCCTTAGTTCTGATGTATGTCCATCTATGATATGGTGAAGTTGTTCTTACTAAGAATAACCATGGTTAGGGCATTGGTGTATGAGAGAATAGTATATGTCCATGATGGGATCCAAGGATTCATGGTTTCCTTACTTCCATCATTGGATCTACCTTATTAAATTAGATACTTTGGAGTATTTTTGATACTTATCATTAAATAACTCTAGCATTGTACTCCACTTGTGAATGGATTCTAGCTCCAACTAGTACCAGCTTTCTACTTTCTTGATGAGTGTCCTAGGAAATAGCTATAATTTCTTCTAATTATTTTCAATATTTTTTAAGGCATAGGCATTGTGAAAAGCTTGAAGATTTGTTTGTGAATTAGAATTATATCCCCCCTCAAATTTGGAAATATTGTTCATATAGAGTCATTTGATTTGACTACCTTTCACATGCATGGTTGGAATTTTTATAGTCTTTACGATATTTAACATGCTTCAAGTTGCCAAAAAAGGCTAACTATAATCATTATTTCAATGACATCAATAACATACCCCTTCCATCATGGTGGGCTTGGTGATCATCATTATTATCCCATTATTGACCTCCATCACGGCTGTTCTTTCTGCTGTGTTTGTCAAAACCAGAAAAGGAAGAAAAAGATGTAGATAAAGAGGATGAAGAGGGAGGAGGACCACCACCACCACCATGGTTTCTACCAACTTCTCTTCATTTTTCATGGCCATGTTCATCAGTTTTCTTATCCTCTTGATGCTTGTCCGAGCCCCTACCTTGATTACCATTCTTACTTGAACTTAGATTGTTGATAGTGGAGTGTAGATTTAGGGCCACACCCCCATCACTAGTAACAAGAGGTTGAGAATCTTCATTTTGAGATCTTTGAGAAGGAGGATCCTTGTAATCATCTTGGTTAAGTAGAAAAAAAGGATTGGTGAACTGTTTTACCTTCACAAACTCATGATGCTTCTCTTGGTGTTGATCTCTCCTGTGTTGTGTTTTAGTGGGATAGTAGTCTCAGCAGCCATAATCATGCACAACATACTCCTCTTGAAGATCTTAGATGCCCAACCTCCTAAGAGTTTGAACCAACATCACAAGCATAGATCAATTGAGAGGCATTACAATGTTGCCTTCCATATGACACCATCGCAGTTGTTCATTCTGATCCAGGATGAAGGTGAAGATAGGCACATACTCATTTGGATGAGAATACACCACCTTGCATTCTTGAGGAAACGAGGGTTTAGTATCATCATGCTTATTAGAAGAAGACATTTTGCAATACAAAGAGGATATTAATGTGCTTATGTGATTATATTATTTATGAGAATGATTTTAACCTTATGGTTTATCCACTGATGTTAATGATGTTTACTAAACCTAGATAGTGCATGTTTCAAAAAAAAAGAGTCCCTGGAAATAGTGCCAATGATGAGCGATCGAGGTACCCCTATGTCCAACCATATGAATCATGAAGTGTTCATGCAAGATTTCTTCAAATTCTGCAGACTCTATGTCTTTTGGTACACTAGTCTTGCACGAAGTGAACTTTTCCCTAATAGTTATTTGTTGTGTTCCCAATTACACTTTTGATGCATGAAGGTATGGTTAAGTGTGATTGAGATATATGATTTTTATTATTTTATGTTTTATGTTCCTAGTGCTTGAAATAGAGAAATGAAATAATTTAATAACTAATTTAATTTAACTAATTAGCTAATCTTTGACTAGTCCTAACACAAGCATCTGGTCCCACTTTCTATACATGTCTTGAACCCACATATCCACTATTGGGATTACCAAGTGCTATGCTACTGGGTGAACCAAGTAATAATACTACTGGGATTACTAAGTGAATACATGTTTATGTTCAAAGTAGTCATACTTATGTGTTTAATCTATTTAGCTTAATTAATTAGCTAATCACTTGAAGTCTAATTTAGCTTAATTAATTGCATAATTAATGAAAATAATAAATGAATAAATAAATCATTAATCTATTCCAAGTGCTACAAGGTTTGATCAAAAGGCTCATCTTTATTATTGTTCACACTAGTGTGTTTAGGTACAATAGTGCTTGAATACAGATCCGTATACTTTCTGACTCATGCTATGGGTACTCAGAGAAATATTACAACTCTCAAATGATAAAACTATAAGAGCTCTACTATAGCTATGATATGAATTTGCATAAACATGACTGGTGAGCACATATTTATAGAATTTATTGCAGTGGTATATTGATGGGCCTCATAAACATAGCAAATGCTATGTTGACATGGCCTCATTGATGTGGTAACACCATGTAGACAAGGTAGTGTTTACAGGGCCTTGTTGATGAGGCCACATCAATAGGGGCTCATCGACATAACACAATGACTGATGAGTTGCAGATTGGCTGCATCGATAAGGCCTCATTGACTAGGCATCATTGATGTAGGGTTTGTTTTTACCTATAAATACGTGCCAACCTACCATGTTTGGACATCATTCTATCATAGTTGTAGTGAAGTGCTTATAGTTTTTTGATTCGAAAGTTAGAATATTTTCCCCGATTGCCTATAGTAGGAGTCATTGAATGTATGGATCTTTATTTGAACATTGTTCTACTTAAGCATGACTATGTGTGTAGCAATAAAGATGATCTTCTTGATAAACCTTGTAGCATTATAGATAGCTTAAATATTTTATTCATGCATTTAATGTTTTTAGTTATTCAATGTTCCTTAGTAATTATGTTATTTAATTAATTAAGCAAGATAAGCTAAATAGCAATTAGGTAAACACATAAGGACGACTACTTTGAGCATATGTATGATGTTTGGTAATCCGAGCAGCACTTAACACTTGGTAACCTAGCAACGTTATATGTGTTCAGGATGTGTATAGCAGGTGGGACTAGATACTTAGGTTAGGACTAGTTACATGATAGTTAGTTAATTAGATTAAAGTAGACATTAAATTATTTCATTCCTTACCCTATTTATTTTAAGTACCAAAATCATAAAACACAAAATGATAAAAATCATGTACCTCAATTACACTTAAATCAGATCCTTGAGCTTCACAAGTGTAGTTGGGAAGATAACAAATGTTCTTAACATTCAGCTCACTTCCTAGAAAACTAGTGCATTGGAAAACTATATAGTCCATGGAATTTGACTAGATCATGCATGAATACTTTGTGAATTGTATGGTTGGGCGTAGGGGTATCTTCACCACTCATCATTGGAAAATGGAGTACCCTTGGATATCACTATGAAAAGATATTATTCTCTTACATTAATACCCTAGCCATGGTTATTCTTAGAGGAAACTACTCCACCACATCATAGATGGACTTAGAGTAGAAACCAGAAGAACTCTTGGAGTTTATGCCCAAGAGAGACTATTTGAAGTAAGAGCTCATTAGATATAAAGGCTGATAGAGTAGGTAGCAAAAGAAGAAGGTGAGTTACAAAAAAGAGAAAGTGTAGAAGAATATAATAGGGATTCTTCCATCAGGAAAAGGGAGGTCTAATTTTGTGATGAGGAGAAGTCATCACTTGATGAAGTAGTGAATAGGAAAACCTTGTCCATCCAAAAATCTATTTATGATATTTCGGCAAAGATTGATAAATTATGGGACTCTTTGGATGAAAAATTCCAAACTACTATGAAGATTGCTAAAGAATACAAAGAGAAGAATAGCAATTGCAACTGTAGGAGGTAGAAAGAAGCTAAATGTACCTACCAAAGAGGTAAGGACAATGTTGCTGCAGTAGAAGAAGTTATGGAGATAGACTTTGATGATGATGTTGGATGTGAAATTTGTCAATATGAACATCCAAAGTGATGTTGCCTTATGGTGTCACACTTACAAGAGTCTGGGGTGTACATGCTGAATCCTTAACTACTATGAAGGTAAGCACCTAGAT
Source organism: Gnetum montanum (assembly GCA_015680685.1). NCBI lineage: Eukaryota > Viridiplantae > Streptophyta > Gnetopsida > Gnetales > Gnetaceae > Gnetum > Gnetum montanum. Next base: position 95,829 of record MNCI01002930.1, read on the forward strand.
GATTACCTTATCCTCAAGGCTATCCAAGGAAGTTCCACCAGAAAAAATAAGCTTACTATCCAAGTGGAGCTCCACCACAACTATGTGAGCAATACTAGCAGTGGCACCAACCATAATTGTGGGGAATGCCACCACCAAGATAGCAATACCCTTATAGGTAACTGGATCCATATGGGTACTATTTTTAGCAACCTATTTCTCCACGAAGCTCTGCAAGCCATGCATTATTCCAACATCACTATTATCCTTTAAAGTGTCATTGAACTCATTCATAATCCACTTAAGGGAGTCCCCCATATCCATACCACCCTTTGCATCCATCTACACACATCCCTCCTCCCTCAACCTAGTTACCTCTTGCTGTATCCATGTAGGGTGAAATTCCCCCACAGTCATAGCAATTAAATGCTATGAGGGCTATAACTTTATAACTGGCCTTCCAACTGAGTAGTTCAAATAATTGATCAATGAAACAACCATTTTAAACCTAAAAATCCTTCCAAACCCTCACAACCTAATGCAGCTAGTCACCCTGTATCTTCAGCACCCTCATCCTTTGCATCAAACACATGCAAGAGCCCTTTAAATCAAACTCTACCTCAAATCTACATTATGGTGCTAACTCATGCTGTATCCTATTGGATAAAGGCTAGAAATATTTCCATGAAAAGGTTTGACTTGAGAAGTTCTCTTATTTACTCGTAGATTGCTAGATAGGAACCTTTGCAAAGCTCTTCTTAATTTTGGTTTTGGTGTTAATCTCATTTGCTACAACATGTACAAGGCTTGGAACCTACCACCTCTCAAGAAGAGTAATATTCATTTGGAATTAGTAGACTAGTCAATCACTATCCCTTGGGGGTTAGTGGAGGAAATTATGACTATAGTTTGTGGGTGGTCCAATCATGTTGATTTTTTGATGATCAAAGTAGAAAATTGCAAAGGAAACTTCCTTATCATTATGGGACATGCATGGTTGAGCACTGTTGATGCATGAATGGGAATTAGGGACCTCTGCTTGGAAATATCTAAGGAAAATGAATTTTTATAGCTTGAGAAGAAGTAAGTTTCATGCATTACATACAACAATAACAACTGCAATTGCATGCAGAAAATATGGTCCATTAAAAGTACATTCATCAAAGCATGAAATTAGTGAGCATAGAAGACTAATATCCAAAGGTACCTATATGCGGTAGCCACAAAACAAGAGGGTACTTAGTGGAGGAGAACTGACTTTGATAGCAACATATTATACATGAAACTTACTAAGAACCTAACATGTGCTTATGTTGAGGACATGGATGAACTTGAGCAAGTTCATCACCAACTCTTTGATGATGAAAATGAAGATACCTATTGGAGAGAGTTTGAAAACCCTAATAGTTTCAAGCAAGAGTCCCTAGAGTTAAAAACTCTACTAGTCAGCATGAAGTATGCATTTTTAGATAATGGCAAGTTAGTTATCATTAATGTGAATCATGCTCCCAAACCAAACAACAAGTTGTTGAAGGTGGTCAACAAATGGCCAACAACCTTTGCTTGGTCATATCCTAAGCTAATTGGAAACGATCCAAGACCATGAAGCTGAAGTTAGTCATAGAGGCAGCTAAACCCCAAGTTGAAGAAGATTATCAAAGAGGAAATAGAACAACTCCTCAAGGTAAGGTTCATCTATCCCATTGTAGATAGTGGATGGGTTAGCCCACTCTTAATTATACCAAAGAAAGGTGGTAAGTGATGGGTTTGCATCAACTTTAGGTTGTTGAATATGGCAACATTTAAAGATCATTTTCTATTGCCATTTGTGGACCAAGTGTTGGACACTATATCTAGGAATTGTTATTATAGATTCTTGGATGGTTATAGTGGCTATAAATAAATCTAGATTGCACTAGAGGATCAGGCCAAAACACTTTTACATATTGTAAGATGTTGTTCAGCCTTTGTAGTGCCCATACAACATTTCAACATTTGGTCCATAGTATTTTTTAACAACAAATTAGCAGTTGGGTAGAAGTCTTTATGGATGACTTCTCTACCTATGGGGCTACATTTGAGCAAGCCCTAGGTCATCTTGAGTAAGTACTGAAAAGATGTATTAAAAAAAACCTTAGGTTTAATTTTTAGAAAAGCCATTTAATGGTCCAAGAGGTTACAATACTACTACACTAAATTTTGCAAAAAGGGATTAAGGTAGACCTAGAAAAGATAAGGGTAATCCAAGGAATCACACATCAACCAAAGATAGTTAAAGACATCTAATCATTCCTTGGACACACTAGCTACTACTGATGGTTCATAGAGAATTTCTCTAGGATTGCAAAGATGTTGGTTAAGCTTACAAAGAAATATGCTACATTCATTTGAACCAAGGAATGTGAACATGAATTCCAATAACTAAAGGAAAAGCTCATAGAAACTCCAATTCTACATGCACTAGACTACTCAAGACCATTTCATATAATGACAAATGCAACTAATTATGCCTTGGATGCTGTGCTTATGTAGTTGGATGGTAAGAAAACATCCATACTACATCCACTATGCAAGCCAAAGCATTATGGATGCATAGTTGACTTACACCACAACTAAGAAAGAAAAAATGGTAGTGGTTTATGATCTCAAAAATTTTAGGAACTATGTGCTTGGCTATAAAGTGTTTGTGCATATAGATCATAGTATCATTTGCTTCCTAATAAATAAGCCAATGGTAAGCCCCCATATCATATAGTGTCTAGTGATCTTGTAGGAATTTGATCTCATGATGGTAGATTGGAAAGGGACTAAGAATGTGTTCATTGACCATCTCTCTTAGTTAACATGGGATAACAAGAAGGAGGAGAGCCCACTCTTTGATCAATTTTTAGATGAACTCCTCGTTAGAGGAGCAACAAATGACCAAGTACTCACTGAATCGAAATGGTATGATAACATGCTCACTTACCTTCTTACTTAGAAGATGCCACAAGATCTACACTTTAGGAAGAAATACTAGTTTCTTCATCAGGCTAAGTACTTCATGGAAATCAATGGATAGCTTTACAACATCTGTGCCGATGGCCTGGTTTGTTGGTGTCTCCCTGATATAGACTAATTGTGCATTCTTCAAGATGCTCATGAAAGCCCTTGTAGAGGCCACTATGCAGGGAGGCACATGGCCATAAAAATCTTGATCATTGGATACCATTGGCCTATAATATTTAGGGATTCCCACCAGTTTGTCTGATCCTATAAGCACTATCAACAAGATGGTGGGATGATCACTCGAATGGAAGATCCTCAACAATGGATTTAACCATTGGAGCCCTTTGACATATGTGGCATTGACTTCATGTGTTCCATCTGGCCATGTCCAATGGAAAGGCATAGATCATCATAGCAACTGACTACCACATCAAGTGGGTAAAAGTAGTAGACATCACCTACTGTACATCATCCACTACTACTAGATTTGTACAACAACATGTTGTAAATAGGTTTGGGGTGGCATGTGCATTGATTTCTGAGAATGAAACTCATTTTACAAGTGCCACTTTTTCAAAAACTCATACAACACTTGGGGGTTGAACATAAATTAATGATACCCTATCATCACCAAGGCAATGGCCAAGTAGAAGTCACCAATAGGGAGATCATAAAGATCCTAACAAGGATTGTAAGCAAATATAGGAGAGACTAGAGCACAAAACCCAACAACATCCTTTAGGTCTACCACTCCATGTGGAAACTCCCCATAGGATACTCTCCCTATGAGTTGGTGTAAGGAAAAATTCCAACACTTCTAGTTCAATCCAAGATCCATACACTTTCAATAGCTTATGACTTGGACCTTGAATTGAGCCTTGCACAAAAAGAACAATTGATCAACCAGAATGTCCTAGATGAAAATAGATTCATGACCCTATCTTTGAACAAAGTGCACAATGCATATAATAAGAAATTCCATGACCTTAGAATATGAGAAGTAAAATCTTAACTTGGAGATAAGGTTCTCTATTGGAACCCCACACATGTACCCTAGAAAAAAATGTTCCAAATGTTGTGGAAGGGACCTTATATAATTGATGAAACCTTTCCCTTTAGCACCAAGTTAATCTACAAAATTGAGAGCCTAGATAAAAAGCAATTGGCCAACATCCAACAAGTGAAACCTTTCCTAGAGCCAAGACAAGCTAGTGCAATTACTACCTCATTAGATGGACAACCATGCTCTATATTCTACATCTCCTCCTTTCAACTCAGTCATGGGGGATATGGTCATCTATGCTAACCACACACATGGCTCCTTAGTTTTTCACTTTTTGTTTTACACTTTGTTGATTTTTATTATTTTTTGGTTTCTCATTCTATTAATTTTCTTGATTTTTGTTTAACAACATCATTAGTATGCTTTATCTTTTTTGAATATTTTATAATTTATTATATATTTTACTTTATTTGTGTGTGTGAATTTTCACTATTTTTGCTAATAAAAGTGCTTTATTATAGTAAGACATAGTGCCAGTGTTGTTGTTTACTAATGGTGATTTGTGCTTAATGTTTTGGTTGTTGATGTTTGGTTTCTATTTTTGAATTTTGATGTCTGATGACTAAGACATGGTTTATTTTTTATGGGATAGGTAGTGAGTCCACATCATCTAGCCATCCACAAACTTTATGGTTTTCCTTGTTTTGGAAGCTTGAGATCCCTTCTCATTAAACAAACTTTTAATAAATTTGTGACCTTAGTAGTTTTCAGAATTAGGAATGATTCAAAGGTTTGCACAAGGTGTGACTTTAAGGGGACTCAATACTCTTTGTACTCTTCTACTTACTTGAGTGCTTGGGTGTTTTCATTGACTTCTCATCATTCTAAGTCAACCAATAATAGGAAGTTAAATAAAGTCAAAAAACTAAAAAATAAAAAATAAAAACCAACACACAATGGGAATTTCAGGCATGCCCCTTAGACAAATAAAATGGGCTACTAGTTATGGGACTAGAATGACATGTTACCCATGCTTGAAGGTCCCCTTTAACTAAGGCCATCTCTCACTTCCTACTTCTCATTTCTTCTCTTTATGGCATGTGGTCATTTTGTGGAAGCACTCTTTATCCTTGAGGGGGTGGATCAGTCTTAGAGTGGTGATGTGATGTGACTAAAAATGGATGGTTTTGATTTGGACTAAGGATGGATCTTCTCGAGTCATTTTAAATCCAAACTCCATAAGGGACCTCTTATGATCTAATTTAGGATTCCATTCCACCTTCTCGATCATCATCTATGCTACCCATAACTCAGCTCACTACCAATTTACATGTTATGCTTGATGTATTAGTTTGATGTGTTGGAATTCTTGGATAGATTCTTTCTAGTTGGTCTTTAACTTTTCATAACCATTAATCGATTGTGAGGCCCATAGACTCCTTAGTTAAGATTATGCAAAGGCAATAAAGGCATATTCCTTGGTTTGGATAGTTAAGTTCCCTACCTTAGACATTATTGTAATCATGTCTTTCACATGCCCCATTGTGCATCTAGTTCTGTGCTCCTTCAACTTTCATAAACTTCATTCTCCAACCATTTTCTCAAAATTTCTTAATTTTTTGAATTTTCTAACCTCCAAAATCCTCTTTTACTATTTTTATCATGTTTGTGGCTTTTTGGGCTTCCATTTGACTCCAAATTTACTTAAAACCTCCTTGTATTTTCAAAGGTCAACCAAAGTAAAATAGGCCTAGTTGACATAGCCAACCTCATCGATGCAGCCCTATCGACTAGGCCCCATTGATGCAACACAAAAACTCTATAAATACCACTAGACACATTAAAATTTTTTATCATTTTCTTCATAACAAGAGAGAAGATTTTGACATTTTTAAGAGCCCAAAACCTTCCAAAGCCCATAACTTTCCAATTGTTTGTCCAAATCACTTCTTTCTATCTTGCAGTTATTAGAGGTAAGCTCTTTTTTGTGGGGCCACAAACCTTAAGGTTTAATGAAAATTTTTGTCCCCCAAAGGATTAATGAATACAATGATAATGAAAACCATTGATTTTTGAGAGTTTAACCTTTTCAACAACCTTTTTTCCAACACTTAGTTCTCTAGGAACTAAACTTTGGGCCATTTCTAGAACATGCTCCAGCGGAGGTAAAGACACAAGTGCAAATCTCTCCCATGTAGCCAATCATCACTTCTAGTGGGGAGTGGTAGATGGGAGAGATGTACCTCTTTTAGAATAATAAATGGGTAAGTTCCAATATGAAAATCAAGGACATTCAAGTGTTCTACTTAGCTAAAGCCATCACATAGGCTCTTGGGTTACTTGATTTTAGAACACAACTGGTAGAGCTATCTACGTAGGTTGATTTTGAGGCTAAAAAGGAGTGGACATAATGGTGTTATAGGGTTGACTGTATGCAGTTTGGTACATTCACATTGGCAAAACATGTATACTTTAAGATAGTAGCCTATCAACTCAATCCAACAATGAGGCACAATAAGGTGATTGCTTTCTCCACTTGAGCATACGTTTCTCTAAGCAAGAGATTTCTAACAAACCTTTCACAATTGATCTATCTAGAGATAGAAAAGAATTTCAATGAAAATGAACATGGAAGGAAAACCTTGCCTTTCCCATGCCTCATTCAAAAGCTTTGCAAAATTTAGTGATAATCTACTACACCAACGACATGATCAAGTATACCTCCATTGCCTCTTGGTTTGAAATGATGAATGAGAAGATGCCTTCTGTGTTCAAGGAAGAGGAGTAGTAACTACCACCTCTACCACCCACTCAAGAAACAATGCTAAAGGCCCACATAGCCATTGAGTGCTTACTCAAAATCTAAGATAGCTCTTGCATGAGTAGGAGCAACAAGCATAAACAAGTGGTGGAGATCCATTTGTATATCGACTAGCGATGAGTCACCTTATTGAAGTGGCTCAAACAATTAGTTAGATGGAAGGAGGTGGCCTAATGTTCTTAGCCTAATGAATGTAGCTACTTGCAAGATCAAATCCCAATGCTTGAGAGGTGACGATGTCTCTATCTCAACATCATTGATTCCAAAAAATCTCTAGGAATGCTACCTTCTTTTTGGTACTTTTGGAGGAGGGTGAGGGGCAATTGTATAGGTGATGTAGCATCATGAGTAGGAGATACCTATAGAAGTGGTTGCTGACTGAATCATAGAATCACTTAACATAGCTGCGACATTTGCACTAGATGTATTTGTGCTTCAAGATGTGCAGATGTTTATAGGAACTATCAATAGAAGATTGAGTGTAGCCTAGCATGAAGAGTTGTTGGACTGACTAGTGGGTACTAGGCAACTAATTCCAGACATCTTTAATTTTTTGGATAACATTACTACAACCTAGTTAGAGCTGCTCAAGTAAAAGGGGAAATGTATAATCCTAGAAGGACAAATTGAAATGGATCAAGTACAAAACCAACACTTAACCATGGAGGTTGTTGAAATACGTGCCTGCTTTGCTAATCTTGCATTTCTCAACCCTGAAATAACTAGAGATGAAGCTTCTCAGAAGCTTCAAGAATGATTAAAACAAGTTGAGGAGGTAATGGTGATGTCTATCTTTAACCAATCTATGGCCAAAGTAAATACTTATTTAGTTTAAAAGAACTTGGTTTAGATGCATTAGGAAAATGAAATACTAACTACAAAAAACCACTACCTGCAAAATGTTGATGCATACAAACAGCAAATGCAAGAATTTCTCTATCAACAATAGGAACAACTAGCCAAAGAAAACATGGAATTGAAAAAATTGGTAGTAGAAAATTTTAATCTATCTATGGAGGAAGTCCATGCATTATGCCATAAATCAACTATTGAAATTGTTATTTGGAAGAATGAGGCTCTCAAATTTGAGAGAGTCAAGAATCACTATAGGGACTAGGTTTGCCTGCAGAAGGAAGTGAATTATAAGAATATCCAAATGGCTAAGACAAAAGTAAATGAGGCCCTCTAGCAACTCCAATAAGGAAGAGAAGTATGGTAGCTTATCATTGATGGGATAGATGCCAAAGTGGAGATTTGCATGAAGGAATTGCAAATTGAAGAAATGATAGAATATATGAAATTGACCAATCTTTGGTACCCAAATCTAGCGATATTGACTGCTAGACTACCACAGTCAAAACTCAAAAAAGGGTGGCTAGCTCCTACTTACTATACCAAGCTGAGTTCAAGCACCACAAGGACACCATGCAAAAGCTTGAGATGGGAAATGTTCAACTCAAAGTTCTCAAAGCATGATTCACTAATCAATGATCAATTGTTGAGAACCTAGCCATGAGAATGAGTAACTACCATGAGCTGTAGAACATTGTCAAGGTGTTTAATATCGAATGAAAACAATTCATTGCTTTGTTTGTTAATGTTAAGGAGTTGTTTCTAGCAAATCCTTATCCTTGGGATGTACCCATTCTAACCTACATTGGCAAAGCTATGTGGATCATGCACAACCCTAGGAGTAAGGAGGAGAAAATAAAAGCATTACTGGATGCTTTATGCCTCCCACCAGAAGTTGCAGTAATAGTTGGACATTCACAATAGCCTTGACTGCCACATGTGCCTGAAGTTGGAGAAGGTCTATCAATACCTCAAGAGCCTCCACCACCTAGGATTATGTGATGTTTTCAAACAGTCTTCATGCCATCATAGAATGTGCTATTTGATTTTTTTTGGTGTTCAATTTTGTGTTGTGAACATCCAATTTGTACTTTTGTTGATTCGTACACCTAGGCACTTAATTTTTTCATGCAGTTTTGTTGAGTCATGCATTAGTCAATAATCCCATATCTTCCCAATTTTGTACAAAACTCGAGGATGAGTTTTCATTAAGTCATTGGGATATGATGAGTCATCGATTAGCTATGTTGACAAGGCCTCGTTCATTAGGCCCCATCAACTGGGCCACGTCGACTAAGCCCTATCGATGCAGGGTCTATTTTTTCCTACTAATACATGCCAACCCCCCATGTTTGGACACGATTTTGTCATAGTTGTAGTGAAGTGCTTACAATTTTTCCATTCGATAGTTAGAATATTTTCTCAAGTGCCTGCAATAGGAGTCATTGAGTGTATGGATCTTTATTCGAGTACAATTGTACTTAAGCATGATAGTGAGTGTAGCAATAAAATGAGCTTTTTAATAAACCTTGTAGCATTCTAGATAGCTTAAATATTTTTTCATGCATTTAATGTTTTTAGTTATTTATTGAATGTTCCTTAGTAATTAAGTAAGATAAGCTAACTATCAATTAGGTAAACACATAAGTACGATTACTTCAAACATGTGTATGACATTTGGTAATCCCAGTAGTGATTAATGCATGGTAATCTAACAATGTTATATGTATTTAGGATGTGTATGACAAGTGGGACTAAATACTTGTGTTAGGACTAGTTACACGATACTTAGTCAATTAGATTAAAGTAGACATTAAATTACTTCATTCCTTACCTTATTTATTTCAAGTACCAAACCACAAAACAAAAAATGATAAAAATCATGTACCTTAATTACACTTAAACCATATGCTTGTGCTTCACAAGTGTAGTTGGGAAGACAATGAATGTTCTTAACATCCAGTTCACTTCTTAGAAAACTAGTGCACTAGAAAACTATGGTGTCCATGGAAATTGACTAGATTGTGCATGAATGCTTTGTGATTCATATGGTTGGGTGTAGGGGTACCTTCATCGCTCATCAATGGTGATTTATCAACCATATAATTTCACAAAATAGTAAAATTAGGCTCAAAAGAAAAAGTAATTTCTAGAATATTTAAGACAAAATTATTTTCAAGATATTCTAAGGCTTGAGAGTAACCTACTTATTAATATTTCCATTATAATAAATAACATATTTTTTTCCATTGATACAAGAGCTAGATAATATGTAGTAGTACTTTAGTCTAGACAAAAGAGTATAGATATGTTGTAGAGAATTTTTGATCATAAAAAAAGAATCATATGCAAAATGTGTAGTAAGTAATTTTGTTCCTTAACCATTAATCAAAATTCTTTTAATGATATTAATTTATAGATCATAATGTAGATTATGTGAAAAAAAGTTTGTAGTAATAATAAAAAGATAAGAACCTAGAGGACAACCTTGAGGAACTAACTATTGAAGAGAAAATAAGGAACTCAATCCAACATGAGTACTAACTTGAACATTAGCATTAGTGAGGAGGGTATAGACAAAAAAAAAAAAAATAATCATCAAATCCTAGTTTGTAGAGACAAGAAATAATTAACTTTCATGGAATCTTATTATAAGCTTTAGCATAATCTATCTTAATAAAAGTAATGTCCTAGTTAATATTAGAAGCCCATTGTCTTCCCTCCCAAGTTGCAATAACATTATTTAAGATATATCTACCTTTAACAAAGCCATTCTACTTAGGTATGATGATATCTTATATAACCTTTTGAATTTGAAAAGCTATACATTTAACTAAAATTTTATAAGTCTTGAAGAGTAAGAGTCCTTTTGATGAGTAGTGGGTACCTCCTACGTCCAATGATACGAATGACTAAGCATTCACATGTGATCTGGTCAAATTCCATGGACTTATAGCCTTCTAAGTACACTAGTCTCTATGAGGTGAAACTAACCATTGCTATCATTGTTTTTCCAATTACACTTGTGAAATGCAAAGGTATGATTAAGTGTAACTGAGGGATATGATTTTTATCATTTTTTATATTTTATCTTTTATGTCACCTGGGAATAAAGAATGATGAATAAAGTAATTTAATTGCTAATTTAATCTAACTAGCTAACACTTAACTAATCCTAACATAAGCATTTGTTCCCACTTGCTATACACATCCTAAACATGTATAACACTAGTGGGTTAGCAAATGCTAAGTGTTATTGGGATTACCAAGCATTACATGTATGCTCGAAATGGTCATACTTATCTTTACTATTTAATCTAGCTTAATATATATCAACATAGCTTAATTAATTTCTTAATTATTTAAAGCATTAAAAGAAATTGCTTAAAATATTAGATTCTTATAGAAAAAATTCTTGTATTTCAAAGTGCTACAAGGTTTATCAAAAAGTTTACCTTTATTGCTACATACACTCTAGTGCTTAAGTACAATAGTGCTTGAATAAAGATCCATACAATCTTTGACTCCTACTATGGGCACTTAGAAAAATATTCTATCTTTCAAGTGGAAAAATTGCCAGAGCTTTGCTACAACTATGAGAATTCTCCCATAAATGCAGCTGGTGAGTGCATATTTATAGGAGAAAATAGACACTGCATTGATGAGGTCATGTCAACACATCAAATCATGCATTGATGCAACCATGTTAATGGGGTCATGTCGATGGGCCTATGTTGATGAGGCTTCATTGATGTAACCCTTGGCACAACTCATCATACCCCTACAACTAAATGAAAACTCATCCTTGAGTGAACAAAAGAATGAATAAGTTTCTTACAAAATTTTAGGAAGTTATGGGATTACTGACTAACTCTTAACACACTCAAACTTAACACACATACACAAACAAACACTAAGTACCTAAGTATATGGAATTATAATCATTATAAAATTTTGGTGTTCATGACAACAAAATTGAACACTAGGATAAACCTAACAAACACAAGTCCTTTGATGGTGTGAAGATGAGGAAGAAGTTCAAATGGTCCTTGGTGGTGGAGGTTCGTGTGGCTCTGAAGGAACTTCTCCTACTTTGAGCACATGTGGTGGTTGAGGTGATTGTGGTTGACCTATGATAGCTACAACCTTTGATGAAAGATAAAATGAATCCAATAGTGACTTCATCTTCTCCTTCTTATTCTTGGAATTATTCATGGTCCACATTGCATCGTGAATGTGAATCGATGTGGAAACATCCCAAGGATAGAGAATTTCTAAGAACAACTTTTTCACATTGACTAACTAGGTAGCAAAAAGTTTGCATTCAGCATCAGATGCACTTACTACATTTTGTAGCTCATAATAGTCACTCATTCTCCTAGCTAGGTTCTCAACTATGGACTACTGATTGATGAAGTACTACTTGAGAACATTGAGTTCTGTATTTGCCACCTCAAGTTTTTGCTTGGTTTCTTTGTGCATCTTGAACTCAACCTTGTACAAAAAGTATGAGTTGTTCACTTGCTTCTCCAAATTAGATTGGGGCATTCCTACTATCAGCATTACCAAGTTTAAGTGATAGAGGTTGGCAAGCTTCATATACTCAGTCATCTCCTGAATTTTTAGCTCCTTGAGGCAAATTTCTGCCTTGTTTTATGTGTTCAGTTCATCAAAGATGTGCTACCACATGTCACCTCCTTACTAGAGTTGCTGGAGGGCCTTGTTTACCTTAACCTTTTCTAATTTTATTTCTTGTTCATTAATTTATTTTTGCAAACCAACTTGGTCCCTGTAGTGATTTTTCACCTTCTGGAACTTCAGGGCCTTGCTTTTCTAGGTGACAATTTCTATGGTAGATTTTTGGTAAAAGGCATGGACTTCCTCCCTAGAGAGATGCGATTTTCTTTTGCCAACCTCCTTAAATCCACTGACATCCTAGTAATTTTCTCCTACTATTGTCATGTGTAATCAACCATATGTTCTTTTTGGAGCTCGATAGCATGTAGGTGTTGATTATCTTTGGTAAGAATGGCATTCTCCTAGTGCACTACTTCCAAGTCCTTATTGGTTTGATAGGTTTTTCCCTTCACCAAGGACTTGCCAAAGATTGCTGAATTCCTATCATACTCAACCTCTTGAGGTTTTTACTAAAGCTATTGAAAATCTTCATCCTTGGTTATTGTTTGACTAAGTACATAGGCATTAGCAAGATGGGCTTTCAGATTAGCAACTTCTATAGCTAGATGTTGATTCTCAGCCTTGGACATTTCAAGCTACACCTCTATAATTATGAACTTGCCCCTTGTTTTCAACAATGCCAACTAGGTAGTAGAAATATCTTCCAAAAGGTCAAAGACCTTTGGAATTAGTTATCAAGTTTCCATTAGTCATTTCAACAACTCCTCATGCTGAGTTGCATTGAACCTTCCTCTAGCTATTCCTATAGATGTCTGCACATCTTTGAGTGAAGCAACATCAAGATAGATGCTGTAGGAACATTAAGGGCTTCACCCACACTATTTGCTAGCACCTCTACCATCATTTCCTACCCTTGGTATTGCATCACCAAGATAGTGGTCCCATCTCCCTCCTTTAAGCACATCAAGAAGGTAGTAACATTTTCAAAAATTTCTAGGAACTATTGTTATTTGTGAATGAATATTGTTACCTCTTGGGCACTAGGAATTGAGTGCATGGGCACTGGTATTCTTTGAGTAGGAAATTTAGGTGCTATGTCTTCCAACTAGCTTATGGTATGAGTTACCTTGTTCAAATGGTTGAGGGTTGGTTGGTAGACAGAGGGCTCCCCACTTGATCTTGCTCCTTGTTGCTACAAGAGTTGCTCCTAGAGCTTTTGCATGCATTCTGTGGTAGCACCCATCTCTGACATTGATTGCCCTTGAGTGGGTGATGGTGGTGATTACTCCTCTTCCTTGGTTATGGTATGGGTCTTGTCCTTCATATTTTTTTTCCAAAAGGTAGAAGGAGCATTCTTGATTACATCATTGACATAACAATCTATTCTTACCCTTTTGCACAGTTTTCTAATGAGGTAGGGAAAGGGTAGAGTCTTCCTTCTAAATAGATCAACTATGGAAGGTTAACGGGGAACTTTTTGTTAGAGTGGCACATGAATGAAAAAGGCAGTCATCTTACTATGCCTCACTATTGGATTGAGGTGATGAGATGCTATCTTAAAATACATAAGGTCCACCATAGTGAGTGCACCATACTCATTGAGATCCACTCCATAGCATCGACGGGTCCACAAATTCTTTGCCTTAGGGTCTACTTGAGTTGAGATCTCTGCAAAGCTAGTTCTAGTATTAGGCAAGCCAAGAGCCTATGTGATTACTTCCATTGAGTAGGACATGTAAATGTTCTTGATTCTAATTGTGGCACCTATCTATTGATTGTTTCAAAAGAGGTAGGTCTCTTTCATGTACCACTTTCCATTGGAAGTGATGATTGGCCACATGGGAAAGGTCTATAGTTGAGCTCTAACTTCATCTAGAGTGAACTCTAGGAACATCCCAAAGTTTAATTTTTGAAAAATTGAACATTGAATGTACATAGGTTTTATTTGATCAAGGTAGAAATAGGTCAAGGTAACTTCAAGTCTTAGCACGAGACCTAGTGTCTCATCTCAGTGAGATTGCTTTGTTTCTACTTATTTTGGAATTTGATGAACAAATTCTACCTTAGGATCCTTAAGAAGAGGTCCTATGACATGAGTTTCAACTTCTTGCTCTTGGGATTGTTCTTGTTAGTTCCTTTATGTTCTAGGATACTTATTGCTAGGTCAAGATGGTCCTACCTCTAGTGCATGCTTTGGTCTTGGTGCCATTTATGATCACAACATGATCAAGGATTAGCATATCGTATGTAACTCATAACATTAAGTACCTTATCCTTTTTGGGATAGTTACACTTGGCTAAGGTGTGATCATGGTAGATTGATTCTTTAATGTTATTTTATTTAATTTTAGATTATCTAAGTTTGTTGGAAGGGTTTAACTTCCATAGGTTAATGATTTAATATTATTTTATTCATTATACACATGGGAGAGGTAGAAAAATTTCAAATTTTTTTGATAAAATCCTAGTGTTTGTGGTCCCCACTATGTAGAGGGCACCTTCAATAGCTAAGGAACTAAAAAATAATTGAAATTAGATAAGCGGTGCAAAATATATGAGCTCTAGAATATTTTGGACTCTGAAAAATCATAAAAACTCCCCTCTTACTTGAAGCAAAATGGAAACAAATTTCTAAGTGTTGCACTCTATTTATAGTATTTTTACCATGCGTCGATGGGTCTACATCAACTTGGATACATTGATGCAAGAGATTGTATCTACAAGGCCACATCAATGCATATGTTGAGCACCATTGACTTTTGAAAAATTCAAGAAATACAAGGAATTTTTACATAAAATTGAAGTCTTTTGGAAGCCCATGAAGCCAAGAACACAATGAAATACATGAAGAGGGCTTGATAGTTCATAAAAATGGAGGTTTCACTTTGAAAGAATGATGAAGAAATGCCTTAAAGGAGCACATAGTTGGATGCACCTGATGGGGAATGCAAAAGATTTGACTATGAAAATGCCTAAGGATGGGGAGCTTAACTATCCTAACTAAGGGATATATAAATTAGTCCTCCCCATAGTAGGAAAATGCCATTTTTACCCTTGCATAACCTCAACTAAGGAGTTCATGGATCGTAGAGTTGATTAATGGTTATGAACAGTTAAGGACCAAATCCAGAAGAATCTACCTAAGAATTTCAACACTTCAAATTAAGACATTGAACAAGAACATGAAAATTAGTAGTGAGGTGAATATTAGAAAGAATTTATGGATAAGAGAGAAAATGGAATGGAATTCCTAATCATGATCACATGAAGTCCCTTGTGGAGTTGTTGTTTAAATGACTCGATAAAGTCCACCCTTAGTCTAGATCAGAACCAAACACTTTTAGTAAGTTCACATTGCCACTCTAAGACCAGTCTATCCCTTCAAGACACAAGAATGCTTCCATAGATCAATCACCATTCCTTATTTTAGAAGAAAAAAGAAGTAGAAAGTGAGAAATGGCCTTAGTTAGAGGGGACCTTCAGGCATGGGTAACATGTCTTTCTAGTTCCATAACTAGTGTTTATGACCCATTATTTTGTGTAAGCGGGTACTTTGAATTTCCATAATTGTTTTGAATTTTATGTTTGTATGGATTTTTGGATGGTAACCATACCATACAAAGACTTAGGAACTTCCTATTATTAGTTGACATAGAATGGTAAGAAATCCATGAAAAAAATGTATGCACTCAGGTAAGTAGAAAGACATAGAGAGTATTGAATCTGCTTGAAGTTACATCCTTTTAAAGCCTTGAATCTTTCCCAAGTTTGGAAACTACCAAGGTCATAAGTTCATTAAAGTTTCATTAATGAAAAAGGGATCTAGTATTTCCACAACAAGAAAGACCATAGAGTTCGTGGATGTGTGAATGACAAGGAATCATTGCCTATTCCATGAAAAAGAACTTTGTCTTAGTCATTAGTCATCAAAATTCAAAAATAGAAAATAGTCATTAACAATCACAAACATTAAGTACAAATCACCATTAGTAATAGTTATAGCATTGTTGGGTCCTATTGGCAACAAAGCACTTTATCGAAAAATGATAATAAAATCACAAAAAATAAAGGAAAATATAATGGAAATTGTAAAAATATCCAGGAAAGATAAAATGTACTAATGATGTTGTAAAAAAAAATTGAAAAAATAAAGCAAGTGTAAAACAAAGAAATTGGAAAACTTGAGAAGCCATTGATATGATTAGCATAGATGGCAATCTTTCCCATGACTTAGTTGAAAGGAGGAGATCTGAAATCTTGAGTGAGGTTGTCCACCTAATGAAGTGTTTCTTGCACTAGTTTTCTTAGGCTCATGGAAAGGTTTAAGTTGTTGTATGTTGACCAATTGCTTTTTTTTTGGGCTCTCCCGTTTGTAGATTAACATGATCCCAGAAGGAAAGGTTTCATAAATGATATAAGTCCATTTCTACAATCTTTGGAACTTAGTATTTTGGGGGACATGTGTGGGGTTCCAATAGAGGACCTTGTCTTTAGGTTGAAATTTAACTTTTCTTATCCTAAGGTCATGGTATTTCTTGTTGAATTCTTTATGAACTTCATTCAATGATAGGGCTACCAATCTATTCTCATCTAGCATGTTGAGGTTTATCAGTCTCTCTTTCTATGCTAGGCTAAGGTCAAGGTCAAGGTCACAGGCTATTCAAAGTGTATAGAGCTTAGATTGAATTGAAAGAGTTGGAGGCTTTTCATACACTAGCTCATAGGGAGAGTAGCTTAGAGGGAGTTTCCATGTTGAGTGGTATGCCCAGACGACATCATTAAGTTTTGTGCTCTCCTATATTTGCTAATCATTCTTGTTAAGATTTTTAAGATTTTTCTATTGGTAATGTTTGCTTGACTGTTGGCCTAGGGATGGTAAGGTGATGAAACATGTTTTTCTCATGCTCCGACGTTGGGTATCTAACATTGTAGCTATGATGTTGAGTATTCAACATTGGGGTCTTGATGTGACATTAGGTATTCAACGTTGGTGTCTTGATGTAATGTTGGGTATTCGATGTTTGGGGGTATACTCTAGCTTATAAATATAGCACTTGGGCTCCTAATTTGGCATTAGTTTTTGAAGTTAATTTTTGATTATTTTTTAGTTAAAGTAGCAAAGCTCTTGTAGTTTATTTTCTTCAAAGTTAGAATATTTTTTGAGTGCCCACAGAAGGAGTCTAAGTGTGTATGGTTCTTTGTTTGAACATTAATGTATTTGAGCGCAACAGTTTGATGAAAATAAAATGAACTCTTTTGACAATCCTTGTAGCACTGAGAATAGATTGATATTTTCTTTTATGCTCTTTACCTTCATGTTTTTTACTTTAATGCATTTAAATTGAGTAATTTATTTCCAATAGTTAATGAACACAAGCATGACCACTTCGAGCATACATATAGTACTTGGTAACTTAGCAACACTTAACGTTTGGTAGCCCAGTAGTGCTATATGTGTTTAGGATGTGTCTAAGAATGTGGAATAGTTACTTGTGTTAGGCTAGATAGGTAGTAAATGAATTAGATTTTAAGTTACTTTACTCTTCATTCTTGTTGTAAGTAACTAAATTCACAAAACATAAAATAAGAAAAATCATATACCTTATTTATACTTAAACCATACCCTTGAGCCTCATAACTGTAGTTGGCAAGATAACGAATGTTATCAATGCCCATTTAATTTCCTAGAAGAACATATGTACTAGAGAACTATAGGTCCATGAAATTCAATTAGATCATGCATAAATGCCTTAGTGATTCATATGGTTGGACGTAGGGGTACCTTGTTGCTCATCATTAGTGTTGTTATTGGGGACCTTTTATTTTTTTTGTGCACTATCTAGGACCTAGTGAAAGTGTTTAAATCATTGGAATGAACCTTAAAATCACATCACATCTTAAGATTACTACAACAGTATCTAAATGCACACTATGATTTTTATTTTTCTAACTAAAAATGTCTTCTTCTCATAGGAGAGATTCTCCACCCAAGTCTAATAAAGCTTATCAGGTAGTGCCTCAACAATATCAATTGTATATGCTCATCCTAATGAGTATGTATCAAACTTCACCTTCATCTTGCACTAGGATGAACTATTGTGGCGTGACATGGAGGACAACATTGTGTTGCTGCTTGATTGATCTATTATTGCAATGCTCTACCAAATTCTTATACGATATGGTCTTCAGGAATGTCATGCTAAGTATGTTGTGCAAGATATTGATGCCAAGGATTATCATCCCATTGAGGTATAATGTCTACAAGATTGACAATTAGAACGGTGGTATGAATCTTCAAAGGGGAAAAGATTTAATGATTCTCCATTCTTGTTATACCAACAAGCTCGTGGAGTATCCTTCTCTAGGGGTTTTCCATTCAATGAAACTCCTCTCCTTGGCTTTGGTGAAAGAGGTTAAAACTAGAACTTGTAGTCCAAAATTCATAATCCTAGTTTTGGTAAAAATGGATCTAATGACAAAGAAGGTTCCAGAGGGGCAAGTCAAGGTAGGAATGTGACTAAAAAGTAGGATCGTGATCATGGTCATGATCACTAGAGAGTTGGTAGTAGGCACTATGATGGTGCTAGTTCTCCTTCCTCTTACCCTTTGTTGTTATCTTCTTCTTCTTCTTCTTCTTCTTCTATCTATGATCACAAATGCAAAAGGCAAGACCATGATGGAGGTGACCAAAATAACTGACAGGACCAAAATAATTGAAATGACCAAAATGACCATCAAGAAAGGCAAGATCAAGGACATAGAGATTTAAGAGAGGCACATTGCCATGAATGAAGGGGTAGGAGAGGGCATTGTAGGCACCATGATCAAGGCCTTAATGAGCCTTTACTTGCTACTTGAAGTATGCTTAATATCATAGAGGCAATACATGTTTCAACAAGTAATGTGAAGAATAGTTGGATCAAAAGGTTATACATGAATAATATGCCTTGATTTGAAGGGAGATATAACTCTAATTTGCAGATCCATCTTCAAGCTTTTCAAGATTCATGTGCCTTGTAGAACATAGAGAATGAGTGGTAGAAACTAAAGTTGTTACCCAGGACACCCATCAAAGAAGTAAAGAACTAGTACCAGTCCTTAGAGTTGAAATTTATTAGGTGATAGAGTACTATGCTTGAGTTTTTCAATGATAAATATCAAATGTACTCTAGAGTGTCCAACATGAGAAGGTAAATACAAGGATGAAAATAAGGAACACATGAACCCTTGGATGCCACCATGCTTGATACTATTCCTTAATGCACAAATGTCCTGGCCATGGTTATTCTCAACTAGATCTACTTTGCCACATTGTAGATGGGTTTCAATTAGAAATGAGGAGAACCCTGAGTGTATATGCCCAATGATGACTTTTAGAATTAAGTTCCCATGAGATACAAATATTAATTAAGTAGGTAGCTAAAGAGGAGGGTGAACTAAGAAAAAAAGTGCAAAAGGGTATAATGCGATCCTTCCATTCATAAGAGAAAGGTTTAATTCTATGAAAATGAGGACAAATCCACATATGATGATGTGGTGAATAGGAAAACCTTTCCACTCCAAATATTTCAATCTGAAATTATGGCCAAGGTTGATCAGTTATGGGACTCAATGGATAGCAGATTTCAAGCTATCCTCAAAATTGCTAAAGAGTCTACAGGACTAGGTAGTAATCATGAGCACAAGAGGTGCAAGGAAGTTGAATGTGATTATCACAAAGGTAAAGGAAAGATTGCTATAGTAGAATAAGTTATCGAAAGTGAACCAAATGATGATGGTGGGTGTGACATCTACCAATATGAACATCCTAAGGGATGTTGCCCCATAGTGTCACATCTACAAGATTCTGGAGTGTATGCTTTAAATCCACAACTAAATTTAAGGCAAACATCTAGGAGATTACCTTATTCTCAAGGTAATTTTAGGTAGTTCTATCAACATCAGCAGTATATCCAAGTGGAGCTCCACTACAACCATATTAGAAGTATCAATAGTGGCAGCAATCACAATCTTGGGCATAGGCACCACTGAGGTAGCAGTACTCTTATCGATAGCCTAATCCATATGGTTACTACATTCAGTAACCCTTGTCTCCACATGACTCCTCCAGTCATGTCTCTACTTTTCAGCCTCACTACCATCCTTCTAACTATTATTGAACTCATTCTCCACATGAAATAAGGGATGCCACCTCTTATCTTTATCTTCCTCTTGTTCCTGCACATGTTCCTCCTTCATCCACATAGTTACCACCTACTCCACCTATGCAGGGTGAACTACCAGCTCAACCACAACAATGCAATGCTATGAGGGTTGTTAAGTTACAACCAATTCATCAATCAGATGGGTCAAATAATTGATCAAAGAAAATACCTTTCTTTTGACCTCACAATCCACCTAAGCCCTCACATACACCTATGGTTGACAATTCTATCTCTGCATCTTCCTTTGTACCAAATTCCTTCAAGTTTCCTTTAAACCAAAATCTTCTTAGGATTCATAGCATTATGCGTACTCATATTGTATCTGATTAGATCTATGTTGTAAACCTTCCTAGGAAATTAGTTGATCTTGAAAGCCTCTAATTTATTTGTAGATTGTTAGGAATGAACCATGTAAGGCTCTTCTCGATTCAGGTTCTAGTGTCAATTTAATTTCTCATGAGATGTACACTGCATGGAACCTACTTCATCTTTAGAAGAGCAACATAAGATTAGAAATGGTAGGCTAGTCCATCATTGTTCCATCGAGACTAGTAAAAGACATTATGACGATTGTCTATGGGTGGTCCTATCCTATTGATTTCCTAGTAATCAAAGTGGAGAATTGTAAGGGGGATTTCCCAATCATTATGGGAAGGGCATGACTTAGCATCATTGATGCAAGAATGAGCATTTTTGATCTTTTCTTGGAAATATTCAAAGAAAATGCATTGAAAAAGATCAAGAAGAAGAGAGTTCCATGCATTACGTATAGTGATACAGGGTGCAATTATATGCAGAAACTCTGGGTTGTAAAGCAAGCATCTATCTCTACATGCAAGTAGTGTACATTAGAAGTAGAAATTCAAAGGTGTCTATATGTAGTAGTTGCAAAATAGGAGGGCACCCAGTGGCTGACCACTAATTCTAAAAGTAACAAACTTTGCGTGAAACCAATTGAGAGCTTAACATGTGCATATGTCATAGGCATGGATGAACTAGAGCAAGTTCATCACCAACTCTTTAATGATACAAATGATGATACCTACTAGGAAGAGTTGGAAATTCCTAAAAATTTCAAGCAAGAGCCCCTTGAACTAAAAATGCTACCCACTAGAAAGGAATATATGTTTTTGAAAAATGCAAAGCTAGTTATGATTAATGTAAAACTTGCTCCAGGGCAAAAAATGATGTTGTTGAATGTAGTTGAAAAATGGTTAGCAGATTTTTCTTGGTTATATCCTAAACTTAGAGGGATGGATCCTAGGATATGCCAACATCGCATCTACATTGATCTAGCCATGAATTCAAAAATATAGCCATAGAGGTGATTGAACCCCAAACTAAAATAGATTGTTAAAGAGGAAATCAAGCAATGCCTCAAGGTGAGGTTCATTTATCCCATTGCAGATAGTATGTGGATTAGTCCACTCGTAATTTTGCCAAGGAAATATGGCAAGTGGTAGGTCTATTTTCATTGCCATTTGTTGATTAGGTGCTAGACACAATATTTTGGCATTGCTACTATGGTTCTCTAGATGGTTATAGTGGTTATAACCAAATTCAAATTGCACTTCATTCACAAGTCCTTGGGGGAATTTTGCATATTTCAAGATGCCATTTGGTCTATGCAATGCTCCTACCACATTCCAATGCTTGGTTTTAAGCATTTTTCAACAGTAGATTGGTAGTGGTGTGAAAGTCTTCATGGATGACTTTTTCACTTATGGAGCTATGTCTGAGCAAGCCCGAGATTACCTTGAGCAAGTACTGAAACGATGTTTTAAAACCAACTTGCAGCTTAATTGGAAAAAAGGTCACTTAATGATCTAGGAGGATATTGTATTGGGACATAGAATATCACAAGTAGGAATTGAGGTAGACCTTGAGAAAATAAGGATCATCCAAAGAATAACCCATCAACTAGAAATAGTAAAAGATGTTTGATCATTCCTTGGACATACTAGCTACTACCAGTGATTCATAGAAAATTTCTCTATGATTGCGAAACCATTGGTGTAGCTAACAAAAAAGATGCTTCCTTTGTCTAGACCACAAAATGTGAAAAAGCATTCCAATAGCTAAAAGAGAAACTTGTAGAAACTCGAATTCTACAAGTACCTGACTAGTCTAGACCATTCCATATCATTATGAATGCATCAAATTATTCCTTGGAATCCATGCTTATGTAGTTAGATGATAAGAAACATCCATATTACATTCGCTGCTTTAGCTAAAGAATTGTGGATGCACAACTAAACTCCACCACTACAAAAAAAGAACCGATGGTAGTGTTTGCTATAGAAAACTTCAAGTATTATGTTCTTGGATACAAGGTGTGTTTGTGTACACAAACCATAGTGCCCTCTGCTTCTTGATGAACAAGCCAATGATGAGCCCCTGTGTCATACGGTGGTTGATGATCTTATAGGAATTTAATCCTATGATGGTAGATCAAAAGGGCATTGAAAATGTGGTTGTTGCTCACTTGTCTCAATTGTGATGGGTTGACAAAGAGGAAGAAGATCCACAATCTGATATGTTTCTTGATGAACTCCTCTTTGCTAGGGCTATAACTAAATAATTGCCCAATGAGCCTAAATTCTAACCATATAAGTGGCTCCTCAACTTTTTAACTTTTTGTTTTACACATTCTTTATTTTACATCTTTTTGTTTTAATGTTCTTAGTCTTTTATAATTTTTATTTTACACCATCATTAATACAATTGCTATTTCTTGAATATTTTACACATTTTTTTATATTTTCTTTTATTTTATTTGGTGTGATTTTCTAAGTTTTTGTTAATAAGTGCTAGGTACATTGGTAATGTGTTGCTTGATGGTGGCATGTACTATTTTTGTTATTTGATTGTTGGTGTTTGGTTCTGGCTTTGAATTTTGTTATAGATAACTAGAACATGGTTTATTTTTTATGCAATAGGTAATAAGTCCACAACATCCACCCATCCACAAACTCTATGGTTTTCCCTATTCTGAAAATGTATAGTCCCTTTTTCATTGACAAAACTTTAATAAATTTGTAACTTTGGTAGTTTCTAGAATTGGAAAGGATTCAAAGGTTTGAATAGGGTGTGGCTTCAAGGGGATTCAATATTCTTTGTGCCTTTCTATTTGTCTATGTGCATGTGTTTTCATGGATTTCTTACTGTTCAATGTCGATCAATAAAAGGAAGTTGAATAAGTCTTTGCATGGTGTGGTTCTCATTAGAAAAAAAGAAAAAAAGGGAAAATAACAATAAAAAAACAACAATGGAAGTTCAAAGCACACCCCTTAGACAAAATAAACGAGCTACAAGCATTGGTTATGGGACTCATTCTCTCTAACTAAGGCCCTTTCTCACTTTCTATTTCTTCTCTAACAAAGAATGGTGGTTGTTTTGTGGATGGACTCTTGTGTTTCAAGGGATGAACTAGTCTTAGAATGGTGATGCGAAGTCACTGAATGTGGTTGTTTTTGGTCTAGAATAATGATGGATCCTATCAAGTCATTTTGCCATAAAATCCACAAGGGGATTCATGTGACCTTAATTAGGAACTCCATTCCACTCTCTCTCATCCATCTATGCTTTCCATGTCTCACCTCACTACCGATTTCATGTTCTGGTTCAATGTCCTATTTTGATGTGTCAAAATTCTTAGTTAGTTTTTTGTCAAGTTTTTATACTTAACCTTATGTAATCATTAATTATCCATGGAGCCCATAGACTCTTTGGTTTGAAGTTATGCAAGGGCATAAAAGGNTATCTTTTGGTTGGGTTAGTTAAGTTCTTTATCCTTAGATACTCATACAATCAAATTCTTTTTGTTTACCCCATCAATGACATCCAATTGTGTACATCTTCATAATATTTTTTAGTGAGCCTTCCTTTTTGTTGTTGTGAATTCTTACACCCTCTTCAAATATTTCCTTATATTAAAATATTTCAAATTTAATGAACCACTTATCTATTTTACCCTATTTTTCAACCTTCGCACTAACACTACTAAAAGAATCAATCTACCACAATCACGACCTAATTGAGTATAACCACTAACAAGACAAGGCATTTAGCAGTTATGTGTTACACATTGCATACTAATTCATGATTCTGTTATGATTACAGTGGGAAGAATGGACTAGAAGCGAGACTATCTTCACCAAGGATGGTGTAGTAGTACCACACATCGAGGACTATTCATGCTCATTGGATCTTCTCTCTCATTCTTCTACTGCCAAGAGGCATTGGATGTCAGTGTTATCTAGGGTGTTCACTTCTCTTATCATGAACATCTGATTTTGTGAAAAGTTGTATCTCTGTACACTTGGGCACTTAGAGTCTATTATTCCATTTGATTCAATTTGTATGTCAGTCAATAATCCCATACCTACCCAATATTTTGTAAAGAACTTTTTCCTCCTCTTCTTCACTCAAGGAAGAGTTTTCATTCAGTTGTGGAAGTATGATGGAAAACGTTTTTCTCATGCTCCAATGTTGGGTATCCAATTTCAAGGTCTTGGTGTAATGTCAAGTATTCAACATCGAGGGGGTATACTCTAGCCTATAAATATAGCACTTGGACTCCCAATTTGGCATTAGTTTTTGAACTCAGTTTTGGTCATTTTTTAGTCAAAGTAGTGAAGCTCTTGTTGTTTATTTTCTCTAAAGTTAGAATATTTTCTAAGTGCCTACAGAAAGAGTCTAAGTGTCTATGGTTCTTTTTTTAAACACTAATGTACCTAAGTGCAGCAATGTAATAGGAATAAAATGAACTCTTTTGACAATCCTTGTAGCACTCAAAATAGATTGATATTTTCTTTTATGTACTTTAATTTCATGCCTTTTACTTTAATGCATTTAAGTTAAGAAATTTATTTCCAGTAGTTAATGAACATAAGCATGACCACTTCAAGCATACATAGAGTACCTGGTAACCTAGCAACGCTTAATATTTGGTAGCCTAGTAGTGCTATATGTGTTCAATATGTGTCCAAGAAAGTAACATGGTTACTTGTGTTAGGCTAGATGGGTAGTAAATGAATTAGATTTTAAGTTACTCTACTCTTCATTCTTATTGTAGGTAATTAAATTTACAAAACATAAAATAGAAAAATTCATATATCTCAATACACTTAAACCATACCCTTGAGCCTCACAAGTATAGTTGGGAAGACAATGAATGTTCTTAATGCCTATTTCACTTTCTAGAAGAACTTGTGTACTATAGAACTATAGGTCCATAAAATTCAACCAGATCACATATAAATGCTATAGTGATTCGTATGGTTGGGTAGAGGATGATGAGTGGCTAGGTACCCCTACACTCAATCATATGAATACGAGTGTTCATGCATGATCCGGTCAAACTCCGCAGATGGGCTAGTTGTGGTATCTAGATCATTACACATTGATCGTAGTTTGTTGTCTTCCCACCTAGACTAGTATTTGCTTTGTCACATATGGTTTAGTCTAGAGTGAGGTGTATGATGTGATCCTAAACTAGTGCTACTCCTAGAGACAATGGAAAATAATCTTGATTAAACTAATAAGCAACAGGAAATGAAGTCTAAGCTAGCCTAAGTGAGATGAGCATCCATTCTTTAATCATCCATACACATCTTGGACCATGTGCATGACTACTACTGGGATTACCAAGCATAGATCCTAAGTACGCTAATGGGTTACCAAGTAGTCACACATAAATGCTCATGATTAAGTCATACTCATTCCACAGTTAACAACAAGAATAGTAAATGATGGTAAGGAAATATTAACTAAGAAAACAATAAATAACAATAGTAATTAACAATAACAATTAAATAATTAAAACTAAGTGAATGCTACAATGATGAAGTAATCTCAATCTTTATTGCCAATCATGTGCATGTCCAAGTACGTCACACTCGAATAAAGGTTCTGTACAATTACAAGCATCACACTGCGGGCATGCACTTGGGAAAATAGTCTAACTCCTATGAAAAAAAACTACAAGAGCTTCCGTACAATTAACCCCAAAAGATTCCTACATGCAGCGGGTGCATGCTTATTTATAGCTAAAAATAGACTTTGCGTAAATGGGGCCGCGTTGACGCATGGGTGGATGCATCGATAGGACCATGTCAACATGGCCACATATACAGGGCCCCATATATGTAGCCTAGTTAACACAGCCTTGATATTGGTGGTTCGATATCGGGGATATGATATTGGGACCTATCAGACCAGGGCTTTGATAATTGGTCTTGACAGACCATGATTCATCAGAGGGGTACCTTGTTGCTCATCATAGAGTGTTGTTAATTTATGTTTAACCCCCAAGCATTGCATGAGTTTGTAAAAATTAGATCCTATAAAATACATACCATTGTGAAAAATTAGTGCACATGGTATACCAAACCTGTTTACAACACTTTGTTGTATAAATTGTGCAGTAGTGGAAGATGTATAGTCAATGACGGTTGTTGCTTTTGCACATTTGGTACAATAGTCAATAGTGAATATTATGTATGTCTTTCCATTCTACATGGGCTTGATGGGATCCATGAAACCAATGCTTTAGATATTGAAGGATTTTAGTGGTTAGATCCACTATTGAGACTTCTCCATTAAAGTGATCATCCCACCATCTCGTTGATAGAGTTTACAAGAATAGATAAATTGGTAAGTGTCCTTTAAGATTTTTTGCCAATAGTACCTTGCCATTAGGATCTTAATGGCCATGCATCTCCCTACATAGTGATCCCTACAAGGACCCTCATGAGCATCTTAGAGAACATGTAGCTAGTCAACATCAGGAGCACATCAACAAACTAGGCCATCAATGCACACCTTATACAGGTGTTTAATAATTTCCATGAAGCATTTGGCCTAGTGAAAAAACTATTATTTTTTTCAATGGTCTAACTCTTGTGGCATCTCCTAAGTAAGAAGATAAGTGAGGATGCCATTGTACCATTTTGGTTTAGTAGGCACTTATTTATTTATTGCACCAGTAAAGAGGAGTTCATGAAAAAATTAATTAGAGAGTGGGCTCTCCTCCTCTTTGTTATTCCATCACAACTAAGATAAGTAGTTAGTGATCACATTCTCAGTTCCCTTTTGATCTACCATTGTATGATTGAATTCCTACAAGATCAGAAGCCACCATATTACATGGGGGCTCATCATCGACTTGTTCATCGAGAAGTGAATGGCATTGTGATCAGTGTGCACAAATACCTTGTATCCAAGCACATAGTACCTAAATTTTTTCCAAGTAATACACCACCATCATCAATTCTTTCTCTGTTGTAGTGTAGTTAAGCTATGCATCCATAATGCTTTAGCTACTATAGTGGATGTAGAAAGGACATTTATGATTGTCTAATTGCATAAGCACAACTTCCAAGGCATAGTTTGATGCATACCTCCTAATGTCAAATGGATGGAACCAGTTAGGTGCTTGTAGAGTTGGAGTTTCTATGAGCTTCTCCTTAAGTTGCTGGAATGCCTTTTTGCATTCTTTGGTTCATATGAATGAAGCATCTTTCTTTGTCAGCTTGACCAATAGTTTAGTGATCTTAGAAAAATTCTCTATGAATTGTCGATAGTAGCTAGTCTAACCAAGGAATGACCAAGCATCTTTGATGATTTCTAATTGGTGGTTTATTCCTTGGATGATCATAATTTTTTCAAGGTTCACCTTAATCCCTACTTGCAAGATTCTATGCCCTATCATAATGCCCTTCTAGACCATTAGATGGGTCTTTTGCCAATTGAGTCATAGTAAGCACTTTCTCAAGATTGTTTAGGGCTTGCTCAAATGTAGTTCCATAGGTGAAAAATTCATCCATGAAGACTTCCACTTTCTTATCAATCTTCTATTGAAAGATACTCAAGACAAGGCATTGGAATGTTATAGGTGCATTACATAGACCAAAAGACTTTTTTTTTATATGAAAAAGTCCCNTGCTGCAGCGTCCTCTTTAGCTTGATGGATGGATCAATATAGATTTAATGCTAGCATATCCTAGGATCAATATCTATGAATTTAGGATATGACCAAGCAAAGGCTATTGGCCATTTGTTAATCACATTTAGCAACATCGTTTTCTATTTATGAGCAAGATTGACATTGATTATTACTAGCTTGCCATTTTTTAGGAATGCATACTTCATGTTGGTAGGTAGAGTTTTCAACTTGAAGGGCTCTTATTTAATATGTTCAAGGATTTCCAACTCTCCCTAATAAGTATCACTAATTTCATCATTAGAGAGTTGGTGATGAAATTGCTCTAGTTCATCCATGCTTATCACATAAGCACATGTTAAGCTCTCCATTGATTCCATGCAAAGTATGCTATTTTCAAGATCACTTGTCAACTATTGGATGCCATATTGCTTTGTGGCTAATGTGTACAAACACTTTTGAATTTTAGATTCATCTACATACTGTTTGCATGCTTTGATTGATGTGCTTTTGATAGATCATAATTTTTGCACATAGTTGCACCATGTATTACTATACGGGATGCATGGAACTATCTTCTTCTTGATCTTCCCAAATGCATTTTCATTGGAAATTTCTAGAGAAGGATCTCTAATGCCCATTTATGCATTAAAAATGCTCAACCAAGCCCTTCCCATAATGATTTGGAAGTCCCCCTTGTAGTTCTCAACCTTGATCACCAAGAAATCGGTAGAATAGGATCACCCGTACATAGTGATTACGATATCCTTCACCAGTCCCAAGGGAATAGTGATGGGTTGATCTACCAATTCTAAACAAATTTTTCCCTTCTTGAGAGGAGGCAAGTACCATGCATGGTACATTTCATGAGAAATCAAACTAACACTAGAACCTAAATTAAGAAGAGCCTTACATGACTCATTCCCAATAATATGCAAATAGATTAGGGGACTTCTAGGATCAGCTTTTTTCCTAGGAAGGTTGCCAAACTTGATCCAATTAGATACAATGTGGGTTAACATGACTATGTAGATCTTGGGGGTTGTTTAGTTTGAAGGGTTCTTGAAAGAAATAGAAGTAGAGGATGAAGGAGAAATAGGATGACCAACAACATGAGTTGGTAAGGGCTTTGTAGGGTTGTTGGTTTGGAAGAGTGATCATTTTCAAGGTCTAGGTTCCAAACCACTTAGCTGAGGAGCTAGTTGTAAGTTAACAACCTTAGTAGTGTTACGTTGTTACATCTAGGATGGAAGCTCATCCTACATTGATGGAGTAGATGGTAATTAAGTTGAGGATGAAGGGACATGTGTAGAAGGATTAGAAGGATACTAATGAAATGGGGATTCTCCTTTGGGAGATGGAGAATGAGCTCTATAGTATTCTAGAGGGTATTAGTGATGCTAGAATGAAGCTTGATTGGAAGAGTCACGTGAAGACATGAGCTACTAAACATAGCACCCATATGGATCTAGTTGCCTATAAGGGTACTGCTACCTTGGTGGTGGCATCCCCCATGAAAATGGATGTTGCCACTACTAGTACTACTCATATGGTTATGATGGAGTTTCACTTGGATAATAAGCTTGTTGTTGGTGAAATTTCCTGGGATTGCCTTGAGGATAAGCTAATCTTTTGGGGGCTTGCTTCTTGCCACCCTAGAATTCGGAGCATACACACCAAACTCGTGCAAGTGTAACACAACAAGTAAACATCCCTTAGGATGTTCATATTGGTAGATGTTACATCCACCATTTTCATCTAATTCTAACTTCATAACCTCTTCAACTGTAGTAGCCTTGCCCTTATCCCTTTGGTAGGCATGTTCAGTTCCCTTCCTTCTTCTATGGTCATGATCACTACCTTGCTCTTTGGATTTCTCTATAATTTTCAAAGTAGTTTGGAATTTTTCATCCAAATATTTTCATATTTTATCCACCTTAGCCAAAATTTCATAAATAAATTTTTGAATTGGCAAGATTTTTTGCTAGACCACTTCATGAAGTGGTGTGTCTTGATTATATTCTTCAACACTTTTCCATTTCCTTAACTCACCTTTTTCTTTTGCAACTTGCTCAATTAGCCTTTGGATTTGATGGACTTAAAGTTTCAACAATCACCCTTGGGCATAGAGCTCAAGGGCTCTTCTCATTTATGATCGGAGCCCATCTATGATATGGCGAAGCTATTCCCTTTTAGAATAAACATGGCTGGGACATCTATGTAAAAGAGAATAGTATTAGTCCATGGCTGCATTTAAGGGTTCATGTATTCCTTGTCACCAACCTTGGATATGCTTTTTCAATTTGGACACTCAGGATTACATTTGATATTTATCATTGAACAACTTAAGCATCATACTCCATCTACAAATTGATTCTGGCTCCAAAGTATAATACCAACTTTTTTCTTCTTTTCTGAGTGTCATAGAAAATAACTTAAGTTTTTGCCAATAATTTTTGATGTTATGCAAGGCATAGGCATTGTGAAAGGCTTGAAGATGGGTCTATGGATCTGAGTTATATTCCCCCTCAAATTTGGAAATATTATTCATATCCAACCTCTTGATTCTACTATCTTTCACATGCTTGGTTGGAATTTTGATTGCCTTTGTGATGTTTAGCATGCCTCAAGTTGCAAGTAAAGCTTCATCATCATCATGATTTTGATGACACCTATGATGTCCTTTGCTACCCCTTCATTCATGGTATGGCCTATGATCATTATTCCATCATTCACCTCCATCAAGGTTTCATCCTCTACAGTTTTGGTCAAACTCAAAGGAGGAAGAGGAAGATGTAGATGAAGAGGACAAAGAGGAAGGAGGATTTTCATCACCAGAGTGTCTACCACCTCCTTTCCACTTGTCATGGTCACAATTATCAAATTTATTATCATTAGAATGCTTGCTCATGCCCTTGCCTTAACTCTGACTTTTGCCTGAATCATGATTGTTGATAGTGGACTATAAGTTTGTGTTCTAGCCCCTTTCACTAGAGTTAAGGGGTGGAGAATCTTCATGTTGAGAACCTCTAGAGGGAGGATCCTCATTATCTTTTTGGTTCAGCAGGAACAAGGGGTTAGTGAACCATTTCCCCTTTTTAGCTTCATGGTGCTTCTCTTGGTGCCAATCTTTTTTGTGTTGCGTTTGAGTGGGATGGTAGTTCTGATAGTCATGGTCTTGCATAATGTACTCTTTGTGAAGATCTTGGATGGTCATCCTCTTAAGAGTTTGGAGTAGCATCTTGGGAATAGATTGGTTAGGAGGAAACACAATGTTTCCATCCATGTCTCTTTACCACAACTATTCATGTTAATGTAGGATGAAGGTGAAATCAGGTACAAACTCATTTGGATGAGTCTACACCACTTTGAATTCTTGGGGTATTGGTGATTTTGATTCATCATGCCTGTAAAAAGAAGAAATGTTGGATTAAAATAAAAATTTAGTGTGCTTTAAGTATTATTATTATTATTATTATTCAAATGATTGCAACTTTACGGTTTATTCTAATGATCTTAAATAATTTCACTAAGTCCTAGATAGCACACATATCAAACTACAAGTCCCTGACAATGGCACCAACAATGAGCAACGGGTATCCCCTATGCCCAACCATACAAATCACTAAGCATTCATGCACAATCTAGTCAAATTCCATGGACTTATAGCCTTTTAATTACATTGGTCTCTAGGAGGTGAAAGTAATCATTACTATTGTTGTCTTCCCAATTACGCTTGTGAAATGTAAAGGTATGGTTAAGTGTAACTGAGGCATATGATTTTTATCATTTTTTATGTTCTAAGTCACTTAAAAATAAAGAATGATGGATAAAGTAATTTAATTTCTAATTTAATCTAATTAGGTAACACTTAACTAATCCTAACGTAAGCATCCATTCCCACTTGCTGTACACATCCTGAACATATATAACACTACTAGGTTACCAAATGTTAAGCATTACTAGGATTACCAAGCACTACATGCATGCTTGTAGTGGTCATACTTATGTTTACTATTTAATTATTATTTAATCTAGGCTAATTGAGCTCAACTTAGCTTAATTAATTTCTTAATTACTTAAAGCATTAAAAGAAATTGCTTAAAATATTAAATGCTTAAAGAAAAAATTATTCTATTTCAAAGTGTTGTAGGGTTTATTAGAAAGCTCATTTTTATTGTCACACACACTATAGTGCTCTGGTACAACAGTGCTCAAATAAATATTTGTAAACTTTTTGACTACTACTTTGGGTAACTAAAAAAAGATTCTAACTTTCAAGTGGAAAAACTACTAGAGCTTTGCTACAACTATGAGACTTCTCCCATAAATGTAGCTAGTGGGCATGTATTTATAGGGGAAAATAGACACTACATCGATGAGGTCACATAAATGCATTAAATCATGCATCGATGTGGCCATGTCGACAGGGTTATGTCGACAAGGTCACATTGGTGCCACTCATCACCTTTAATTACTAATATGTTGAAGATTTCCATTCTTAGGAAGACAATGAACTACAACTGTATTAACATTTTTATCAAGAGAAACTTTTTTAATGGTTTTTTGAAAAATGTGAAAGAGATTATCTCTAATGATGTCTTAATGATTCTTATTAAATTCAATAGGAAAACCATAAAATCTTGGAGCTTTACTATTTAGTAAACTAAAATTTCTCCTTAAAAAATTACTTTTATGGAATTCTATTATAAGATAATGAATATGTGTACTAGAAGCCTAGAAGAATTTTTTGCTAAAACTTTCAAAAGAAAAAAATGAAGAAAAATGATTTTCTGAAAAACTATTAATATTCTCAGGATCTATAATGATGGAATCATTTATATAAATTGATTTTAGTTTAGGTACTTAATCCTTTCCTTTTAAAAATGTAAAAATCCCTTGTAAGGTTCATATTCAATTTTTAGCCAACACATGCAACTTTTAGGGAGATCACTTTTAGCTTCAAAAGCATTTCAACATTATTTAGCATAATTAGCTTTAGCCAATAATTTTTGAGTTTCAAAATCAAAAGGATTGTGGTCTAAATGAGTTTTCATTTATTTAACAAATTCTTCAAGATCTTGTTCATCTTGATGCTTACACTTAGTAAATTGCTTTCCAAACCAACTAGCATAATTTTTGACTCTACAAGTAGTTTGTTGCCATTAGTCAATCCAACCAATATCACTCATAGGTTCTTTTGTTTTTTCTTGTTTTTTTTCTCATTTCATAAAGATTTCAATATATTTTTCCTTCTAGGTCTTATAAACATATTAGCATTTATATAAAAAATCTCATGCTTTTAAAAGAATTTAAAATCTATTAAGCCAATAAGAAATTCAATCATTTCCTTACTAATAATTACAAAAGTGTAATGCTTGTCATTTAAATGATGTGAGAATATAGAGCTAACATTATAAAGAAAATATTTTTTTTTAAATTGTATTAATTTTTTTTGTGAGAAGACATATTAGGACAAAGATCACCAAGTTTATCTAAATGACTTTTACCAATATTAAAATTACCTCGAATAATCTAAGGGACTTTAGGTAGAGAGAAAATATTTTTGAACCTCTAATCAATCTTTTAAATTATTAGGAGTGTAAATATTATAGAGTCCAAAGTCTCCTTTTTTACTATGATAAGTAATTCAAATAACTCTTTTAAGGTTGTCAATGCTAGAATTCAAAACTTTTTCAGTCCAATTTTTATTAACTAGAATAGCAACACCTTTTTTATTAACTTCATTTTTAGTAGAAATAACAATGAAGTTTTTTAAAATGCTTTTAGCAACAAAGCTAGGAAAAGAAAATTTGGAGATAAATATGAGTTTGAAAGTTAATCTTTGGCACTCTTTTCTTGGGTAGATAGACCCTACATATTCTATGATAAAACTAAGATTGAAATGTGGAAGAGGAGGTCCCTATTCTTGATATTTCAAGTTCAACATTTATCTCACAATGCATGTTACTAATAGGTGAAAAAGCATTGTTTGATGAACAAACATTTAGAATAATATTAGAAGTAGAGAGAGAGAATGAGTTACCTTTGGAATTATTAAATTAAAATCAATATCTACAAGCCTCTTCTTTTTGTAGAGTTTATCATTATTTTTTATAAAAATGTCATATCTATCCAATAGCTCTTATGGATCTTTAGACATAATAGAGCTTCACATTTAATTTTAGTTTTAATCTCTACTAGTTTTTCAATGTTGATTTAATCCTAGATCTATTGTAAAATTTAATCTATATCAAAGTTCTCTATGAATAGTAAGTCTTGTACACTTTAAGAATTTTTTACATAAGCTATTTGAATATATAGCTTTGCTAGATGCTAGCTTTTCAATACTTACTATGATTTCCTCAAGAATAAATTAGAGAGGTGTTGTTGTATAATAGCAATAAAACTATCACCTTTATCAATAAATAGTTATAGTAAAATAAGTAAATATCTTGAAAAGAAAATTTAAATGATGAAGTTTCATAACGAAAACACTACTAAAAATGTCTAGGCTTCTTTTTAATGGTGTAAAAAAAAAAATAAAAAATCCATGCTGCTTCTTGATGAATTTTCTCCTCTTGGTTCTAATTAAGCACTTATATTCTTTGATAAACTTTATCTATATCTCTTATTTGTATTTTTAATATTCAATCTAACTTGTATGTAATCCTTATCAAATCAAATTTTTTGAGTATCCCATTATTGTGAATGTATAACTTGCTTATCTGTTGTAAGAAAAATTTGCTCAAGCTTGTTATGCTTTCTTTCAAGATTCCATTTGTTACGTACTTCATTTATATATTTTTCCTTCACTTTTAGGATGACTATGTACTGAAAATTCTTTTATTTCTATTTTTTATTGTCTATGAAGAAATTTTAATTTGTAACAAAAACTCTAAATGATGATGGCAAGATTCCATTAAAGTCTCTCTAACTTTTCACTCATTAATAAATTCAATGTTTTCATAAGAACATAAAAGCAAATCAATGTAAGAGTTACCTTGAGGTTTTGTAAAAGTAAATGATGAAGATTAAGAAAATCTAACAAGGCTATTGTAGATGAGAAGATAATTTTTTTTCTATTTTAATAGTTGTTGACCCATCTTATTAATGGTACCGTCTACAAAATCTCATGTCTAGTTTTGATTTTCAACAATTTCTAGAATACCAACATTATGTTAGCATTGAATAAGTTTTATTTGGTGTGGACCTATGCTTGCATTAAAATCTCTACAAATAAATACCATGTTTTTTTACTAAAAATTCTACAATAACCGTGCTCAAGAACTAGAAAGGATGATTATGAGACAACTCTATAGTACCATACAATGTAGCATCTCTAGGGGCAAAATAGCATATAGAAAGAAAAGCACAACCATGTTGGCATACTATGTTTAGCCAAATGTATTGTTTATCATCATCAATTTTTATTCTGTAAAAGCACATAATTTTCAAAAGATTATTTCACTAACATTGCAAGATTATCTAAAGGTCTCCTTCTTCACCTTAGTCTTATATTTTTTTACAACAAATCTAATGAATTAAAAAAACCATAAAATCTATAGAATCAACATTTATCCAAGTTTTAACAAAGCTAAAAATATTAAAGTTATCAAAGAAACTAATGTTATTCAATGAAACAACTTTATTTACAATTCCACCATCTATATTAATAAATTCGCACCATAAAGGCCTATATGTTTTTTGAATAATTTAGGATACTTCTTATTTGTAATTACTACCATGTTGTTACTATTTAGGTATGCTACTAAACCCTTTTCATGAGTTGTCTTAACCTGTTTCCATTGTTTAGTCCTTCTTGCAAGTTCCTTTC
Organism: Gnetum montanum; assembly: GCA_015680685.1. Classification (NCBI taxonomy): domain Eukaryota; kingdom Viridiplantae; phylum Streptophyta; class Gnetopsida; order Gnetales; family Gnetaceae; genus Gnetum; species Gnetum montanum. The sequence continues at coordinate 132,096 of MNCI01002930.1, forward strand.
AAGTAAGATCCTTCTTTATTCAAACTTCTGTCTCATTCTCACTTTGCTTAAAATGTCTTTGACATCATGAAACTTTAGTAATGTTTGGGAAAGTTATATGCATATCCTTTATGATTTCTTGTAGCCTTTTCAATGAAAACTTCATCATTTTATTCTTTGTATCTTTGGAATGACCAAAAATCATAAATTTTTTTCCTTCTGGTCATTATCCTTTGAAAAAGCATTAATCTCTTTTTTTCCTTAGATCTTTTGGTCAAAGGCTGTTAGCCTTTAAAAATTGTTTTTTGTTTTGTTAATGAGTTACATCTACCCATATACTCCCATTATGCAATTGTGATTAATGTAATAGTTTTTTCTGTCATAATAACATTGTCAAATTTTTGTCCAGACAACTATATCTCTTTGGCAACAAACCGTTGCTTATAAGATATCAATCCATTCTACCTCTTGCCCTTCCTCTAACTCCCTTGATAAGAAATGGTTTATAATAACTGGTTTTAAAGTGGGAAAAGACAACAATTCTAACAACATGGAAGTTTTCAGATATTACCCTGGTTGCCAAAGCCCTCATTGCCTCATATTTGAAACCCCTCACTGCAACCGCTATATTTAAAATGAACGGTTGTAGCTGAGGAAGATGTCCTTAAAACGGAACTTGGACGTGTTGTATTAATGGCGTTTCTCACTTATGGTGGCATATTTACTCTGAGATTGACCCATCAACAGTAGAGACGGACAGAGAGGAGAAGGATATCCCCACATATTTGCTATCTAATATATCCCAGGGCCCGGGGGGCACTGCAGAGATTGAAGGACAGCTATTCCTGTGCATAGTTTGTGTCTTTGTTTAATAGCAGAAAAATTTTAGATTTTTTCCAGGAACCCCCAAGGTTATCTGGTTGTTACTTTGGCAAGCATAATATCCAACATATTATAGATGTTGGATATTTTACTTAATGAGCGGTTTTTGTCCAGCATTTTAAAAATGTTAAGATATTTAATTTATTTCCGTTTCCATTTGTAAACAAATGGCCAGTTTACTGAGTAATCAAACAGGGGGGATTTTGTCCCAAAATTGATGGGAGCAGGTTTCTTGGCTTGGGTTTTTGGACAAACGTATAATTGAGTTTCAATGCTCAGACATCGTTCACAATAAAATTCTCTTTTACCGAATTTGCATTATATAGGTAACGCACTATATTTTGGTAATCCTTTCCCCATATATGAAACTATGAAAAGTGATTTTATATAAAAGTGATTTTAAAAATAGCGTTTGAAGACGATGCTGTTTGCATTTGTATTTTTAGATCCATGGATCTTATTGAAAAATAATATATAAAAAGTGACGTAACTGCCAACAAAACATGGCTTTCTGTGCACCGGAAGATCCCCAGAGTGTTCTGAACTTGGATACAACTGGAAAGAAAATTTTCAAGATAATTTAGAACAAAATGAAGCATAATTTTAAGTGCTTTATTTGTAATGATGATTTGTTTACGATTGTGAAGTAGATATACCCAAATGTCTTTACCAATTTTAGTTGTTCTGTTAGATAATTAATTTAAAATTTCAGGAGAATATGTTAATAGACATTAAAATACCCGATCCCATTGACATTAAAAAGAGGATACTGTAATTACTATATCATACGCGTTAGCAAGACAGAAGCCGGTACCTGATATCGTTTATTTCAAGGCATCATGCCCAGTACTTATATACTAATTATCATATTATTTAACATACGAAGGAGAGATAGATCATACAACAGTGGAGATGAAGTCAGTAGCGCAAGGGGCGCCTACGCTGCAGGCGTCCACTTCATGTCCTGTAGTAGGATTCCAGATAATTTCGTGGTAGAAGACTCCATGGAATTCAGCAGGAATGGTGAAATTCCTGTTGCTGCCAGACTGCCAGCAGTAGCACTTCTTGTTGGTGTCATAGTCCACCACTACCGCCTTGTACTCGTAGGTTTTTCCCTTTGGTAGTTCCTGCAACAACAATGGGTTTCAGTAGTACTCCCCTTTATTTATAATTGAGAATTGAAATATTGAGTATAGACCGTTTAGTTGGTTTACTCGTATTGGTTTGCAGCTGCACTTAAAGGTATTGGGTAGAGTTTGCTTCAGGGGAAAAAAACAAAAAAAAAAAAAAAAACAAATTACGAGTTGGTTTCTACTGAGGAGCTTTGAGCTTACCCATATACATTCAAGTGAATCGGTTACTGCAAGCTGTGAAGGTTAATACATTGGAGAAAAACGACGGTAATGAATTTTATGATTTTATCTGTTGTTGATAAGATGAAGACTTACAGTGACCCAGATCCAGTTGTCGTTGGTGTTCCAGGTGAATCCTGGGCCAATTGTGTAGTTCCAGTTGTAGAGTTTATTTCCTTTGCCCACCACCTTTACCTGCTGCCCATACTGCACATGCTGATGCAGCCGCACCACTACCGTAACATTAACATCTTTAGCCTGCATGAATTCATGTTCATAATCATGATCCTTTTGAACTAAGTTAACATATGTAACTAATAGCAATTCAAATGCACCACGCTCCAGCAATAATGTTCCAGCAATAATGTATAAGCAATCAAATGAAAGGTTGAAAACTGATTACATTTGCAGAGAAGCACGAGGCCTGAAGAGCCAAGATGCTGAGAGCCCACAATGCAAGTGCCTTGGCCATGCTGGTGAGACCGACAAGCAGATAAAATCCTTAACTCTCGCGGTGTGAATTTTGCTGTTTCGATGACTGAAACGGAGGTTGTTTTTATAGCCTGGGAAAAATTATTGCTCTGAAAATGAACGGCTGTAGCGGAGAGGGGAGTCCTTGTGAAGACCAGTGGTTGGAACCTGGAAGTGTTAGTTCAATGGCGTTTCTAACGTGGGTTTGCACTTTGGAGGGTGTGCCTGGCAGCATAGTTGCTCTATGGCGTTTCCAACGTGGGTTTGCACTTTGGACGGTGTGCTGTGGGTTTGCACTTTGGACGGTGTGCTTAGCAGCATATTTGCTTCATGAGAATCACGAGATGCAACCATCAGCAAGAAAGATGTGTGTGTACTGCAGTATGGCCCATATCTGAGGGGCAAAGCATAAACCGATACACATTGCCAGCAGAGATGGATAGAGATAGAAAGATGTGTACTGCAGTATGGCCCATGGCGGAGGGGAAAAGCATAAACCGATACACATTGCCAGCAGAGATGGATATAGAGAGATAAGAAAGATGTGTACTGCAGTATGGCCCATTGGCCCATGGGTGAGGGGAAAAGCATAAACCGGGTCAAATGGATATGGATATTTAGGATGAACATGTATTACATCTCATAGTTTGAAAAATCAGATCAGTAAATAAACAATCCTTTTTAGAAATTGGATGGAGAAAATTGAAACAAATTGGTGTAAAAATTAGATGAAAATTGTCAATATTTACAAAAGAGGGCACTTATTTACACTCATGTTAGTGACAACATTTTCCATTTTTTTCATCTAAGAGCTTAGTTAGAGTAGAAAATCAAATATAGAAATTTTAATGATTGGTTGGCATCAAAATTAGCAATATACAATATATTAAACTTAAAAAATCAATAAAAATATAATACTATTCATCCAATCTGATTTTGAATTGGCTTCAATGTTGCCTTGGGATTTATCATAGATTTTTCAATCTATGTTACATCCCATCTCAACCTAACACCATCTCAACCATTTATTGATTTTCCTTAGCCCACAGGCTAGAGGCAGAGCCATTTCTTCCTGTGCATGATTAGAAATGGAAAGGACCTACCTGCAAAATAAGCATGATCCAATGAACATGGTGGACACCCTTTATTGGAAATGAAAATAAGGTATGGAATTATTGGTGCCCACCATGTTCATTGGATCATGCTTATTTTGGAAAGGTTACATGGTGGGCACCAATAATTCCATACCTTATCAATGTAAAGGAGCTATTTCCAGCACTCCCATGTCCCTATGATGTGCCCATTCTGATCCACATTGGTGAAGCTATGTGGATAGGGCACGATCCTAGAAGTAAGGAGAAGAAAATGAAAGCATTGCTAGATGCTTNAATCCACATTGGTGAAGCTATGTGGACAGGGCATGATCCTAGAAGTAAGGAGAAGAAAATGAAAGCATTGCTAGATGCTTTTTGCCTCCCACTAGAAGTTGTAGTAGTAGTAGGACAACCATAGCCACCTCAACCATCATACGTAAGTGAAGGTGGTGAAGGTCCCTTAGAACCTCAGGAGCCACCATTGCTTAGGATTGTCTAATCTTCTCCATCAAATTTCACGTCATCAAGGAACATGTTGTCCAATTTTGAAAAATCATGTCATGGTATTCAATTTTGTGTTATGGAAATTGTCATTTTTGTAATGTGTTGATTCATACACCTAGGCATTCCATTTTTGTCAAGTTAGTTAGTTTTTTTTTTTTTTGTGGAAAGGTTACTCAATAATTCCATACCTTATTTTGGAAAGGTTACACCAATGATTTTTATAGTTTTATGTTTTATAGTTTTGGTGCCTAAATAGAGAGAAAGACAAGGTAATTTAATAGCTAATTCAATGTAACTAACCTACTAGTCTCTAGCTAGTCCTAACATAAGTATTTGATCCCACCTTCCATACATGTCCTAAACCCATATATCCACTGCTAGGTTACCAAGCGTTATGCTACTAGGCGCACCAAGCAATAACGTTGTTGGGATTACTAAGAAAATATTTGTTATACCCAAAGTGATCGTACTTATGTGTTTAATTTATCTAGCTTATCTTGCTTAATTACTTCATTAGCTTAATTACTAGAAATAATTAATAAATGAATTAATTGAAAAACATTAAATGCATAAATGAAATATTTAATCTATCTAGAGTGCTACAAGGTTTATGAGAAAGCCTATTTTTATTGCTACACACATTGTCGTGCTTAGGTACAATAATGCTTGAATAAAGATCCATACACTTAATGACTCTTACTGTGGACACTCGGGAGAAATATTCTAACTCTCAAATGAACAAATTGCAAGAGATTCACTACTATTTAAATCTTATTGCCATAAATGCAGTTGGTAGGTGTGTATTTATAGGTAAAAAGTGGACACTATGTCAAGAAGGCCTCGTCAATGCATGATACAATGTGTCGACGAGGCCTCATTGACAAGGCCTAGTCAACGAAGCCACATTGACGAGGCCTTGTTGACACAACTAAGAAATGCAACTCATCATATCCCCACAACTAAATGAAAACTTGTCCTCGAGTTCTTTTATAAAATTGAAAAGGTATGGAATTATTGAGTAACCTTTCACAGAAAAAAAAAAAAAACTAACTTGACAAAAATGGAATGCCTAGGTGTATGAATCAACACATTACAAAAATGACAATTTCCATGACACAAAATTCAATACCATGACATGATTTTTCAAAATTGGACAACATGTTCCTTGATGACGTGAAATTTGATGGAGAAGATTAGACAATCCTAGGCAATGGTGGCTCTTGAGGTTCTAAGGGACCTTCACCACCTTCACGTACGTATGATGGTTGAGGTGGTTATGGCTGTCCTACTACTACTACAACTTCTACTAGGAGGCAAAAAGCATCTAGTAATGCTTTCATTTTCTTCTCCTTACTTCTAGGATCGTGCCCTGTCTAGATAGCTTCACCAATGTGGATTAGAATGGGCACATCATAGGGACAAGGGAGTGCTGGAAATAGCTCCTTTACATTGATAAACAAGGTAATGAATTGTTTATGTTGAGTGTCAAACACTCTGAATACATCCTTCAGCTCTTGGTAATCATTCATCATTTTGTCTAAGTTCTTAATAGTTGATTATTGATCTGTGAATCGTGCTATGAGAACTTCAAATTTAGCATTTGTAGTCTCAAGCTTCTACTTGGTGTCTTTATGGTGTGTGAACTCTACCTTGTATAACAAATACAAGCTAGCCACTTATTTTTCTAACTCTGATTATGGTCATCCAATAGTTAGCATTGCTAGGTTTGCGTACTGGAGAATGACCAACTTCATGTATTTTGTCATCTCTTCTATCTGGAACTCATTTATTGGATCTCTACTTTGATTTAGACATCAATCATATCAATGATGGACTACCAAACTTCTTTTCTTAGTTTAAGTTTCTAGAGAGCTTCATTTATTTTTGTTTTTTCCATCTACATGTGCTTCTCATTTACTTCCTTTTGCAAGCTAACCTGGTCTCTATAATGGTTTTTAACTCTTTCAAACTTCAAAGCTTCATTTTTCTAAGTGACAATTTCAATAGTAGATTTCTAGTGTAAGGCATGAACCTTTTCCATTGATAGATTTTGATTTTTTGTCGCCAATTTCTTTAATTTAATATTCACTTTGGCTAACTACTCCTATTGTTGATGAATGAATTCTTGCATTTGTTCTTTTTGGGCATTAACATTGCACAAGCGATGATTTTCTATGATCAATGCTTCGTTAGCATTGATGGACATCTACACAAGGTATTTCTATGATCAAGATGTGGATCAATGCTTTAAGTGCTTTAAGTGCATTAAGTGCTTTAACAATGTAGTTAGCAACTACTTTGGCCACAGTCTATTCCCATTGGTGCTGTATCACTAGTACAGTGGCTCCTTTACCTTCCTCCAAATGCACTAAAAAGGAGGTAGCATTCCTAGATATTTCTAGGAAGAAATGGTGCTATGATAATGACACTATTCCTTCTCAAACATTGGGATCAGACCTCATGGGCAAGTACATTCATTAGGCAAAGAATATTGATCCACCCCTTTCCATTTGGCTAATTGTTCGAGCCACCTCATTATGGTGACTCATTGATGGTCGATACACAGATGGGTTCGCACTACTCGTCCTTGCATGTTGCTCTTGCTCACAAAAGAGTTGTCATTGGATTTTGTGCAAGTGCTTAATGGTTGCATGGGCCTTTGATGTTGTTTCTTGAGTAGGCAGTAGAGGTGGTAGTTGCTTCTCTTCTTTAGTTGTGGTAGGTGTCTTTTCTTTCATGATTTCAAACCATAAAGCCAAAGAAGCATGTCTAATTGTGTCGTTGGCATAGCAAACGATTCCTGCCCTTTTGTAGAGTTTCTAGATGAGGCATGGAAAGGGTAGGGTTTTCCTTCCACATTTATTTTCCTTGAAATGCTTCTCAATATCCAAATAGATTAGTTATGGAAGGTTTATAGGAAATCTCCCACTTAGAGTAGCACATGCTTAGGTGGAAAAGGTAGTCACCTTGCTGGGCCTTACTATTGGATTGAGGTTAATGAGTGGCGAGGTACCCCTACACTCAACCATATGAATACGAGCATCTCACGCGTGATCCGGTCAAACTCCAAGGACTAATTGCTTACACGCCCTAATGGAATACTTAAGGTTAATCAATCGTTGTCCTTCCAAACTTACTTGTATTGTCATGGTTGTATGGTTAAGTAAGTTTGAGGTATGTGATTTTTATAACTTTTATCTTTTTAACACCTATGCTAGTAGGGAAGGGTGAAGATACAAGTGACTAGGCATTCGCTAACTAAGTTCTAATCGTCCTAGTACTAGTATCCATTCCCACTTGCTGCACACACCCTAAACTAGTGCAACGCTACTGGGATTACCAAACGCTACTTGTTACTAGGTTACCAAGCATTACACACGTGCTCGAAGCGGTCATACTGAATGCACTTAACTAAGAGCGTAAAGGGTTGAGATAGAGATTAATTGTCTAAGAAAGCATTTAAACATTCAATAGTAATTAAGTCCTATTTAGCTTAGTCCATGTACTGCAAGGTTTATTAGAAATTTTTTCTTTATTGCAGTACACAAATGTGTGCTTAGGTACAATTTGCTTGAATAAAGATCTGTTCACTTTGAGACTCCTACTGTGGGCACATGGAAATTATTCTATCTCTAGAATGGTAAAACTGCCAGAGTTTAGCTAAGGGTCTAGATCTAGATGGAGAAACAAGAGAAAGCGACATCTTATTTATGCGATATTGCATACGCGATATCGTAGGGGCTGATGTGATATCGCGTACGCGATATCGCGACTGATGTGATATCATGTCTCATTAGAGGTGATAAGTTACAATTTTAAAGTAGATGTGCTCCACCGATGTGAGCACACCATATTCCTTATGATAGACCTAGTAACACTGCTAATTCTACTTCTTTTTGGACTTAGGATCACCTTTTGTTGATAGCTCTACCAATTGTGTCCCAATATTAGGCAACCCCTGTGCCTATGGGATAGCCTTGGTTGAGCAAGACACCTAAATATCCTTGATTTGTACTATGGACTTTGGCCTTATATTTTTCCAGAAGAGATATGTCTCCTCCATGTACCATTTCCCATTGGATGTGATAATTAGCCACATGGGAGAGATTTGCAATTGTGTTTTGACTTTTGTTGGAGCTTTCTCTAGAAATGGCCTAAAGTTTATTTCTTGGAGAACTAAGCTTTGGATCTCTCAAAACCTGATGATGTCAAGGCAAGTTTAAGTTAAAGTGACTTCAAGCCTTAGCATGGGTCCTGGTGCTTCCCCTCGTTGTGATTTCTCTATTGGCAGTTCTTCTTCTAGAATTTGTCAAATAGATTCCACTTTAGGCTCCTCATGAAGAGGTCCCATTGCATGTGTTGCCTCTAACGTTCTTGGCCTTGTACTTGTTGGCCCCTTCTAGCTTTAGGCCATTTCTTCCTTGGTTGAGAGGATTCTCCTTCCTATAGGTGTTTCAGTCTTGGTGCCATTTGTAATCACAATAAGAGCATGGGTTAGCAATCATTGTATAACATGAAGCAATTGGAATACCTTTATTTATTTAGGATAGTTACACTTGACTAAGTTGTGATTATGGCTGATTTAATTACTCCAATCATTATTTTATTTATGTGTTATTGTTAATAAATCATCCCAAAGGTTTTTGAAAGGGTTAATTCTTGAAAAAATTGATGTTTGTATATTGTTACATTTATTAACCCTTTGGGGAAGTTAAAAAATTGTTTCAAAAATTTCATTGAAAACCTTAAGATTTGTGGCCCTCACAATAAAGAGCTTACCGTTGGTAATTGTAGGATTGAAGAATGAAGTGATTTGGACAAATGGTTGGAAAGTTAAGAGCTCTAGAAGGTTTTGGGCTCTAAAAAATGGCAAAAACTCCCCATGTGTTATGAGGAAAATGATATAAATTTCAAAGTTTATGGTGGTATATATAGGATTTTTGGGTTCCATTGATGATGCCTTGTTGATATAGTTGGCTACATCGATGAGGCCTTGTTGATGCAACTATTGACCACAATAGATGACCATTGACTTTGGTCAAACTTGCAAAATACAAGGAATTTTTGAATGAAATTGGGATCAAATGAAAGCTCAAAAGGCCACGAATAGTATGAAGATATGAGAAGAGGGTGTTGGAGCTCATAAATTTGGAAAATGGAGAAAAATGATTTAGGGGATGAATGAAATAAAAGGTTAAGGAACACTAAGTGGTATACACAATGGAATATGCAAACGATAGGATTGTAGAAATGTCTAAGGTAAGAAGCCTAACTAATCAATCCAACAACTATGTAAGTGAATCCTCCCCATAGCAAGCTCATGTCCTTGTTGCCCTTGCATAACCTCAACTAAGAAGTTTATGGGCCCCATAGTTAATTAATGGTCATAAAAAGTTAAGGACCAACCAAAAATATTCTATCCAAGAATTCAAATACATTAGACCAAGACATAGAGCATAACATATAACTTGGAAGTGAGGTGAGTTATGGAAGCATGGGTGGATGATGAAGAAAGTGGAATGGAATTTTGAATTGAGGTCATAAGAAGTCCCTTGTGGAATTTGTATTTAAAATGATATGAGGAGATTCATCCTTAGTCCAGACCAAAGCCAGCCACTTTTAGTGACTTTGCATCATCACTCTAAGATTGGTTCACCCACACGAGACACGAGAGTGCTTCCACAAAATAACCACCATTCTGTAAAGAGAAGAAAAGAGAGAAGTAGGAAGTGAGGGAGGGCCTTAGTTAGAAGGGACTTTCAGGCATGGGTGCATGTCTTTCTAGTTCCATAACTAGTGCTTATAGCTCATTTATTTATCTAAGGGGTGTGTTTTAAATTTCTATCATGTTTTTTTTTCAAATTTTTGGATGGGAACCACACCATGCAAAGACTTTATTTGCTTCCTATTAGTGGTTGAAATGGAATAGATAAGAAGTATGTTAAAAACACTCAAGCACCCAAGCAAGTAGAAGAGTACAAAGAGTATTGAGTCCTCTTAAAGTCACATCCTTTACAAAGCTTTAAATCCTTCCTAATTCTAGAACTACCAAGGTCATTGATTGATTAAAAGTTTCTTTAATGGAAGGGATATGAAATTCCCAGAACAAGGAAAATCATAGAGTTTATTGAATGGGTGGATGACATGGACTCGTTGCTTATCCTATGAAAAATAAATGATGTGATAGTCATCAAGCTTCAGAATTCAAAAATAGAAACCAGACATCGACAATTGCAACATTAAGCATAAACCATCATTAGTAAATAGCAATAGCGACACTATGTCCTGTGGTAATAAAGCACTTTTATTAGTAAAAATGATGAAAGTCACACTCAAACAAAAAAAATGAAATAAATAAATAAATAAAATATACAAGAAAGTGTAAAATAATCAAGAAAGGCTCAAAGGTACTAACAATGGTATAAAATTAGAAAAATTTGAAAATCAAAAATAAAAAATTTATAAAATAAATAACTTGTAAAATCAAAAACATGAAAAAAATAGAAAAACTAAGAAGCCATATGGATTATTAGCATGGGTGGCTATCTCCCTCACAACTGTGTTGGAAGGAGGAGATCCGAAAAATGGAACATGGTTGTCCATCCATTGAGGTGGTAGTTGCACTGGCCTATCTTAGTTTAAGGAAAAGTTTTACTTGTTAGATGTTGATCAACTACTTTTTAGTTGGGCTTTCAAGCTTGTAGATCAACATGGTCCTTGAGGGAAAGGTTTTATCAATTATATAAGGTTCCTCACACAATGTTTGAAATTTTTCCTTCTAGGGTACATGTGTGGGGTTCCAATAGACAATCTTATCTCTTGGTTGAAGTTTTACTTTCCTTATTTTGAGGTCATGACATTGCTTGTTGAATGTTTTGTGCACCTCTTTCAAAGATAGGGCTACTAATCAATTTTCATCTAGCATATTTAGGTTGATCAATCTTTCTTTCTATGCTAGACTTAGGTCAAGATCTAGATCACAAGTTGCTAAGAGTGTATGAAGCTCAGATTAAATTGGGAGTGTTGAAAGTTTTCTGTACACCAACTCATAGGGAGAGTAGCCAATAAGAAGTTTCCATGTTGAATGGTAAACCCAGAGGGCATCGTTGAGTTTTATACTCCAATCTTCTTATAATTGCTAATGGTTCATGTTAGTATTTTTGTGATTCTCGGTTGGTTACCTCTACTTGACCATTGGCTTGGAGGTGATAGGATATTGTTAATTTATGTTCAACCACCAAGCATTACATTAACTTTCTAAAAGTGGTACCTTTGAAATGAGTTCCATTGATAGAAATCAATGAATGTGGCATCCCAAACTTATTTATAACATTTTGTTGTATAAGTCTAGTAGTAGTAGACAATGTACAATCAGTAATAGTTACTACTTCTATCCATTTTGTGCAGTAGTTGACTGCTATGATAATATATGCTTTTTTGTTGGACATGGATGTGATGGAACCCATGAAGTCAATGCCCCATATGTCAAAAGGTTCCAGTGGTTGAATCCACTGTTGAGGACCTTCCATGCTAGTGGTCATCCCCTCATCTCATTGACAATGTCCACAAGATTGGACAAACTAGTGGGCATCCCTAAAGATTATAGGCCAATAGTATCCTGCTATCAAGATTTTTATGGCCATGCATCTTCTTGCATAGTGGCCTCTGCAAGGCCCTTCATGAGCATCCTAGAGAATTCATAGTTGATCTTCATCAGGGACACACCAACAAATTAGGCCATTGATGCACACCTTGTAAAGGTGTCTATTAATTTCCATGAAATATTTGGCCCAATGGAGAAATTATTATCTCTTTCTAAAGTTAAGATCTTGTGGCATCTTCTAAGTGATAAGATAGGTGAGGATGCCATTATACTAAGTTGTTTTTATGAGCATTTGGTTATTTAGTGCTCTTGTAAAGAGGAGTTCATTTAGAAACTAATCAGAGAGTGGGATTTCCTCCTCTTTATTATCCCATCTTAAGTGAGAGAGGTGGTCAATGATCACATTTTCAGTTGCTTTTCGATCTACCATTGTGTGATCCAATTCTTATAAGATCACAAGCCACTGTATAATATGAGGGCTCACCACTGGTTTGTTCACAAGGAAGTGGATTGCACTATGGTGCATGTGCATAAATACTTTGTAGCTAAGCATATAGTGCCTAAAATTTTCAAGAGTGTACACCAAGGCCATTAGTCCTTTTTCTATGGTGGTGTAATTTAATTGTGATTCCAAAATGCTTCAGCTCATGCAATGGATGTAGTATGGGTGTTTCTTATCATCCACTTGTGTGAGCACTGCTTCCAAGACATAGTTAGATGCATCCATCATGATGTGGAAGGGTGTAGACCAGTTTGGTGCTTGTAGGATTGGTGTTTCTAGGAGTTTCTCCTTTAACTATTGGAAGGCATGTTCACATTCCTTAGTCTAGATGAAAGGTGCATCTTTCTTTATAAGCTCTACCAATGGTTTCATGATCTTAGAGAAATTCTCCATGAACCATCAGTAGTAACTAGTGTGTTCAAGGAATGACCAAACATCTTTAATTGTCTCTAGCTAGTATGTTATTCCTTGGATAACCCTTATCTTTTCTAGGTCAACCTCAATCCCTGCTTGAGTGATTCTATGCCCCAGCACAATGCCTTCTTGGACCATGAGATGGCTCATTTACCAGTTGAGCGATAGATTTATTTTAACACATATCTTCAGTACTTGCTCAAGATAGTCCCAAGCTTGCTCAAATGTAGCTCCATAGATAGAAAATTCATCCATGAAGACTTCCACACCATTACTGATCTACTATTGGAAAATACTAAGGACTAGGCATTGAAAAGTCATAGGGGCATTACACAAATTGAATGACATCTTACAATATGCAAAAGTTCCCCAAGGACTCATGAATGTTGTCTTGGCTTGATCTTCTAGTGCAATTTGGATTTGGTTATAGCCACTATAACCATCCAAGAAGCTATACTAACAATGCTCAGATATGGTGTCCAACAGTTGATTCAAAAATGGCAATGGAAAATAATCTTTAAATGTTGGCATATTCAATAGCTTGAAGTTGATGTAGACCTGCCATTTGCCATCTTTCTAAAGCACAATTATGAGTGGGCTAACCCTCTCACTATCCATGATGGGATAGATGAACCCTACCTTGAGGAGTTGTTCAATTTCATCCTTGATGATTTTTTTCAATTTGGGATTCAATTGCCTCTATGGCTACCTTCTAGGCTTCATGGCTGGGTCAATGTAAATGCAATGTTGGCATATCCTTGGATCAATTCTTGTTAGCTCAATATATGACCAAGGAAAGGTTGTTGACCATTTTTAACCATATTTAAAAACTTTTCTTTTTGTTTAGGAGTAAGTTTGGCACTAATTATGACTAGTTTACCATTTTTTAGAAATGCATATTCTATGCCAGTCGGTAGAGTTTTTAGCTCTAGGGGCTTCTGCTTAAAGTTATCAGGGATTTTTAACTCTCCTCAATAGGTGTCATCATCTTCATTAGAGAGTTGGGGATGAACTTATTTAAGTTTATTCATGCCTTCAACATAAGCATATGTTAGGCTCTTGGTTGGTTTCATGCATAATGTGTTGCTATATGAGTCAGATATTAGCCATTGGATGCCCTCCTATTTTGTGGTTGCTACATATAGACACCTTTGAATATTGATTTCTTGTGCACACTGATTGCGTGCTTTAATGTATGTACTTTTAATGGACTAAATCTTTTGCATGTAATTGCACCCATTATCACTGTACATAATGCATGGAGTACACTTTTTCTCTATCTTGCCAAATTCATTTTCTTTGGAGATTTCCAAAGAGAGGTTCCTTATGATCATATGTGCATCGATCGTGCTTAACCAAGCTCTTCCCACAATGATGGGAATGTCGCTTTTGTAGTTTTCAACCTTGATCACCAAAACATTAGTAGGATAGGATCACCCACAAACTATGGTCACAAGGTCCTCTACTAATCCCAGCGAGATAGTAATTGACTAATTTGCCAATTCTAAATGGATGTTGCTCTTCTTGAGAGGTGGTAGGTTTCAAGACTTGTACATGTGATAGGAGATGAGATTAACTCTAGAACCAGAGTTAAGAAGAGCCTTACATGACTCATGTCTAGTGATCTACAGGTAAGTGAGTGGACTTCTTGGGCTAGATATTTTCATAGGAAGATTGCCAACCTTGATCTAGTTAGAAAAAACATGAGTTAGCATCATAGTGTGAATCCAGGGTGGCCTTTGGTTTGAAGGGCACTTGAAGGTATTTGATGTAGAGGATGAGGGTATTGGAGATGTAGGATGATAAGCCATAATAGGTTGTGAGGGTTGGAGAGGACTACTGGGTCAGAAGAAGGATCTTTTTCTAGATCAATTGTCTGAGCCACTTGGTTGGAAAGCCAGTTGTGAATGTACAACCTTCGTAGCATTTCGTTGTTGTGACTATGGAGGAGTCTTACCCTACATGGATGGAGAAGGAGGTAATTAGGTTGAAGGTGGAGGTATGTATGCAAATGGATATGGAGGATCGTATGGATATGGGTTTTCTCCTCAAGTAGATGATAAATGTATTTGGTGGTACTTTGGAGGGTAATAGTAATGCTAAAATGAGGTATGACTTGCATAACTTCTTGGAGAGATGGGTTATTGAACATAGTACCTGTATGGATTTGGTTGCCTATAAGGGTACTGCTGCCTTGGTGGTGGAATTCCCAAAAATTGTGGTTGATACCATTGTTGACATTGTTCATAAAGTTGTGAAGGAGCTCAGTGGAACTGCCTTGGATTGCCTTGAGGATAGGGGGATGATTGCCTATGTGCTGGTCAAGGATTCAATGTGTACACCCTTGACTCCTGTAAGTGTGAGATCACAAGGAAACATCTCTTTAGATGTTCATATTGACAAAATTCATAATCAATCTCATCATCAAAGTCAATTTTGACAACTTCCTCTATAGCCATAGCTTTTCCCTTACCTCTTTGGTAGGCATGTTTAGCTTCTTTTTCCTCCTACGATTATGATCACTATTTTTCTCTTTGGATTCTTTAGCAATCTTCATAGCGGTTTGGACTTTTTCATTCAAAGAGTTCCATAATTTATCAACCTTTGTCAAAATATTAGAAACAAATTTTTGGATGGGCAAGGTTTTCCTATTTACCACTTCATTGAGTAGTGACTCCTCATCACAAAATTGGACCTCCTATTTTTTGATGGAAGGGTCCCTTTTATACTCTTTTGCACTTTTTATTTTTTTGTAGCTTACCATATTTTTTGCTACCTACTCAATCAACCTTTGAATCTAATGAGCTCTCAATTCAGACAATCTCCCTTGGGCATACACCCCAAGAGTTCTTCCAGTTTCTGCTTTGAGCCCATCTATGATGTGGTAAAGTTATTCCCTCTAAGAATAACCATGGCTAGGGCATTGGTGTAAGAGTGAATAGTATCTACCCATGGTGGAATTCAAGGGTTCATGTATTTCCTATTTCCAACCTTGGATTTTCCTTCTCAAATTAGACACTCTGGAGTATGTTTGGTATTTATCATTAAATAACTCTAACATTGTACTCCATCGGTGAATGGATTTTAGTTCCAAGGACTAGTACTAGCTTTTAGCTTGCTTGATGAGTGTCCTAGGGAAAAACTTAAGTTTCTACCATTCATTTTATATGTTCTATAAGGCACATGCATTATGGAAAGCTTGTAGATGTGTTTGTGGATCAGAGTTGTATCCCCCCTCAAATCTTAGGATATTATTCATGTCTAAGCACTTGATCCTACTATCTTTCATATACTTGGTTGGAATTCTAACTACCTTTGCAATGTTAAGCATGCTTCAAGTTTCCAATAGAGGTTCATCATCATCNATTTCATATACTTGGTTGGAATTCTAACTACCTTTGGAATGTTAAGCATGCTTCAAGTTTCCAATAGAGGTTCATCATCATTACTATGTCGATGATGCCAATGATGGTTTGAATGACCACTTTGGTCTTGGTGGCATTGATGGTCACTGTTGTCTCATTGATTACCTTCACTATGATTATCCTGATAATGGCTTCTATGAGAACTAGAAGATGAAGAGGAATGTTTGGAATTAGATGAAGATGATGAAGAGGAAGATGGACCACCATCACCATCATGGTGTCTACCACCAACTCTTTATTCATTACGACTATCATCTTTAGATCCCTTGCCATTGCGATACTTACCCAAGTCCCTACCTTGACTGTCACTCTTTCTTGAACCTAGCTTATGAATAGTGGATCATAGGTTTAGGGTTGCACCCTCACCACCAGTAATAGAGGATGAATAATTTTCATATTGAGAACCCTTAAGAGGAGGATCCACATTGTCATCTTGGTTTAGTAGGAATAAGGGATTAGTAAAGTGGTTTCCCTTTGTAAACTCATGGTATTGCTCTTGATGTCAATCTTGCCTATGTTGTGTTTCAGTGGGATGGTAGTCCTAAGTGTCATAACAATTCATAACGTATTCTTCATGAAGATCTAAGATGCCCAAATTCTTAAGAGTTTGAAGCAACATCTTGGGTATAGATCGATCAAGGGGAAAGATGTTGTTGCCCTTGATATCATGCCATTGTAGCTATTCATCCTAATGTATGATGAAGGTGAAGTCTAGTACATGATCATCTAGATGAGTATATACCACTTTGCACTCCTGTGGGACCGATGGTTTGACATCTTCACATTTTTGGAAAGAACAAGACATTTTTAAAAATGAATAAAATTATCAGTGTGCTTAGTATTTTATATGTCGTTGAGAGCGATATTGACCTTGAGTTCATCCAATGATATAAATAATATTTACTAATCCTAGATAGCACACATTTAAAAAAACAAAGTCCTTGACAATAGTGCCAATGATGAGCGATGAGGTACCTCGAAACCCAACCATACAAATCACAAGTGTTCACGTGTGATCTGGTTGAATTTTGTGGACTTTATAGTTTCCAGTGCACTAGTCTTCTAGGTAGTGACCCTTGTCCTAAAGTCATTCGTTGTCTTCCAAATTACACTTGTGAAGCACATGATATGGTTAAGTATAATTGAGGCATATGATTTTTATAGTTTTATGTTTTATAGTTCGGGTGCCTAAATATAGAGAAAGACAAAGTAATTTAATAGCTAATTCAATGTAACTAACCTATTGGTCTATAGGTAGTCCTAACATAAGTATCCAATTCCACCTTCCATACACATCCTAAACCCATGTATCCACTACTAGTTACTAAGTGCTATGCTACTGGACACACTAAGTAACAATGCTACTGTGATTACCAAGCGAATATATGTCACACCTGAAGCAATCATACTTATGTGTTTAATATATCTAGCTTATCTTGTTTAATTAATTAATTAGATTAATTATTGAAAAATACTTAATGAATGAATTAATTGAAAACATTGAATGCATAAATGAAATATTTAATCTATCTAGAGTGCTACAAGGTTGATCAGAAAACTCATCTTTATTATTGCATACATTTTTGTGCTTAGATACAACAATGCTCAAATAAAGATCTATACACTTAATGACTCTTGCTACAAGGACTCAAGAGAAATATTCTAACTCTCAAATGAACAAATTGTAAAAGCTTTGCTACTACTAAAATCTTGTTGCCATAGATGTAGTTGGTAGACATGTATTTATAGACAAAAGGTGGACATTGCATCAACAGGGCCTCATCGATGGATGATATGATGTGTTGATGGGGCCTTGTTGATGTAGCCAAGAAATGTGAATCATCATAGAGAATATCATAATATGGTCATTTTCTTTGTCTCTCTTTTAGCATGGATTCTTAAACTAGAAAAAAATTTACCTCTAAGGAAGCTACTATACATTAGTTTTTTAAAGAAGAAAATTAAATGCATCTCAAATTGTAGATTAATGTAGCCTTATCATATTATAAGAGTGAGTTCATAAATGGATTGAAAAAATCTAGAGTTTACAAAACCTCATTAAGGAGATGTTGGAACTCTAAATAGTTGAAATATAGGTAAACTCCAAGATTTATAGAAGTTTATAACTCAGTGCAATCTAGTAAAATCGAACTAGTAACCTAGGGTTACCAAGCCAAGATTTATACCACTAGGATAACATCTCATTGTTACAAAACCCCATCAAGACTTAATTCAATGATTTTGTAAAGAGAAAAGTATAGATATTTCATTAGGGCTATTAGATAAGTATTCCTCATATCATATATGTCATGGGTTTCATTTTAGAAGGTAATGTTAAGTTATAAAGTTATAATTAGCCTATATACTTTAGAGTATAGCTATATTACAATTATTCCTTAATTCCAACACCTGATATGTTAAATGGATGAAAGGAATGTGATGAGATGAGATTTGAGATTTAGTAACCATGGGTCAAGGAGGAAGCCTAAAAATTTCTTGACAAACTAGGCTTTTGTTGTAATGTGAAAATTCATAATCCCTTCATGTGTGATGTATGAATTGAAAGATTTACATTTTCAAAGTATTTTGACATGTGCCCTCTTATAGAAATGGTAATAAGTTGTTGCAAGCTAAAAATTTAAAGATAAGTAGGCACACCCAATAGGATGCTTTATGAATAATGTCTCGTGTGATTGGTTCTTTATGAAGTAAGTTTATGTTGATGCTAACATCCTCGGTGCTAGGCATGGGGCCATGACATCTAATATTTGTAAGGATACATGACCTTGGATGATCCTTTCCCCAACACTTTAGGGTACTTCAAAATTGGAATAAATACAAAATTAATTATTCCTTATTTATCAACAAATTCCTTTTTAGTTGTTTATTCATTTCAACTTTGTAAAATTTAAGCAAAGGTCATTTATAGAACAAAATTTAGCAATCAATCAGGCCAACCAAATGCATACTTACATGACCATAGTGGCCACTAGGATCTATCTCCACAAATGCACCATTAGTCTTCCACTTTGCAATCTAATCATCGCAACCAACCCGCATCCTCCTCTTTCCCTCTAAGAACTTCTAATGAAAATCAAAACACAACCACACTAACAAAAAACTAGTGCAGACATGGTGGTAGTGGAGATATTGTGGAGTTGGTGACATGTGGAAATGGTGGAAATGATGGCAATGTGTGGTAGTAGCAGATTTTTCATAACCAATGTGGTCGACATTATGCACAAGTAACAAATGGTGTGATAGAGCAAGTGGGAAACATGGGAATTTAAGCTTGTTAGCAAGGAGTGGCTATAAAATGAGCAACAACATGTAGCAATGGGGGTTATCCCTTGGCCTTCCTTTCTCTTGCTAGTAGACATTGCAGGTGTGTGATGGGAGTTGTAGATGGTAATCAACAGAGGGATTTTGGATTTCCCTCTCTTGATAGCTACTATAGGTGTAGAAAACATGCATGATGGGAAATCAATAGTAGCAAAGAATCTAGTAATGGTGAATAGTGGTGGTGGTTAGCAGCACAATAGATCTCTCTCTCCCTCTCATGGTGGCATGAGACTAACATACAACAAGTGGTAATGTTAGTAGCATGGTAGTGGGTCAATGTGGAAAGTGACAATGTTAGTAGCATGGCAGTGTGTTAGTGAGCAAGCACCAAAAATTAGAAAGTGGTGAGTCATTAGTAGATGATGACGTGCAATGTAGGTAGCATGCAATGGTAGTGTGCAAATGGTGGCATCAACAATTAGTGGTTGTGTAGGAGCTACAGATAGTAGTTGTGTGGGAGTTACGCATAGTAGTAGATGGTAGGTAGCATGTGGCAATTAACAGTAGGTAGTGGTTAGTAGCAAGGGATGGTAGCTTGTCCCTATGTAGTGGGATTTTTATCCCTACAATAGTGGGGTATTTTTGCCTGGTAGTGGGTACCACTGATAGCAACAATGCTACAAGCATCAACAACAAATAGTGATCGAACAATAGCAGTGTGACGATAAGGGGGTAGGATCTCCATTTAATCACTTAATGTCACATAGCCCTCTCTAGCTGAGAGAGGTTTCTGTATCCATACAATTTTTTTTAGATGTTGATGTATCCAAAATTTATGCATCAGCACCTTTTTGGCACTAGAAGGAGGGCTGTTTTACAAACCTCTATTTTCGCCCTAAATATTAGTTTTTATATTCTTTCTTATTAATCTACACTATTTGTTTTCATTTTTGCTTTCCTATTTTCATTTCTATTTTTATTCTTAGTTACCAATTTCCATATTCTCAGAATTTCTATTTTTCTCAGTTTTTGAAAATTTGTATTACCCATTCTTGTTAACATTCATCCATTTTTAGTTCTTATTTTCTTGTTTTGAAAATCCAGTTCATTTTCCTATTTTAGTTTTTGATTAGGTTACCTAGAACCTTTAGTGGCCCATTTCTGATACTAGTTCCAATTAATGGCCATTTATTTTTAGTTTTATTGCTTTGTTTTAGTTTGATTGTGAAATTCCCAAATTTATATTTTGATGGTCCTTACCTCAGCTCTAACTTTGGTGAGATGATTTACATTCATTCTGCTTTTAATTTACTTTTCTAAAATCCTACATTTTTTATTTTATTTGCAATTTCAATTTTCCTTGTAAAATTAGAATTAAAAAAACATATAGTATTTAAATATTTTTCTATTTTCTTTAATTCTTATAGTTTATTAGCATTTTACATCTCTTGTTATTTTTCATTTTATGAGTGAAAAATCCCCAACCACTGAAAGGAAAGTTCATTTTTCAGAAAGTCCTAATGCATTATCAATACAAAATGCAAATAATTCCATGTCGAGCAAGAAAGATTAACCTCCTTTCCTGAAAAATTTGATTAGTTTAGGAAAGCATGTTCATAATTGTTTAATGGATTTTGGAGCAACTATTAGCATCATGTAACTTGAGGTATGTAAAACATTAGGAGCACAAATGATACCATAAGTAGGAAGTGTGATACAACTTGATGGATCTAATGTACTTGTAGTAGCATCATTAAAATGAGTGAAAGTACACCTTAAAAAATACCCTACATTTACATGTTATATAGATATCATAGTAGTTGATATGTCATCCAATTATGGTGTGGTTTTATCTAGGAATTTTGGAGCCAAGTTCGGTGGTTTCTTTAAGTCAGATTTCTTAGAATTATTAATTCCTATTAAAGGAAAATCAAAATGTAAGGTCATACCAAGAGAGCCTTTATATAAAAAAGTGGTAACAACTTTTGATCAACAAAATCAATCTTTGAAAAATCAAAATACTAATCTTTATATTAGTGTTACTAAAGCTAGGCTTGGAAAACATGTTATAAATGACCACAAGAGTGAAATTTCAAAAATAAATCCTTTTGCTATTAGTGACTGTGAAGAAATCCATGAAGATACCTTACCTTATCATCAACATAATCAAAAAACATTTCTTTTGGGTGACCCACCACCATTAGGAGAGGATAATGATGTAAATGAGATCCTAGCCATTAAAACATTAGAAGGTGTGCTAGATTTTGATGACATATCCATTGAACATATTCCTAGAGAAGAAGCTTATGTTCTTGATTTATTAGCTCAAAGATGTCCCTTTTAGACACAATGCTTGAAATTCTAAAAGAATTATTGAAAAGGTTAACTCGTATTCTATTCTAGATAATATCTTTTCTTTCCAAGTTTTGATGATGATGATCATATTCATGATTTTTTATTTTCCAAGGGTAAATTTAGTGATTAATGTTTTAAATTTTCTCAAATTAATAAAGAAGCTATGTTAAAAGATGTCATATTTTTCAAATTTAGTCCCCATTAGAATAAAACAAGTGAATTATGATTGTATATTGATTTTAGGAATCTCAATCAACAACAAATCATTAAAAGATGGTTTGACAAGAAATATATAGGTAAAGTATTTAATATAGGAGATGTAGTCTTAAAAAGAAATAGAGTGTTTAGTCAAATATATCCTTAGAGTAAGTTTACTCCTATGTGGTTAGGCCCATTCCAAGTTACATTGATTTGCAAGGGTATAAGTTACCTAGAAATTTTAATGCATTTCATGTGAAGCATTTCTACTCAGGTACCCCATGTGAACACCAGGTAGAACCTTAGTTGCATGTTTTCTTCCCCTTTGCTATGCATTTCATTTGTATATAGTTGCATTTATATATTTTATTTGCATTTCAATCATTTCTTTCTTAGCATAATGGCTTTGTTTTGATTTACACTTTTCAACATGATTTTAGTAATCATTATGATCATTTGAGTTACTAGGCATTAGTTCATCACAACACCATTTAAAAATAACGCAAGTATAATGATTTATGTGATATATCCTATCACCATTATAAAAAAATCTCCTTTATATGATATATTTGGATAATGCTATGATTCTTCCTAGTCTATTTCAAGGTTTTAGTTTTATTAGTTATGTTGGATTATGGAGGATGGGATTTATGCTAACTTATTATGTAATCATCATGATCATGTGAGTGTAGGATATGTGAAGTTGAAGAATGGTTAGCCATAATTACTAGGTGACCTTGAAAAATGCCATTATTCCTTTGATAAGCCCCAGCCCTCAAGTGTGATGATCCATGACTATCCTATGAGCAAAAAGGTGAAGTGTGTTCATCTTCGCTTGAGAACACTTAGCCACCCAGGAGACCTGCTATGATGCCATCTAGATTGTAATTAAAGGAACATACACGAGGGTTGAACTGCATCATGGGAAAAGTTCTGAAATAACCATGTTCTTTGGTAGTGTAGCTAATCAGCTAGACTCATGTTGGAATTCCTACCTGATGAGTGGCGAGGTAACCCTACACTCAACCATACGAAACGAGCGTAGCATGCACGATCCGGTCGAACTCCATAGACTAAATGCCTAAACACCACAAAGAACACTTGGGGTTAATTAATCATTATCTTCCCAGACTTACTTGTTGTTGTCATGGTGTATGGTTAAGTCCGAGGTATATGATTTTTTTGGTCTTTTCTGGTTTATCTCCTATGCTAAGGGGTGAAGGGTTGAGAGACTAAAAGTAACTCTAACTATAGCGCTAAGTCCTAGCGTTAGCATCCGTTCCCACTTGCTGTACACACCCTGAACTATGCAACTGTGGCTACTAAACGCTAATCGTTACTGGGATTACCACACATAATGCACGTGCTTGAAGCAGTCATACTACGACACCTAACTAGCCTAAGTGTGACAAGCAGCCGATTCCTTGACTAGTTGTACACATCCATAGATGCTCGTAATCAAGTCATACTTGTCCCACGTTCTAGGAGATAAGGGTGAGAGAATCTAATTGTGATGAGTAGCCAATTCCTTGGCTAGCCGTACACATTCGTCAATGCTCGTAACCAAGTCGTACTCATGCCGTGCTACTAGGAAAGTAGTAAATAACATTAAATAAACCTATCCATGTACTACAAGGTTTATCCACAAAGCTCATTGTTATTGCTGTACACAACTTGCGTTCAGGTACAAAGCTGCTCGAATAAAGAACCGTTCACTTGGGGGACTCCTACTGCGGGAACATGGAAAATATTCTATCTCTGGGGTAATCAATCCGCCAGAGCTTTGCTACTTCTAGCCTAGGATGTCAAATGAGGGAAGTGCCACAAGGGATGCGATATCGTGGATCGCGTGCATATCACGTCTCATCACTACCTTAAGAATGAAGTACACGATGAGAAAAGTTATTTTAAAAAGGAAGAGACAAAAGAAAAATAATGAGAACCATGTTCATTGGAAGTGTAACAAGTTCTTAAGTGTGATGGGGTCTAGCAATAATCCTCACCTTAGCCTCCATTCCCCTTTTAAATCTATTTTTCCAAATTCAAAAAAAAAAAAAGAGAAAAGCAAAGAATCCATTTTCACCCATTCCCTTTCTAAATGTGCAAAAATAAAAATAATGTGTCCCAAGGAAAAATTTGAAATTTGTAACTAGCTATGATCTAAGATAAGCTTGTCCTCTTCATTAAGTTTGGCATAAGTCTCCTACTCAAAGTAGTTCACATACTTTTTAGTTTTACCTTGTGAGAAGATTGAGAATGAGATCTTAATTATNCTTGCATGCAATTTCTAGTTTGGGGGCTAAGTGTTGATGCTAACATCACCCATGCTAGGCATGGGGCCATGACATCTAATCTTTGCAAGGATACATGACCTTGGATGATCCTTTCCCCAGCACTTCAAGGTATTACAAAATTGGAATAAATACAAAATTAAATTTCCCTTATTTATCAAAAAATTCCTTTTTAGTTGTTTATTCATTTCAACTTTGTAAAATTGGAGCAAAGTTCATTTACAGAACAAAGTTCAGTATCAATCAATTAATCAGGCCAACCAAATGTATACTTACATGACCATAGCAGTTGCTAGGATCCATCTCAACAAACATACCATTAGTCTCCCATTTTGCAATCCAGTCATTGTAACCAACCTACATGCTTCTCCTACCCTCTTAGAACTTTCAATGAAAATCAAAACCCAACCACACTAACAAACAACCAGTGTAGATGTGGTGGTAGTGGAGACATGGTGTAGGTGATGATGTGCAAAAATGGCAAACATGGTGGTGATGTGTGGTAGTAATAGATATTTTGTAACTGATGTGGCTGATGTTATGTGTAAGTAACCGATGACATGGTGTAGTAAGTGGGCAACAAGGACATTTAAGCCTATTGGCAAGGAGTGGCAATAAAACAAGTGGTAGCATGTAGCAAAGGGTATCATATCTTCACCTCCCCCTCTCCCGCTAGTAGACATTGTAGATGCATGACGGGAGCTACGGATGATAGTCAATGAAGGGGTTTTGGATCTCCCTCTCCTAATAGCTATTGTAGGCATGGACAATGTGCATGGTGGGCAGTTAGTAGTAGTAAAGCATTGAGTAGCGACCGTGGTCAACGGTGGGATAGATCTCTCTCTCCCTCTCCCAGTGGTGCATGATTGACGAATGGTAAGTGGCAACATTAGTAGCACAATAGTGCGTTAACATAGCAAGCAGCAACATCAGTGGCATAATGGTTTGTCAGTGAGCAAGCTTCAACAACAAACAATTGGAAAATCATTAGTAGATGATGGTGTGTAGCATGGGCAATGCAAAATGACAATGTGCAAATATTGATGCGTGAATGGTGGTGTCAGTAATTAGTAGTTGTGCAGGAGTTGTAGATGATGATTGTGTAGAAGCTACATGTAGTAGTGGACAATAGATGGCATGTGGTGGTTAGTAGTAGTAGGTGGTAGCCCATCCTTGTGCAATGGGGTTTTCGTCCCTATGATAGCAAGGCTTTTTGCCAGGTAATGGGCACCACTAGTAGCAACAATGCTACAAGTAGTGACAGTAAATGATGATGAACGATAGCAACGTAACAACAAGGGTGTACTATCCCCATTTAATCATTTAACATCACATAGCCCTCTCTAGCTAAGGCTATTCTTGAATTTCCATATCCATACTAAAGGTGCCCTAGGCGATAGTCTCCCTAAACAAGTTTTTTTGGGTGTTGATGTGTCCAAAATCTATGCATCAACAATTGATAGTATGCTTTTGATCTCTTCAGTTATCACTATAATGGGTGCAAACCAAGAGATAAGTTTGAAAAATTTGTACTATTTTGAAGAAAGACCTTTGATTCTATAGGGGTTTCAAAAATTTTTAAGAGCACTATTGTTAGAAAGACATGCAAATTTAATGTAGGCTTCAAAGATGAAAAAATTACCCATCCCAAGTCCAACACTACTCAGTAGTGCTGATAGTAATAGTTTTATGCATTCGTTATTCAAATTATGGAGATTTATCATAAATTCCTTCTTCAATCTTCAATGCAAATTTAACAATGTAGCAAATGCAATCAAGCTTACTGTACATTTTGATGACATGAAAGGGTTGATAATGTTTTGAGTTATGAAAATTTTATGTCTAGGGCATCTAATTTACTGTCTTCAGCAAATTGAAATTTCAAAATGAAACAAAAAAAATTGTATTATTTCTACAAATGTTTATTGTACTTTTTTTCTTTCCAATCCAAAAATTGAAAATTTCTATGAATACTCGTCACTTGTTATTTGATTTTTCAAATGTTCATCACACATTTGAAGGACAAAACCAAGGTTAAAAGTTAAACCATTAAGCAGTGCATTGCATCCACCTCTTCTAATTTATAGTCTTGAATTTTGATCAATGCAAACCTTATTAAGGCCACATAATGCTCAAGAGTTATAGGGATTTATAATTCATCATTCTATAATGAATTAAGGATCATTACTTTAGAGACTCTTATAGCACCCTAAAGTATTAAAATTTAAAAAGGAAGCTATAATTACTATATCATACAATATAAACCTTAGCAGGATAGATGCTTGTACAACATATGCTTTATTTCATGGCATGATACCCAAACACCCATGTTAAGTATTAAACTATTAAGCATACGAAGTAGAGATATATCAAACAATAGTTGAGATGAAAGACTTGTTGTTGTAGGTGCAGGCATTGACATTGTTTGGTACTTTAGGGTTCCAGTGAACTTCCAATAAGAAATCCTCTCCTATGAAGTTAGAGGAAACGATGATCTCCTTGTTGTTATCCAATTACTAGCAATTACAATGATTTTTCTCAATGTTCACTACTATGACCTTGTGCTAGTACATTTTCCCTTTTATCAATTTTTATAGTAATGAAATTACAATATTATCCCTCTAAAATCCTTCTCAAATATTAAGATGTAACTCTACCATCATTGTGCTATAAAATTTTTATTAATCAAAAATTTCATTTAAGATGTTTAAGAAATGAAAATAGATTAGGTCAAACTAGGGGAAGTTACATAATCCTAGTTGTTGAGTTCATTAGCATCACCTACAACCTTTATAGTATGCCCAAACTGAATAGTATGATGTACTAGAATAACTATCCTAATATTTTCATCGTTTGCCTACATAAATCACACACATATGATGATGATCATCATGATTATCCTTGTCTTGAAATTTTATTCCTTGTAAATTGATATTAAAAGGGTCATTGTTAAGAGGCTTAGGGCTCATTGTAGGATGTAGGAAGTTGGTAGATAAGTAAAAGCTAGATGTACATTTCAACCTAAAAAATCATCTCCTTGATTATAAATAGAAATTAAAATATATTAAAAACCTTTGTACAAAAATAGAAGTCCTGAAGATCTAGGATGCTAAGCATTCAAAATGCTACTATCCTAGCCATGCTGATGATAAATGCCTAATTCTCAGTATTGTGAACTTGCTTGAGGCATGGTTAAACATAGTGTCTTCTTATAATGCATCGAGGAGGATTTGCTCTAAGAATGGACAGTTGTGCTAGATCAATGAGTCCACATAAATAATGAAGCATTGGAATGTGATATGAATGGGGTTTTTTGTATGTTGTATTGTGACTAACAATAGAGACAAATGATAAACATGAGGACCATTAGTTATGTAAGTTCTATCATTGATTTCTTATCTCATGCTTGTTCTCTATCTAATCCATTCTAGCAACTTGCATTGATGTGTAGTAATAGTGGGTCTTTCTCCTTTGAATTCATTTTTAGAGTGCAATTCACATGGGATTTTTATTCTATTTTTTGATGTGGAAATTTGAGCAATGAGGCACACTAACACACAATGCCTAAAAGTGCATGATTTGGCAAGGTTGTTACCTAAGGCACCTTGCTTATGGATGTGGTTAGTCTGAGAATAGTTTGGGTGCACAAGAAAATGTGATTGATAATTTTAAAAGAACATAAAATATAAATACAAAAATTAACAAAGATATTAAAGATGAAATGCATGCATTAAACTAAAACAATAGTAGTTAAAATTTCATTACAACATAAATCTTAACATGGACATAGGAAAAACATCAAGAGGGAAAAGGGAATATGGACTTAGTGGACTATTCATTAATCTATTTGCTTTGGTGGTTATCATAAAGGGGATTTTTCATCTCCTTCTAAAGATATTTGTCATAAGATTATATGGCTTAAGTTAGTTGCCCAGTACGATCTTCAAGTTACTACAAGTTAACAACCGTTGCCTCCTTTCTAGCTAGGACACTACCCCAATCTTTCTCGTAGTCATTGTCATGCTAAAACTCAAGGGTTAGAATTTCAAGCATCCTACATAATTTCAATTTAAGGAAGCAATCAAATTAAGGCTAAGGCTATGGTGAGATAAGGGGGTGTAGGATGAAGAAGACTGTAGAGATGGTACTGGAAAAGGGATGGAAGGAGGAAAGGAAGAAGAGGCCTTTTGCTGATTACTAGCTAATGATCTCCTTTCTGCCTAAGAAAGCCTTTATAAGGTTTTTTCCTCTCTCTCCTACCTCTCTTCCTTTTTCATGAAGAAGAGGAACTAGCCACATGTTCGCCCACTTGATTGCCATGCATGATCTCCTCCACCTAGTGTAGTAGAGTAAAGATCTTCCAAATATCCTTGGTGATTTGATTCTCTAAATTTCCTTCCATGCTTGTTACCTATCAAGAAAAAAAAAAGAAAATCAAAGTAAAATCATAAATTTTTAAAAAATAAGAAAGCTTTTTTTTAAGTGATAACTTAGCAGATTCATTAATGGTTGTAAGTAGCTATGGTGGTAGTACATAGTAGTTGCAACAAGTAGCATCGATAGCTTGTAGAAAAAAACACCATCCACTAATGACTAATATTAGCAATAAAAATAAGTATCCAAAAATGATCGATTGTAGGTAACAATACTAACACTAAGTAGTGAGTTGCATGTAGCAACAACAACACTAATATTGAAAGGGAGAAGGGGTATAGGATAAAGAGATAGTGGGATGGAATAGGAAAAGGCAAGGGAAAAGGAAAGAGGAAATATTATATGAAAAGAAAAAGAGAGAAGCTAAAAGACTTTTTTTTTTCACTTAATCTTCTCTCCCTCTCTTCTTCATCCATGTGTATGAGGTTTTATAGCTCTTATGTTCTTCTCCTTCTCATTTTTTCCTTAAGAAGTGCAACATGGATGTCATGTGTCATAGGAGGGAAACATAGGTGCCATGTATCTTTACACATGGGAGTTGTAGATGCTTTATCTTTAACTAATTCTTTGAATCTTCTAACTGATGCTTCAAATATGCCTTACAATTTACCCTTCTTGTCTTGCCACATGTTAAGCAAAAAATAAATAAACTTAGAGTATTTATAAAATCATAAATTTTAGTAAAAGGAGAAAGCATTTTTTTTTATTTTTTTTTTGAAATTTTAAAACAAGAACCAAGAAAAATTCTCAATTTCTTATTCATGATACATTAATATCTCCAAATACTAATACTCATAATTAATCTCTAGATACTTTGCTATCTTGATGGCTCCTACTCCAAGATATTATGGTTGGTTGCTTAATCCTATAAAGAAGCATAATTTTTGATCCTTAAACCTTATATCAAACTGGGTGTTTTGTATTAGTGGGGATTGACAATAAAATTCTGTAAGTGATGGATATTTTGAACCTGGGTAGCCACACACTAACCATCATGGTATTTTTATATGGAGAAGTGGAAATGGGAAAGACCATGCTTGTGTGGATGATGTACTCAAGAATCAACATGGAGGGATTCCGTTTTCCAAAATATGTTTGTGTGAGCATAGAAATGTCACTTCAGACATCATGAATCTCCTAAAGTCCATCATCAAAGGCCTCACTAACCAAGAAAAGGAGTTTGAGATGCATAATTTGGGACAACAAGCTCTACATCTAGTTTTTCATGATCATCAAGCCTTTATCTTCATACATAATGTTTTGGACTCCACTGTAATTCATAATTTACTTCCCAGAAACCTTGACAAAGCTAGAAAGATCAAGTTACTTCTGATCATGAAGTCTCTGAAGGTAGTTAAGGGCTTACCTGTAAAGAAGCTCAGAATGAAACCCATAAAAGCCATGGCAGTTAAGGACATGATCGAGTTTAGGAAGAAAGAACTGAAGGAACTTCATGTGAAGAAAATGTAGGAGATGCAGGATCTAACCAAGGGACTATCTTTGCCTCTAATCATTGTTAATGTTATCAGCAATGTGAGCAATAAGGCCAATGACAAAGAAGATGCTATCAAAAAAGTTACAGAGAAAATGGAGAAGATAAAATTGGAAACCAAAAAACTAGAAAATGGTAGTAGTTCCACTAAAGGGATCAAAACAAGAGAGAGAATGTTACAAGTGTATGTTTATGTCAACGTTGCCCATGCTAGGCATAGGGCCATGATCAACAACAATGTCTTACTCATCCTTCAACAATACATCTACAAGTATTATTGCATAATTTACTCACACTTTACACTTAGACATCACATGGAATATTAATGATGAAGACACAAAGCTACATGAGATTATTTCACTCTTTATTCACACACTAGAAACTTTATGATCAAACATCATAGAAAATATTAAAAATAAAGATACTAATAAAAAAAACACTGATCCTCAAATAGACGAACTAAAAGAAGAAAAAAATAACACAACAAAAAAGAATAGATGAAGAATTATGCTCAAAATGCTATTGAAATTGTCTTCTCAGCTGCAACAATAATAAGCTTTATTTAGAAGATAACAACCTTCACAATTGTGACATTTCTAAACAATGTTTACCATACTACATTAAATTTTCAAAGATAATAGGAGAAGGGACTTAGGATATTTTTCACCAAAATCAACAACTTTTTATGTATGAATATAGACAAAATAGGGGCCATATCCAATATGTAATTAACAATGAATACAAACAATATCAATAATATTGTAGATGATGACAAACTAGTGGTCATGCGCACTCATGAGCATAGTCAAAAATATGATGGTAAGTTATTGTGGTGCCAACTATTTTAAATGTTAAACTATTTTCTTGAAAATATTAATGGCACAAGTAGGTAGTGGGGATGGTACATGGTGGTAGTCTTGATGGTAGTGGAGTGGCAGTGTTGTAAAATCATTGAGAGTTATGTAACAGATGTGGTGGATGGCAGAGTTATGTTGGTGGTCATGGGTGGGAGTTATGGAAGGATCATAACTAACATGGGTGGTGGATGAAATCAATGTGAATTACTATGGTGGTGGTGGTGAGTAGTAGCTATAAAGGAATAATTAGCACAGGGGATTTTGGAGGTGGGCTAGGAAAACTAGCAGGCAATAGTTTTCTTCCTTTTTCTTACTTGTGCCCCAGAGGGAAAAGCCTCCTCTCACTTTGGTAGGGCACAACGGTAACAACAACATGCACATAAAATGACTACGTAGTGTGGATAGTGCATAGTGTCAGCTGCAAGTCAATAGCAAGTAGTTAGCATGATAGGCTCTTGATTGATGGCAGTTGCTCTGTGCATCTACAAAAATGCAGATGGCATGATGCACATGTATGGTAGGGGCACAT
Organism: Gnetum montanum; assembly: GCA_015680685.1. NCBI lineage: Eukaryota > Viridiplantae > Streptophyta > Gnetopsida > Gnetales > Gnetaceae > Gnetum > Gnetum montanum. Next base: position 163,760 of record MNCI01002930.1, read on the forward strand.
GATGGTAGTAGGTGGCCTTCCATGGATGGTGTGTGGTAGTGGACATGTAGAACACCAACGATGGTAGCACATGTGATAATTAGCAATAGTAACACATGCGACATAGCACAACAAATGACAGTTAAGTGTGCATCAGTAGTACATGACAACACGTGGTAGTAGCAGTCGTGATTGGTAGTGGGTGACGTGAGCATTAACAGAAAGCACTAACAACAACATTAGTGGTTGCATGGCAATAGTAGGTAGCCTCTTTCTCCTCCTAGTCTACATGATAGATGCAACTTATGGCATAGTAGTAGCACTCATGGTAGACCATACTTAGGGTAGTAGATGACAGGTGGTAGTAGGTGTGCAATGCACAGTGTTAGACAATGCTTGGCAAGTGACGAATGATGCATTATGGTTGGCAGGTGATGGAGCTTATGCCAACAATTAGCAAGCCTCTCTTAGCCAGTGATGCATGTGCGGAAAATGGTGGCACATCTACAAATGATGGTGTAGCGATAGGTGGTGCATAGAATGCTGTAGGATCTCTTTATCTCTCCTAGAAAAATAGGATGAATGTGAGACAACATATTCAGCGATGGTCGAGGTCTTCCTGTGCATTAGTGAGCATGGTTTGGTAGCTACATTAGTCATAATGGGAGACCAAGGTAAAGTTTACAATTTATTAGTTACTATATTTTATTTAAGTCTTGAAATTCAAGATAGTCATTTAATTTAAATTCCTTGATTTTTCATTTTGGTTTACTATTGTAAAACGTTACATATCCATCTCCAGCTAAGACTATTCCTGGGTGAAACACCACTAATTTTAGCCTAACACTTTGAAACAAGAACGACTTAAGCCCTTTCGAGCTCTTGAAAGGAAAAAATATGACTAAGGCATGACACTCACGCTGTGGTTATGCTAAGGTCATGCTGGTAGCATGAGCAACTTTGGGAACCTCAAAATTGAGTCGAAATGACCTAATTTCGATGGTGCAAATCATCCAGAAGGTGCTTTGTTGACAACTTCAAGTTCCACCATTCAGAATCCCAAATTTCAAGTCCAAAATTGCAAGTTTTTGTAGCTCACACTATGGTCATGCTGAGCTCACGTTGGTAGCATGAGTACAGTGTGAGTACTATTCATCAGCGTGAGTACTATTCATCAACGTGAGCATTATTCATCAGTGTGAGTACTATTCATTAGCATGAGTACTATTCATCAACGTGAGTACTAATCACACCCAGACAAAAGCATGTCAAACACACCCTGAGGACACACCAGGACCAAATCAACTCATGCTAGGAGCCTTGGTGAAGCAGAGATGCCTTAAACAGCCAAAAAATCACTCAAATCAACATCTTGCAGTAGTCGATTTAGGGACCAAGAAGTTTCAAGCTAGCTAGAGTCAATCCCTCTTGATTTTCTTTGTAAATTTTCACCATTCATGTGCTTGTCAAGCTCTTACGCTCCAAATTATGTCTGTGGGCATGAGCTAGCTTGTGTAAGCTAGACACACATTGTAAGATACAGTGCATATGTTCAAAAATGTAGCGTACCTACACATGACCAACTCACATACAGCTGTCCATCGGACACGTGTCATACAATTTGTTTTCCTCTCATCTCTTAGCTATTGATTCCATCCATGGATTTCATGCCCAAACTTGACCAAACCCTATAAATACCTTTTCAATTCACATAAACAAGGTGGGGAAAATTTTGGAGGTTGACGACTTAGAAAATACAAACCAACAATCCTTGGGTGTTGGGGCATACTTGACTCCTAGCATCCAAGCACTCCTAAAACACATCATCCCAAGGCTTGGTGCTTGACTTTACATCCACATACACAACTATGCTTTGACCGGTGCACACCTTTTCTAAGAAATACAACACAGTTCATTTTGCTAGCCATTATTTTGTTTACTCTGTTTTACATTCAGTTTACATTTTTTCTGCAATACTATTCTATGTATGATTTGTTTGCATTTTGTATGTCACTGTTTACATTTTAAAACATCAGTTATGATAACCCTAGTGCAAGCCATAGTTTACGCTCAAGGAAGTCCTTGGTTGATTTGCGTGCAGACCATCTAGGGTAGTCTGCCTTTGTTTTCTTTTCTAGCTTGCCCTCACACGAAGGTAGGGTCAGCTGTGTCTGTCTGATGATATTTCGGTGTTTTTTTTCCCTTCCAGCCTTACACCAATGATTTAGGTCAGTACAGTAAATTGGCGCTAGAAGGAGGGCCAAAATTGTTTATCGTCTATCAAAACGTTGATCACACTACTTGTTAAATGCTGCACAGACCAAGTGCTGAAACTAAAGCTTAGCTTGTCAAGCTAGCTTACACCTGCCCAACTTGACTTACTCACACTAAGCTTAGCTTACTCACATTGAGGTTACTCACGCTAAGGTTACTCACATTTAGCTTACTCATGTTAAGCTTACTCACACTGAGCTTACTCACACTGTTGGCTTGCTCATGCTGTCAACTTGCTCATGCTCTAATTTACCCATGCTCTGGACTTGCTCACACTATGTACACATGTTGGGTTGTAACTCATGCTCTGCTTGCTACAGTAACCTTACGTTGCTACAGTGTTTTGCGGTTGCTACAGTACTCACATTGCTATAGTGCTCACGCTACTATAGTGACGCTGTAGTACTACTACAGTACTGATACAATGTTTTTTCAACAAAAAAACACAAAATGCATCCATTTCAAAGCCAAATTCACCACAATTCACACCTAACTTCAAGCTAGTCTAAGTACTGATTGCCACCAACATGGATCACCTTTTCCAATACATACAATACTCACAACACAATGATTCCGAGATGACTTCCTCTTACCCAAGATCGCCATCTAAGTACGAGTACAAGTTCGCGGCCCTGCCTAAATTCGATAGCCCTTGGGGCCTTACCTCCTCACAACAATCATAGCACTTGGAGCACTTGCCCAAGGCATTCGCTTCACAATCTACACACACTGGGGCCCAGCCCCAAATAATCCAAACACCTTGTACATATGATGGGGCCCAGCCCCAAGCAACACAATTGCCTTATGCCTATGTTGGGGCCATGCCCCATTCTCCCCAACCTCAACCCAACATTTACGCAAGCACCACATCTGTCATGCCTATTTCACTAGTGTCTTAGGCACCTTCTCATCATCTGTTCGAGATGATGTTAAACTATCCATGGCCTAGTATGACCTTAAACTACCAACACACACTCGGTATGACATTAAACTACCAACGACCATTTGTCATGACATTAAACTTGCAAAGCCCACAATCGGTGATGCAACCCTTCACCACACAACCTACACGAGTCCAGTCAACACAACCTACTGGTGAATCTATGAGTTGGGAACAAGTGTCCCAACTCATCCAGACTCAGATGGAGGAAATCAACCAACTTAAGGCTGCCTCCTCAGACACACCCAAGGTGGTGGACTTTTATCATGATGATCCGATCTATCCTATGGTCCCACCCCTTACACTACCCATGGGCTATTCATTGCCACATCTGACAAAATAAAATAGTCATAGTGACCCCAATGCACATATCATCACATTCTACACAGAAGCCATCACGTTGCACTCCTAGCCAAATGCCATGCTACGCCTCTTTCCCCTGTCGCTCACTGGCAAAGCTCTAGATTGGTATTGTACCCTACCCCAAGCTTCCATCGCATCCCTCATGGACCTCATACATTAGTTTGTGACACGCTTCAGATATAACATCAAACTTGATGTGAAAATCGACAAGCTCCTCCATATCAGACAAGGACCCCTAAAGCCCATACTACCCTTCCTCTAGCGATGGAGTGCCACAGCCAATGAAACGCATGAGCCGATCACAGAGACACATCTCTTGGCAATCTTCAAGAGTGCAGTCAATGACTTCATCAAGTCCAAGCTGCTCTACCAGGCCCCAAAGTCTCTTACCCAGGCCTTTGACCGAGCAAAGGACATCAAAGAGGTAGCAAGAGCAAGTAATGACCCATACTACTTGGCCTATAGGAGCCAACACAACAAATAACAACATGCACAACAACACAAATAACAACATACACAACAAAAAATGCAACAACTGCAACCAACACAAACAACACAAACAACACATGATACACAAGCAACATCAAATGCAACAATCACAAAAATCACCATGCCAACACATGCAGCCAACAGGCTTATGGCCTCAACACCCCAAGCCACCAACTCTAGCTTTGGTGTCACCACACAAGCTGCTCCTAGACTTGAGTGCACCTAATGCAAACACATACCCTTACCGGGAAAACCTTCCCAATTGCTAGAATAGCTCCTCAACATTGGTTTGGTCCAATGCAAATGCATGTTAGATGATGCCTACATATGAAACCAGAAACACTATGAATTGGCAAGTCATCCCACTACAACATACAACACATGTGTTCCATAACATTTTGACTTAAGCACATATTGCCACTACCACCAAATACATGGACACAACATAGACACTTGTTGAACTTTGCAAAATGATTTGCAAAGAATGGAAAAGAAAGGATTGCTCAACACAGTGCAACCTAGCAGTCTCGTACCTTCAACGACTTTCCAAAGCAAGAGACCCTTCATTATAAGTGCAACATCTAACAACCCATCCAGTACAACGTTAAACTGCTAGCCACCATCCATCGCAACATTAAACACACAAGTCGCTTCGGTGATACCCACACCAAGTCCAAGTTCCAACAACTTGGCCACATACAAGCAGTGGCAACCCAAGTCACCAACACCTAAACCACAAACTAGCCCTAGCTCTACCCTTAGGCCCACTAAACAACAACCCTTATGCATTGCCCCTCCACAAGAGCTCTACAGTATGGCTCACACAATAGAGGAGGCTCCCACCATGACAAACATAAATGAAAACCTCGTAGATGTACTATCTCATGCACACAATGCATTAAAACATAAGAATGTAATGCCTACCTTGCTCAACCTCATCTTAACATCACTAGAGCATCGCCAAGCACTAGCACACATGCTTGCCTCCATCCCTACTACAGAAAACATGTTTCCAACTAAGGACGCCATTCGTGTAGCCATTACATCCCTTGTACCATAAGACACAAATACAATGACTCTAACCTTCCACAACAATGATGGCAAGATCAACCCCAAACGAGGGGAGGTCAAACATGCACCATTGAACACTAGTGTAAGCATTGGAAAATACAAAGTACGCAGAGTAGACATCGATGATGGCATGACAAAAAATGTTGTCACACACTCTATCATCAAACGACTAGGCCTAATGCATAACATTCAATGAACCAAAATTGAGTCTCTAAACTCCTTCGATGGAGCATGTGTAGCCATTAAAGGCACAATCCACATCACCTTCATGATAGGGGACCAGCACCCCACGTTTGCAAACTTTACAGGCATCAAAAAGATGCTAGGTTTCAACATGTTTCTAGGCAGGACTTGGCTACCCCAACTAAGGACCATCTCCTCTCCCATCCACCAAGAAATCCACCTTCCATACGAGGGTGGTTAAGTTATCATCCATGGTGATAATGTCGCCTCTTCAACTATTCACAACATAGGCACGGTGTAAGCTTTAGAAGAAGAGTTTCTTGGTGGTACACCTATAACAACTAATGTAGCAGCTAAGGCTAACACACCTGAATGAGTGGTTGAAGACAATAGCTTCCCAGAGGATCCTAAGCCTTGCACACTCCCTAATCCATGCTTGGTTAGGAAGCAACTACATGACCAAGACTTTCCCTTAGCCAAAAATGTGTGTACTTACCTACCCTTTGCCTCCACTTGCCATGCATTTTGACTTTTGTTTACATTGCACTAGCCTATGCATTTACACTTTTCTCACTTCCTTAGATCACACATTTTACTTTGTTTATACATTCATCAACTTAGTTCACATATTGCCAAAAAAAAAAAAAAAAACTACAAAAACACATGGCTTGAAAAGACCTTAAACTAGCCTATGGCCCGAAATGGCCTAAAACTATCACTTTTTGCATTGCTTTTCTTTCATTCATACATTTTAACTCTATTTACGATAGGTGTTGCTTGATATTGTTTTCATTCTAGTTGATTTTTGTAGGATCTTGCAGACACACAGCATGACCATGCATGCAACATCACACCTTACATAAGCAAGGTAAGCACAGATAGTTTGCTATGACTATAAATTGGCACAGAACGTCCTAGCATCATGACTTAAAATTGATACCACAAAACGTCCTAGCATCATGACTGAAAACTAATACCACAGAATAGTCCTAGCATTACCACTTAAAACTGATACCACAGAATGGTCCTGGCATCATGACCTAAAACTGATACCACAGAATGGTCTTGGGGCTATGACTTGAAACTGACACCACAGAATGTCCTGGAGTCAAGACAATAAACTGACACCACAAAGGTCTATTCGGTATGACACTAAACTACCACATCCATCTGCCATGACGTGAAACTAGCATCTAGAGTCCACTAAGACTATAAACTAGTTTGCCTCTTCACAGTCTGCTATGATTATAAGCTAGCAACACACTATCCGCTACGATGCTAAACTTACGCTGTCCAAAGGGTTATGATGTGAAACTAACCTGTAACAGTCCACTAAGACTATAAAATGGTGACATCATTGATGACCAAGTAATACTTGAAAAGATATGTTGCTGCAATTAGCTATACATGTTTCACAAAGACTTGCTACATAATTTGTCTCATGGACCCTGATGAAGCTGATGCTGTTCATGATTCCGTCTACTTTGAAATCGTGCATGGTGGCTCCATCTCCTTGGTTTTTTTTAAGTTTAAAGTACTTAGTTAACTAATTCATCTGTGGTTTTCTTGTCCTTTTAGAGTTGTATTTGCAGGATGACATGCCTAAGGCATTCGTGCACAGATGCACTTCATCGTGATGACAAGGTATCACATCCTTCTTAACACCCGCAACTAGGTTAATCAATCCATTCATATGTACATACCCCACTCCTAATACATTCTCTATTCCCCATCATGTTATCCTTATCCTATTCAATTACATCCCCTTGATACATTCTATTCACCCCAAAGCTCTTGATACACTGTTGCACACTACGACTCTCTAAGTAGTTGCAATTCAAAACACAGTGCACGATACATAATACAAAATGCAAGCGCTCGAACATGAGCATAGCACTAAAAGCAAGCTCTTTCAAAAAGACCAAAGAGAACAAGAAAAAGAAAAGAAAATAAGAAACAAACAAAAAGAAAAAGAATGAAAAGATCAAAGAACAAAATGCATGGAAAAGGTCTTCATGACCCCATTGACATCATAAACCAAAGACCATTGGCTCTTCCCATCCAAGCCCCAGGCAAGAAGGCAATTATCTTGGAAAAATAATTACACTCATATCTCAAAGAGATCATGTTACACATCATCATGTGGCTTTGGTTGGTTACAATAGGTCCCATAAACACTCTATAAGAGTTCTATTTCTTCAAAGAATGCACTTCCTATGTCTTGGCTCCAAGTTTGCAAAACACTGGCTATTGATTAGGACCAAAGATATAGCTCATTCACATGAGAGTAGTTCTCTCCCAAAATCCTGGTGGTAATTATAACCCTTGATCAACTTTTGGCTTCCCCCTGGTTACAACCAATCCCCTTGCATCTTGAACTGCACTTCCCCAATCCCATGTACTTTTGAACACAGTGCAATGACATCCAGCCAAGGGCCAATGGTTAATACTTGATACTTGGTTGTTCATGCTGTTTTGCACTTCTTTGTTGATGCATCTTGGGTGGATTCCTTTAGATGTCAACAAAGAGGGGCCAATGAAACACTACTAATTTCGGCCTAACACTTTGAAACGAGAACGACTCAAGCCCTTTCAAGCTCTTGAAAGGAAAAAATTTGACTAAGGCATGACACTCACACTATGGTCACACTAGTAGCATGAGTGCAACATGAGAAACTCTAGGAACCTCAAAAATAAGTTGAAATGACCTGATTTCCAAGGTGCAAGTCATCCTTAGGGTTCATTGTTGACAACTTCAAGTTCTAGCATTTAGAATTCTAGATTTCAAGTCTAAAATTGCAAGTTTTTGTAGCTCATGTTGGCAGCATGAGTACTATTCATCAGAGTAAGCACGATTCATCAGTGTGATTACTATTCATTAGCGTGAGTACTATTCATCAGCATGAGTACTATTCATCAGCATGGGTACTATTCATCAGCGTGAGTACTGATCATGCCTAGATAAAAGCATGCCAAACACACGCTGAGGACACGCCAGGACCAAATCAACTCACATTGGAATTCTTGGTGAAGTAGAGATGCCTCAAACAACCATAGAACCACTCAAATCGACATCTTGCAGTAGTCGATTCAGGGACCGAGAAGTTTCAAGTGAGCCAAAGTCAATCCTTCTTGATTTTCTTTGTAAATTTTCACCATTCATGTGCTTGTCAAGCTCTTACGCTCCAAATTGTGTTTGTGGGCATGAGCCAGCTCGTGTAAGCTAGACACACGTTGTAAGATATAGTGCATTTGGTCAAAAACGTAGCCTACCTACACATGACCAACTCACATACAACTATCCATCGAACATGTGTCACACGATCCATTTTCTTCTCATCTCTCAGCCATTGATTCCATCCATGGATTCTGTGCTCGAACTTGACCAAACCCTATAAATACCCTGTTAATTCACATAAACAGGGTGGGGGCAATTTTGGAGGTTGACAGCTTAGAAAACACAGACCAGCAATCCTTGGGCACTGGGGCACACTTGACTCCTAGCATCCAAGCATTCCTGAAACACATCACTCAAGGGCTTGGCACTTGACTTGCCATACACATACGCAACTACGCTTTGACCAATGCACACCTTTTCTAAGCAATAAAACACAATTCATTTTACCAGCCATTATTTTTTTTACTCTGTTTTACGTTCAATTTACGTTTGGTCTGCAATACTATTCTGTGTACGATCTGTTTGCATTTTTTATGTCACTGTTTACATTTTAAAACATCAGTTATGATAACCCCAATGCAAGCTGTAGTTTACACTCAGGGAAGTCCTTGGTTGATTTGCGTGCAGACCATCTAAGGCACTCTACCTTCATTTTCTTTTCCAGCTTGCCCTCATGCGAAGGCAGGGTCAGCTGTGTTTATTTGATGATCTTTTAGTGTTTTTTTCCCATTCCAGCCTTACCCCGATGATTTAGGTTAGTACATTGGATTTTTGTATTCATATGGAAGGCACTCTAGGCAATAGTTTTCTGAAATGAGTTTTCCCCTAGTATTGGTACATCCAAAATTTGCACATCAATACCTTTTTTGCACTAGAAGGAGGGCCTAACTCGTTTCTTGATTCTATTTCAAAGTTTGTTTTTTTTCTTGCTAAAATCTCTATTTTTAGCCCTTGTTTTGGAAAAATCTTTTACTTTATTTTCTGAGAATTTTTTAGCCCTTTTATTTTTGAATCCCAAAATTTTGTTTCGTGAAATTTTTGTTACCCAATTCTCATCACCCATTTTTAATCATATTTCAAATTTCTAAATCCCTGTTTTTCTAGTCCCATCTTTTTTTTTAGATATGTGTTTTGGTAGTCCTTACCTGAGTCCTAACTTGGATAAGGTGGTTTTATCTAATTATTCAATTTTTAATTTATTTTTCTAAAATTTTTCATTTTTCTAATTTTCTTTTAAAATTTATAAGTATTACAATTTCATTCATTTATTTTTCTTTTAAAAAATATTTTTTTAAATAGCATATTTTTGTGTGTTTTTTTCTTTGCCAAAAAAATTATTATTACAATATTTCTTTTCTTTTTCCTTAATTTATAGCTTTATTTTAACATTTATATTCTTTAACTTTTTACTTTATAAGTGAACTCTCCTCTACCCCTAGTTGACCAACTACACATCACTTTACATTAAGGAAACAAAGAGCTTCACATTTTTCAAGTTTTATTCCTAGGAGAACTCAAATTAGGATGACGGCCAATCAACCCTTGACTTCCCTAGTAAGCAACCCCTTTAACTTTGCTAATTATCATGACATCCCAAAATCACTCCAGAACATAAACTTGTTCTACGATGCCATAATCCCTACTAGTGATGCCCATCAACATATACAATGTTTTTAAACCTTACCAGGGATCCATAACATTGTACAAAATGACATAACATGTAGGGTATTTTTGACAACTTTTAGGAGCAAAGCCATCCCATGGTTTTTGATGCTTCCTAATGTCTCCATTGACTAATGGAAAGAATTCAAAAATAAGTTCTTGCTTTAGTTTAACAAGTTTACTAGCCCAACCATAGTATCAAGCAATTTCACAAACTTGAGGAAGCTACCTAGGGAAAATGTTTGGGATTACAACCTAAGATTCCTCCATCAACTTGCTTATGTGACAAGTGAGATGTGCCCACAACTTGGTGGCATCCTCAATTTTATTCTTTGCCAATGTCATTAAATTAGATCCCAACATAACACAGGAAGAAATGGCTAAAGCCATGGAGTTAGAACAAATTACCCTCATGAACAGCATCCAAATCTAATTTGGGATGATGAGCATTAGTAATCCTATGCAACCTAACCCTCTATCCCTAGCAACTTTCCCAATGATCGAGACTATGTTCCAGAGTCCTCCCCCCTTTCAACTAACTCAACCTTCAAATAATTACTTTCAAGGTCCCACATCTTTTTCATTTCTTCCATCTAACACTAGTTTGAATGATGATCAATTGAAGGCCATAATTCAATCCATGATAAACCTAAATGGGATATCTAATCTTGTTGAACCCCAAACTCAAACTTAAAACTAGATGTTCCATATATTAACTTCACTATAGAAACTTTAAAATAAAGTAGTTGAATTAAAGTGGAACAACAACAAAGGTCCTATACAACCGAAAGAGCCAAGTTCATCAGTCAATGATGATTATTGTTATCTCCATAACATGAGGCAACATTGTGAGAGGACTTGTCCTTAATTCTTAGCATTATATGGTGACAATGCCCAAAGTCAAAAAAATGGGACATCCCCTATTATGGTCCTTAATGTACTTTATGAAATAGATAACAAAGAGGTTTTCTCATTAGAACAAGTTATGGTAAGCAACCCCAACCCACATAACACTCGCTATTGTAGACTTAGTGATATTGTGAACACCACACAACAACAAATTAGGAATAATCCTTATATTCCCCAAATAGAAGAGTTCCTAATCAAAACAATACAAACAACCAAACTTGGCCATCTCAAGTAAATGTCCCACAATGGCCAAACTCCCGTTATCTACCTAGAAGAGCCCCACCTCAATAGGAAGCCAGAGACATGCATAAGACTTATGATTTGGTTGAGGATTTAAAAAGAGTTAAAGCCAAGATTTTGATGTATGATCTCCTACACTTTAATGAAATGAAAGAAGTGATTTGGAATATAGTTCACATGCTTGTAACCAAAAAATAAAAATCCCCAATCCTTAAAAGGCAAGTTCACTTCACAGAAAGTCCTACCACACTATCAGTATAGAACACAAACAATTCCATGTCAAGCAAGAAAAATCAACCCCCTTTCCTGACAACTTTGATTATTTTAGAAAAGAACATTCATAATTGTTTGATGGAATCTGAAGCAACTATTAGTGTCATGTCACTTAAGTTATGTAAGACCTTAGGAGCATGAATGCTACCCCAAATGAGAAGTGTGATACAACTTGATGGATCTAACATACTTGTAGTTGGGTCATTTAAAGAAGTGAAAGTACAACTTTAACAATACCCTACATTTACATGTTATACATATATTTTAGTAGTAGACATGCCACCCACTTATGGTATGCTCTTATCTAGGACTTTTGGAGCCAAGTTTGGGAGCTTCTTTAGGTCAAATTTCTTAGAACTATTAATCCCTATCAAAGGAAAATCTAAATATGTGGTCATACCAGGAAATCCTTTCTATAAATAGGTAGTTACAACCTTTGATTAGCAGAGTCAATCTTTGGAAAATGAAAACACTAACATTTATATTGGAGTTATTGAGGTTGAGCATGAAGAACATGTTATAAATGAACATGTGAGTGAAATTACAAAAGCAAACAATTTTTCTCATGCAGATTCCACCCAACCCTATCAAACTTATAGAGAAGGTGAAGAAATATATGAAGATACTTTACCTTATCATCAACAAGATGAAAAGGGATTTCTTCAGGGTGACCTGCCACATTTAGGGCAGGAAAAATATGTAAATGAGATCATATCCCTTAAAACATTACAAGGTGCACCAAATTTTGATGACACATCCATGGAACATGTTCCTAGAAAAGCTATATTCGATGACTTACAAAGACCTAGAATTGTTAGAATTAAGATTGAAACTTATATGAAAGAAAAATTTGATGAACATTCAGGATCTAAAATTATTCATCTTATGAAACATTCAAACTTAATGCCTAATAGAAAACAAACAAGCAAATTAAGATTATGTCTTGATTTTCATAATCATTGAAAAATTGTTAAATGATGGCTTGACAAGAAAGATGTAGGTAAAATTTTTAGAGTAGGAGATCAAGTTTTCAAACTAAGTTTTCCCCTATGTGGTCAAGCTTGTTCCAAGTTACATATGTCATTGGCCCCAATGTGTACAAAATTGCTGATGTGCAAGGACATAAGTTACATAGGAACTTTACTGCATTTCATCAAAAGCATTTCTACTCAGGTGCCCCACATGGACACTTGGTAGATTGTTAGTTGCATGTTTTCTTTTCCCTCATCATGCATTTCATGTGTATATAGTTGCATTTGCATATTTTCTTTGCATTTCCATCATCTCTTTTCCTCAGCACATTAGTTTTGGTTTTTGCTTTTTAGATGATTTTAGTAATCATTGTGGTCATTTGAGTTACTAGGTGTTGGATCATCATAGCACCATTGGAAAATAATGCAAGCATAATGCTTTATATATATATATCCTATTTCTATTACATGTAGTCTCCTTTATATTTTATATTTTAATAATGTTATGATTCCTCCCAATATTTTTAAACATTTTAGTTTATTTGTTATGTTGGATTATGGAGGATAGGATTTATGCTAACTTATCATATAATCATCATGATCATGTGAGTGCAGGATAGGTGATGTTGGAGAATGGCTAGCCATAATCACTAGGTTCCATTGAAAAATGTCATTTTCCCTTTCATAACCCTGAGCCCTTAAGTGTGATGATCCATGGATATCCTATGAACAATGGGGTGAAGTGTGTTCATCTTCATTGAAGAACCTTTAACCACATAGAAGACCTATTATGATGCCATCATATTGTAAGGCACATACACGAGGGTTTAACTGCACCATGGGAAAATTTTTGAAAGGATCATGTTCTTTGGCAATGCAGCTAATTGGCTAGACTTGTGTTGGAATTCCTATATTGAGAATGAACTACACCATGAGCAAAGCTTCCTCAAAGAAAAAAAAAGAAAAAGAAAAAAAGAATGACTATGTTCATTGGTAGTGTAATAAGTTCTTAAGTGTGATAGGGTCTAGTAGCAATCCTCACCCTAGCCTTCATTCCCCTTTTAAATATATTTTTCCAAATTTTTTTAAAAAAGGCATCCTAAGAAAAAATTTGAAAGTTGTGGCTAGCCAGGATCTAATATGAACTTGTTCTCCTTATTAAGTTTAGCATAGGTCTTTTGCTCAAAGTAGTCCACATACTTTTAACTTTTACCTTGTGAGAAGATTGGGAATGCAATCTTAGTTATATATATATATATATATATATATATATATGTATGTATGTATTTAAACTTATGATAAATAATGAATTATATATTTTGATTTTAATTAAATAAAATGATGTGATAAGGGTGGCCCACATCTAGTTTTATTTTGATTATATGGTTATTTTAATCATGTTTAGAT
>MNCI01002930.1:186052-234316 GCA_015680685.1 Gnetum montanum
CTTTTATTTTGCTTCTTCAAATGAGATGTCAAGTTTAAAATATCAAAAATATCTCAAATATTTCTCCTAACTTCTCTCTCAAGTAATTAGACTAACCAATCAGAAGATTACTTGTCCAACAAGTTAGGAGAAGGTTAGGTGGTTAGGGAGTTAGGAAGTTATGCATAAAATGAGGAGCATTTTATGCTAACTTTAATATAATGAGGACTTTATAGGATAATCAAAATTGCAAATTTTTAATGGGCAATAATATATTTCATAACTTGGGATAATTGGTGGCAAGTCTCTAAATCAAGGCTTCACATTATAGGTATTTTAATGGTCATAATATGTATATATATACTTTGGTTAACTTGTTTTGGTATTTAAACCACCGATAGTCCCGTGAGGTTATAGATTAGTGATAATTTTATATGTACTTTGGTGCAAATGTAAGCAGCAAAGTTTGTGGCTAAAATCTTTGTCTTCCCTGGTAAAAATCGCGCATAACCGTGGGCGCCATCGGATGGTTTATATTTTTTGTTTTTTTTTGCATTCCAAACCTTTGCACAAAATTGGTAGAAACTACCATGTACTTTAACCCGTTCCAGTGCTAACTCCTACGATCGCGGATTGTTGAACACGGCCACACCTACGGAGTTTAACATACAACACTGACCCTGGCTTTTCTCCTTTGTTCTCTACAACTCGAATCCAAAATAAGTCTATTACAGAAATATTAGCAAAATAGCAAGCAAGAACGGATTGATAACGCAGGCCTTTCTGGTGGTTGCTGGTGCTCATGGTTGCCAAAAAAAAAGGGTACAGCGGTTCATCATTTCCAGCGTGAATTCAAGATCCATATGGGTGCCCCACGTGGTGGAAGTTGTGCTACCTGCAAACGAAGAAGAAACCAATGCATCCATCCGCTATTTGGCTGCGCCGTATATGTGGCCCTGGGTTATCAAATCTCCTTTGCGCGTTGTGCAAGTGTCTCTGGCAACTGCGTCGATTTAACCAGCCCACTTAGGGTGCTAATAGAACAATCTTGTTGCCGTAAATTATGCAGAAATACAACAGCGTAATTCTGGTTTTAGGCAGAAGAAGAAAATACTGATATTTTTGTTTCTGTTTTCTGGCCACCGTAGCCCCAAATTTTAAACAACGGCTGCCCTTCTCAAAACATTTTTTTTCTGCAAATTTTCTGCCCCCTTTCTTCCTGATTGTAATCTCTTTGCCACAAAAATAAATTTCAGCAAGAAACTTCGGCTTTAGGATGGGTTTATTGTATTTCCATGACGATTTTCTGACTTGAATTAAAACCGCTACCATTACTGCGTTTTTGAGAAACAACAATGGATTTTGCTTTCATTTTTGTGTAGTTTCCTGGAGAAGCCAGATGAAATTTGAAACAGAATTAGGACTGCCCAAGTATTTTATTTCTGATCATTTCTTTCTGCCCTGAATTCAAGTTAAACCCATTTGCTCTGAAATCCCCTGTTCTCTGAATGAATTTATCTTGCGATTTACTACCGTATTCACATTCAAACCCTTCAGTCTTGCACAAAGAAATCAGTCGCTTTCTTCCTGCTCGTTCCGGTGAATAATGTGAATAATAAAACTCAAGATATTTTGGCACTTTATTTTCATATCCTAATAAGGCCTCAATAGAATTTTATTTAATAAAGAATAACTCCCAAACATCTTCAACCAACATTCAAGCTATATGTTTTACTTTCAAACTCTTAAACACTGATTATCCTAATATGATAGTCCAACTGTTCCATGAAATGGCTAAATGTGCCAACAGGTAGGAGTAGATAGTGCATGCATTACATGTTGGTGGTCCTAATGGTAGTGAAGCGATGGTGCTGAACGGTGGCTAGGAGTTATGAAATAGACATGGTGGATGGCAAGAGTTACATTGGTGGTCATGGGTGAGAGTTACAGAATGGTCCTAATTAATGTGGGTAGTGGTAGAAACCAATGTGCATTACAATGGTGGCAGTGGTGAGTAGTGGCTATAAAGGAGAAACCAACATAGTGGACTTGGGCATCAGATCTAGGTAGTGCACTAGGGAAAATGGAAAGCGATAATTTTCTTCCTTTTCTTTACTTGCACCCTAGGGGGAGGAGACTCCCCTCACTTTGGTAGGGCACAAAAACAAGAGTGGCTATGCATCAGGAAACAAAAACGAGCACATTAGATGAATACATGGCATGGATGCTGTGCAGTGTTAGCCATGTGTCAATAGCAAGTAATTAGTGTGGTAGGCTCTTGAATGATGGTAGTTTCTACTATGCATCTAAAACAATGCAAACAACATGGCATGAATTCATAGTAGGGGCATGTGATGGTGGTAGGAAACCTACCATGGACAACATGTGGTGAGGGAAACATGGAACATCAATGATGATAGCACATGGAATCATTGGTGATAGTAGCACATGAGACATAGCATAGTAGATGATAGTTAGGTGTGCATTAGTAGCACACGATAGCATGTGGTGGTAGTGGTAATGATCAACAATAGGTGATGTACGCATTAATAGCAAGCATTGATATTAGTGTTAGTGGTTGCATGGCAATGATAGGTAGCCTCTTTCTACCTCCTAGTCTATGTGACGGAGGTAATGCGTGGCATAGCGATGATGCTTGTGGTAGGTTGTACTTATAGTAGTAGATGGTGGGTGGTAGTAGGTGTGTGATGCACAACATTATATGGTAGTTGGCAAGTGATGGGTAGTGTGTTATTGTTGGTAGGTGATGGAGCTTGCACTAGTAGTTAGCGGGCCTCTCTTAGCTAGTGGTGCATGTATGGTAAAAGGTGGCACAGTGGTAGGCGATGCATTGAACAACATGGGATTTATTAGGCATCCATGTTGAATACTAATATAAAAATATTTAGGGTGGAATGCATTGAAGTTTCAAGTGAACTTGTTACCTTGGAGCTTAGCTATCTTGTAAACATTAGGGGCTACAACCTTCATGACTTGGAATGGTCCTGACCACATTGGTGAGAACTTAGTTTGAGGACCTTTTTACCTAGAATCTTTATCTTTCTTTAAGACTATATTACCTATTTGAAAGGATTTAGACGCAAATTTTTTATCAAACCATCTTTTAATAATGGTTTGATGATTTGACATGTTTTCCACTACTTTTAAATGTTTAAATTCGACATCCCAAAGATAATAAGTAGCAATGAAACTTTCATCGAGATTTAGGTAATTTAGGAAGAACTCATAAGTAGGGATTTGCAAGTTGATCGGTAATATAGATTTTTGACCATAAACTAGCTCATAAGGAGTGGTCTTAAGAGATTCTTTATAACAAATATGATTTGCCCATATAGCTCATTTTACTTTTTCATGCCAAGATTTTAGATTATCATTAATCATCTTTTTAACTCCACTTAGAAGATTCTTGTAAGCCGTTTCCTTGGGGGTAATATTTTGTGACACATTTGATTATGATTTTATTATTCATAGCTCATTTAGTGATTTTTACTAACATTGAGGTAGGACCATTACTAACCACTAGTGCATATGGATATCCATATTGAGTTTTGATAACTTCCTTAAGAAATTTAATAACCTCCTAATATGTAGCTCTTCTAGTTAGTTTGGCTTCTGTCCAACGTGTAGTGTAGTTAGCTATCATTAAAATAAATTTATGTTGGCCAAATGATGGTGGATTGATGGTTTTAATAAAGTCAAGAGTCCATTATGCAAAAGGTATTACTTCAATGATGGGTTAAAGAGGTGCCCAACTTTTAGGCTTTCTTCCTTTGAACATTTGATACTAGATACAAGTTTTTCATATATTATAGGCATCGGTGGTCATAGTTGGCTTGTAATAATCAACCTTTGTAATCTTGTGAGTTAAATATAGATAGCCTAATTATCCTTCATCATGTAAGCTTTTTACTACATCATTGGCTTCTTCTTTATCTAAGCACCTAAGGAGGACTCCTTCAAAGTCCTTTCTAAAAAGATAACCATTAATCATGGTAAATTTAGAGCTTTTGGATATAAGTAGTTTATGTTTTTACCTAGGTGATGAGTGGTGAGGTACCCCTACACTCAACCATATGAATACGAGTATTACACATGCGATCTGGTTGAACTCCGTAGACGGACTAGTTGTGGCATCTAAATAGTTAGCCTTAGGTCGTGGTTCGCTGTCTTCACATCTAGACTAGTGTTAACTTTGTCATGTGTGGTTTAGTCTAGAATGAGGTGTATGATGTGTTCTATGCTAACGCTACTCCTGAAGGCAATGGAAGATAATATTAACTAAGCTAAATTAAGAGAGAAGGGTGAGAGAGAATCTAAACTAGCCTAAGTGCAATGAGCATCCATTCCTCAATCATTCGTACATATCTTGGACTTCGTGCACCACTACCACTAGGATTACCAAGTGTAGATCCTAGGTATGCTACTAGGTTACCAAGTACTCACACTTAAATTCTCATAATAAAGTCATACTCATTCCACATTTAACAGGAGTTTAGGGTGAGAAGGCATTAACTAAGAAAGCAGTAACTAACAATTAAATAAATAATTAAGCTAAGTGAATGCTAAAATGATGAAGTAATCTTGATCTTTATTTCTAGTCATGTGCATGTCCAAGTATGTCACACTCGAATAAAGATGCCATACAATTACAATCACCACATTGTGGGCATACACTGGGAGGAAAAAGGATTGAGAGGAAAAATGAAAACTAAAATCAAAACTAACTCTAAAACTAAAGAACTAAAAAACTACCTATCAGAACTTTCTACCTATTATTTATAGATGAGGAGATAGGCTGTAATATCATGTTAGCTATGATATCATGTACGCGATATCGCATCAGCTGTGATATCACGACTGCGATATCATAGCCAACAATACACGACATACCCCCACAACTGAATGAAAACTCGTCCTTGAGTTAAAGTGAGAAAAAGATCCATTGATTACACAGTGGATAGGTACAAGATTATTGGATGGTAAAAATGGGTTTATGTCGCAGTGTGGAATCAAAACAAAATTGAGACACAACACAAAGAATGTGCAATAGCTACAAAATTGGTGGAACTCATGTAGTTCCTGGTGGTGGCAACTCCTTCATAGGTTCTTTCCCTTTTCTTGCATTCTAGGTCTTAGGATTTGATGGCATTGAAGTATGGCTTGGAGTTTCTCCTCTTTTAAGGCCTTGAGTACCTTGGCATACATGTGAGTTTGCACTTGTGCCATAGAGGCATCCCAATTAGCCTTCTCTTTTTCTTCCACCATCCTTTTATTCTCTATCAATACTTTATTAAGTTGCTTGGTTCTGAAAGTGTCTAGCTAGTTTTGAGCAACCTTTGGCCCTGTATTCGGAAGGTTTAATACTTCCAAAATGGCTTGAATAGAGAAATTAATAGTCACACCACAATTGTTAATTGTGGTGCCTTCTTCTTTATTGTGCCAAAATTGGTATGTTTTCCCTAAGTACCAGGCACTGCTTTCAAACAGGGTAGGCCATAAGGAAGACCCTTTGAGATGGTCCCTAATAGCGTCAGGAGTGAACTTTGCAAAAGATTCAAAATTTAATTTCATAATCACCGCAATGAATGTGGATCTTTCATGGATAGCCTGAACACAATCCTAGGGTAATGTGAGATGTTGTCCCTATTTAGGTGCTGCAGCAGCTTCTCCTTCTACCTGCCTTGATTGTATAGTAGTAGGGTCTTCTTGATGAATGATAAATGATTGTTCCTCCTACTCTGCATGTTGTCTGCTCTCCTAGGTTGTTTCATCACACCTTGAGTAGGACCTTTCTATTGTCCACATTTCAAGGCCATTTGCAATCACATGGGGCCAATCGTTAGTAAGGTTGTTACCCAAGTTAGGTTATACCTTACTACTTTCCTTAATGAATTTGCTTTATCTCTGTGTGATGTTAATTATTAGAAGAAAAATGTTCCCAAAATATTTATAGTGTTTGATCCTCCTTGCATAGGTGGCTTCCAAATTTAATTTTCTGGTATAGCTAAGGGGATGAAATTATTTTTGACACATTTTGTTCTTAATTTTATAACTAATTACCTATAAATATGTCCTTGGGGTGATAATGAATTTCAAAAAATTTATGCACTATTTGGTGTGTGCTCCTCTCCCATGACTAAGCTGAACACTTCGGGTTCAAGTAGGTTCAAATGGAATGAAAATTGGAGTACCAACGAGCGAGTTATGGATATGAAAGCAAGGGACGTTCAATTGTAAGTTGTAGAGAGAAATTTGAAAAACTTCCCCTACGTGAATAGTTGCAAATGATGTTGATTAGCACAAGGGGATCACATATATATATTTTCATTGAAGTTAGGGCACTTAGAGAATGTACCAAATTTTTAATAATCTTTTTTGAAATTAAACAATGTAAACTAAGGATATCTGGATGATTGTTAAAGGGTTCAAGGGTAATTCAACTAGTTCTGAAGGCACAAAAATTATGATGGTGTGGAATTTTTCAATAAGGACCTTGGATGGTAAAGGGGAGAAAAATGCTATGTGATGGTTGATAGGAACATTGAATTAGAGGGATAGTAATAAGGGAAAGAAAATCATTGGCAATAAGCTAAGGGTAATAAATGGTGTGTGGAAGATGGGTCATGAGTGAAAATTACAAAAATTACATAAGTGGGTCCTTCCCAAAGTAGGTTCCAACCTTTAATGCCCTTGTGTAACCACACTTAAACGTGTTTGTGGGTACTAGAAGGGTTAAACATAATCCACACTGATTCCACAAAACACACACTTGTAAATATCACTGGAATGAGGTAAGAATTCTATGCTATACAAGACATGAGCTACAATTACATGAATAGTGAGATGAGATGAACTATAGAAGGGATTGTAGAGATTGGGACATGAGGTAACTGACCCATGGCACAACGAATCCTTTGTGTGAAGCATGATTAATGTGTCATTAACCCATCATTCCAAGATTAGGACCAAGTCCATTCCTCTAATCAGTGACATCACATTGTTTCATCACATGATGAGAAACTATGAGAGTACTAGAACAAGAAGGCCTACGATCACTTGGAATTTTGTTCAAGGGAGAAGTGATTTTTGTTTTGTGGCACTTCCTTTGTTGTTTTTTTTCTTTTTTCTTCTTTTTTGACTGCTGAATACAGAGAAGCCACCAACCTTTAGGCATGGATGCATTTTTTTCCAGTGGGACCCCATAGAAAAGCATTGGATTTTTGAGTGCCCTTTTGATTACTCTTACTCCCATTTTTCGTTAGATCTACAAGGATCTTAGTACAACCATGCTACATGATAACTCCCACAGATGTTACCAAAGAGAATCCTCAAGTCCCCTTAATGTCACACCCTAATCATTCCCACTTGGTCCATCCCTCTTCATTCTAGATACAATGAACACAAAATTAATTTTAAGTTTTAAGAATGTCAAGGATATCACTATATCCTCAAATAGAACCTCTTATTTGTAGAGTGGATGAGTGGATGTAATGGGGTCACTGTCCACATAATTGATCACTTGAGACTCAATAACATAGAACACACCTCAACCAACGAGCCACATGAGTGTTTGTTCGTAGACGAGATTACTTATAAAAATGTAAAAAGACAAAAAGACAAAAAGAAAAAATAAGAAATTGAAAAATGAAAAACTGGAAAACAAAAAGTTGTAAAATTAAAGAAAAATGAAAAATATTTATTAATCCTGCTTGGTATTAAAATGGGGGATATCCCTCATTACTAAATGGTTGAGGATGGCAAGGACTAATAAATGGAAAATGAAGATCCTTGCATGTTGGAAACATTGAAACTTGGTCATACCTACTCCATTGGGGTTCACACACTTGATTATAGTAAGCGTAGTGGGGCAATTTATAAGATGTGGTTCTTGGGTAAAGAGTTGATCCACTATGATATTTGGGATCGTAAGGTGGTATGCAAGGATCAAGACGTTGCTCTCCATGGTTGTGTTCATTAGATCATATGGTTGTTGGAGTGTTAATTAGTGGCCCTAATGAAGTAACATGAGGCATTGGATTCAATGATAAGGGTGCATCATAGGGTTGGACTTGTGCTGAGTTGGAGGATGTAGTGGCCTTGGAATTGTGTTGTCCCTTCCTAGGGTCATTTCTAAAGAAGGGATGCCTTTGATGTTGCTGAGGTCTCTCACTGTTGTTGGAAATCATAGCACAAGTAACGTTTAGGGGTTGTTGCTATGGTGTAGACACCCTAGGAATAGTTGGTGGCAATGTAGAAGGAGGGAAAGGATGAGAATGTTGAAAATTAGGAGAAATGTAAAGTGCATAAGGTGGTGGTTGTGTTGAGGACATGGGCTGATAGTATTGAGGAGAATAGTAATGCGATGAGATAGAGTGTGTTAGCCCAGTTGGAGAAATAGGGCATTGGACTTGATAAGCATATGGATTTAGATGATAAGAAGGGTGTCTCTAGTTTAGGGGTGGTTTCCCCCATGACTAGGATTATTGCCACTGTGATCGAACACAGTATCTCTGTACAAACTCTGGGTGTAAGGTGTTTTTCCATTGCTCATATAAATGTAACAAGATTGGGCATTAGCCCTTGGGGTGATCGTATAGGCAAATGTTACATTCATATGTGTGATTGGAAGTTGAGCTCTTATTTTCCTTATCCCTTCTTTCCGATTGTCTACTAATATTTTGTCCTGCTTCTTGGGTTGTCAAAACTCTATCTCCAATGATATCAATAAATTCTCCACATTTTTTATGTGTCCATTCCAACATCTTATTGATCTTTGCCTTGACTTCCTCTAGCGATTGTTGTACCAGCAAAGATGATTCTTTCCCCTTGTGATAGGTTGATTTCTCCTTTTTCTGATTATGGACCTTTGTTAAGTTGAGATTTTGGTCCCGTTGATGTGTTTGAACACTCTCCCATCTAGCCATTTCTCCTTCTTCTTTTGCTACTCGCTTAATAAGCTCTTGGACTTGATGGGTTTGTAGTTCATATAGTTGATCTTGGGCATACATCTGTAGGGTCTCTCTTGTTTCATTATGAAGCCCATCAATGATATGGTACATTAGCCTTTCCTTAGAGAACTTATGGCTTGGACAGTTGTTTAATAGTGCATAATATCTTTCTAAGGCCATGTCCAAGGGTTCATGTTATGCTTGTTTCCATCCTTGGATTTTTTTCCTCAAGGCTGACACTCTTGCGTAGGTTTGATATCTTTCATTAAAAAGTTATACCATTGTTGGCCAATGTCATATTGAATTTGGTTTTAACAATCTATACCATAATTTTTCTTGGCCAATGAGTGTCATAGGGAAGAGCTTGAGTTTTTGCCAACCATTATCAATGTTGTTCCATGTGTAGGGATTGTAGAGGGCTTGTAAATGTTGTTGAAAATTTAAGTCATAGCCTCCTGAAAAATTAGGGAAGTTGTTTAGATCGAGCTTGGGTAGATGACTATGTTTACGATGCCTACGAGAGATTCGAACAACCTCTTGTATTTTTTTTAGGCTTGTAGTGGCTAGTGGGGGTTTATCATCATGATGCAAGTTATGCTTTCATGCGTTGTGATGACGTTGCTTTCATTTATGTTTATAATAAATCACCACCTTAAGTTGCTTGCTCCAATCTTCATTGTCATATAGTTCGTTGGTTCTCCAATGAACTTACTCATTAGATGTGAAATTATTATAGTCTTGTAGGAGAGGCATGGTTGTGAAATCTTGTGTGACTTTATATGTGAATTTTTATAATTATTTCTTGCTAAAAGATATAGCGTTAATTCCTATACAGTGACCTTGTATGATATAACTAATCTAGATAACTAGCACCGTCCCCAACAATGGTGACAATGATGAGTGGCGAGGTACCCCTACACTCAACCATATGAATATGAGCGTTACACACGTGATCCGTTTGAACTCCATAGATGGACTACTTGTGCCATCTAGATAGTTAGCCTTAGGTCATAGTTCATTGTCTTTCCATCTGGACTAGTGTTAACTTTGTCATGTATGGTTTAGTCCAGAATGAGGTGTATGATGTGTTCTATGCTATTGCTACTCCTGAAGGCAATGGAAGATAATATTAACTAAGATAAACTAAGAGAGAAGGATGAGAGAGAATCTAAACTAGCCTAAGTGTGATGAGCATCTATTCCTCTATCATCTGTACACATTTTGAACTTCGTGCACTGCTACCATTGGGATTACCAAGCGCAGATCCTAGGTATGCTATGGGGTTACCAAGTAGTCACACTTAAATGCTTGTAATCAAGTCATACTCATTCCACGTTTAATAGGAGTTTAGGGTGAGAAGGAATTAACTAAGAAAGTAGTAAATAACAACTAAATAAATAATTAAGCTAAGTGAATGTTACAATGATGAAGTAATCTCGATCTTTATTTCTAGTCATGTGCATGTCCAAGTACGTCACACTCGAATAAAGATGTCATACAATTACAATCACCACACTGCAAGCATACACTGGGAGGAAAAAGGGTTGAGAGGAAAAATGAAAACTAAAATCAAAACTAACTTGAAAATTGAAGAACTAAAAAATTTCCTATCAGAATTGTCTACCTCTTATTTATAGATGAGGAGACAAGCTACAATATCGGGTACACGATATCGCGGCTAGGCTACGATATCGTGTACATGATATCATGTCAGCTATGATATCACAGCTACGATATCACAGCCAAAAGCACACAACTCATCACTAGGTAGATCCAATAACAATGAAAATTTAAATAATATTGGATATCTCTATACTAAGGGTCATTTAAGCAATTTAGTGTACATGAAATTGATTCATTATTTTCAAGTTGTAACACATGTATAGGTATGGGTTCAAGCTCAAATGGGACTTTTGGTTTTTCTAGGATTAATGCTTAGGCTATTAGTGTGGATAAACCAATTCATTTTACTAGTTTTTCTATCCTCCATTGAGTGTCATATTCTAAAAATTTCATAATCCATTTGACTCTTTTTTCTAAAGGATCTTGAAGCTTTGCTAGGGCAACAATAGTGGGATTTGGAACAAGTATGATAATCTTTGATTTTAAAAGGTAATATCAAAACTTCTTTAAAGATTTAACTACTACATATAGTTATTTTTCTATTGGAGAGTATCTTAACTCAACATCTTTAAGTGGATTAGACATATAAGCGATGGGGAATTCTTCTTGATTAGCTATCTCTTAAGTTAAAATGGCAGCCACTGTATGATCACTTACAAAGAAATAGAGAAAGAAATTATTTTCATACCAAGGAGCAACTAAAATTGGAGCTTNAATGCCCTTCAAATTATTGAATGTAGGATTAACCTTTCAACATGCCATGAATAAAAATTTTGAAGGGTTGATTAAGAAAAATATAGTTATCTATTTAGATGACCTAATAGTTTCCTCACATAATAGAGGAACCTACATTCAAGATCTTAAAAATATATTTTTAAGATGTAGAAAATATGGTATGACATTAAATGCTAAGAAGTTTATATTTGGTGTACAAAGTAGAAAATTCCTTGGTCACATAGTGACAAGNATATTTTTAAGATCTTGAATGTAGGTTCCTCTATTATGTGAGGAAACTATTAGGTCATCTAAATAGATAACTATATTTTTCTTAATCAACCCTTCAAAATTTTTATTCATGGCATGTTGAAAGGTTAATCCTACATTCAATAATTTGAAGGGCATTTTGGCATATTGAAATGTTTCCCATTTTGTTACAAGGGATGTTTTATGTTGATCTTTTGTATTCACAAGAATTTGATTATAACCTAAGTATCCATCTAAGAACGAGTACATTTGTACACCATTTACTACATGAAGTAGCTCTTCCATAAGTGGAAGTGGATAACTATCTTTAATGCAAGATGCAGTAAGATTTCTAAAGTTAATGGATAATTGTATCTTTGTAGATTTCTTACATATGGGAACTAAGTTTGACACCAACTAGAATGTCTTAGTAAATATATGATTTTAGATTTCAAGAGTTTATCAATCTCCTTTTTCATTAAAGGTTCAATTTTAAGATTGACTGGCCTTAATTTTTGTCTAAAAGGCTTAGTTTCAGGCCTAACTTGTATTATGTGGGTAATGATAAATGGATTATAAACCTTTAAATCTTCATAGGACCAGTCTAAAACATCATTGAATTCATGTAGCAATGCAATTAACATAAACTTTTTGTCAAAATATGTATGTTTACTTATTTGGATAGGGTGTTCTTGATCTTTGTTTTTAACTAATGCAATTTCAATTTCTACTAATACTTTTCAATATTTGTGTTGTAATATTCAATTTCATTATTAATTTTCTCAAATTGAGCTTTCCTGGAAATAGCATTGGGTGAAACTTCATTGATGAGGATTAACTCATTTGAATAAATATGTGAAGCTTCAAGAATCTTATCATAAAACTCCCCTTGACTAATAAGAAAACAAGTAATTTGATGATCATCATCAAACACTTGTAAGGATAGCACATTGTTAGGGATGGAGTAACAATAAACCTTTTCCATGATGATTTTATAGTCCCAAACTCCATAAGGAAATGGAAGATCAAGAACATAAGCAGCTTGTGCTAAAGCATTAGGAATGTAGTTTTCATCTCTACAGACATGTTCGAATGTGATAAGATAAAATTCCTTGAATATTTCTAATACATATGTCTTTTATGCACTCATTAAAGGATCCTTATATTCATAAATATTATTGATTAGATTCTTAATAAGTTATGATTCATTGTAAATATTTAACTTTGATAGATCAAAGTAAATAGCATACTTTAGTCCATGGATTAAAGCTTCATATTCAGCCATGTTGTTTGTCATGGGCTTTAAGAAATGAATGGCTTTAAGCTTTGGAGGTTTCCTAGGTGGAATTGACATAATTCTAGCACCACATCCTCATTTTGATGAGGCTCCATCAATCCTAAGTATCCATGTGTTCAAGTTATTAAAAGTTGAAAAGCAAGCCCTTTGATTAATATAAGCATTGTTATCATCATATATTGGATTGTTATTTGAGGATTGGATAATGAAGATTTCATTAATATCCCTGTCTTTACCAAGTTCATTATAAGTTTGGTAATAGGATGTAGCATAAGTGTGAATATAGAGGATTTATGTTAGGTAAGGAGTCATTCATTGCATCTAAATATTTGTCCAACTTGTATTCATCAAAGTTAAGATCAATGATCCCAACAAAGTCTATATTTTTATTAGTTGATATGACATGAGATTCGTTAGGACTTGAGATGATATGTTGATGGAAAGGTTTCCTAGCAATTATTACATGTTTAGATCCTCCTTTAATTGAAAGAAGGAGTTTTGAGAAATTAGATCTAAAGAAACCTCCAAATTGGGCATCGAAAGTACATTCCATAACTAGGTTTCATATCAACTACTAAGATGTCTATGTGACATGAAAAATTAGGATATTTCTTTAGGAAATTTTGAATATCCTTAAGTGACCCTACTAAATAGACGTTGGATCCATCAAGTTGGATAACACTTCTTACTTGGGAAATCATTTGGGCTCCTAAATTTTTACATACCTGAAGAGGCATTACATTTATAGTAGCACCTAAATCCATTAGATAATTATGAACATTCTTTCCTAGTATGACTAAAGTGGTTATGAAAAGAGGTTGTTCCTTCTTGACCTATTGGTGAAGAATGGGTGTGTCAATGATTCCTACATCATCTACAAAATGAACTTGTTTTTCATTTGTAGGAGTCTTACCTTTATCTCTAGATTTGTTGATCAATCCATGTATAGATTCTTTTGCTTCCTTAAATTATAACAGTTCATACATGGATATGTTGGCCTTAATCCTTTTTGAATCTTCTATAAGATCATAAGTTTTCATCTCACACCTAGGCTCAGGTTGGTTTTGGTTGGAATGATTATGAATTTGTAATGATGTTCTAGGTTGTGTTTGTTATTGAGATGTATTGTTTTTGTTTTGTTTGCTAGGAAGGATGTATGTGTTTCCTTTTGGATTACTAGAGTTATTCATGATGTCAATCATCTGCCTAAATCATGCATTTGTAGGGGTAGGTTCATTGATCATGACTTGCTCAAAGGATGCGACTAGTTCATTTTCAATTTCACTAGGGATTTCTAGAACCATTAGCGGGGCCTTTCCCTTTTGGTTATTTTGTAATTCTTGTGTGATAACCCCATATAAGGCCTAAAATTGAGGGCAATACTTCTTAGAATGTTGTTTGGTGTTATGTAACCTAAAATATTTGCTAAGAGCTACTTATCCTAGGTTTCCATTGCTTCATTATGGTGATTTCTTGGTTTAACATTGTTGTATATTTTAGTTTAATCACTTTATTAAAAATATTTTGTAGGGTGGTCAAGATTTGGTTCATTGAAGGTTGACTCTCAAATATAGGTAACTTGAATATTTGTGTTGTTTCAAGGTTAGGGATACAGGGTATGAAGGGAGGATTGATAATAAATTGAATTAATACCTTCGATTGATCATCATTTGGGCCAAGGTTTGAGGAAATAAAGAAGAGGAAGCATTTGTACTTTGAATATTTGATAGAGAGTTGAGGATTGATGGATTGGCTTAAAAAGGATTCAGGACTATTGGAGTTTTGGAAACTAAGCAAGAAGTACCAAATTAAGATTATAAAGAGTTTATGAGAGTGATTTGTTCAAGTTTGACTACTTTGGACATGGCTTCTTGCAAATCATTGATATTAGGTTTATATTTGATTGCATATGTAAAGAAAGGATCAATAGTAGAGAGGAAAAAGCTTAAGATTCCTTCTGGTTGTGGATGCATCTCACTAGAAATATACAATAATTGTTGGAGGAACCTTAAATTGTAATTTCTAATTGTTTCTAGACTAAGCTTTCAGAGGCTAGTAAAATTACTAGAAGCTATAGTGGGACAGTAAACTTGTAAAATTGAAAGAGAAAAAGTGATTTGAATTTGTTCTAGGTTAAGATTGATGAATTGGAAATGGTTAGAAATCATTGAGTTGTTGTGCCTTGAAAGGTCGTGACAAAAGACCTATAGGCCACATAATGGTGGATTATCTTGTGGATGCCTAGTAATGTCTCAAATTTTTAAAGATGTTGATGAGCATTATTAAAAGAGGAATTAAAAGAAAAAGATGTATGTTGAAGAGGTTTTGAAATTGTGTTGAAGTTTTGAAAGCTAAAAGAATTTTTGACCAAAGGTTGGGTAGCAAGGTTTGCCATGTTTGAAGAATGTAAGGACTTAGATCTAGATCTTGTAGTGACTAGCTAAGACATTTTGTGTTGTCATTTTTCTAGCTTGAGGCCTAAGAGTTTCACTAGGTCCAACCATAAACTAAGTTAATAAAAAAAGATATTTTATTTATTTATTTTTATTTTTTTGATTAAACTAGAAAAAAAAAAGAAATGAAAGGAAGTTGAAACTAATGACAAGATAATAGAGGAATAAAAGCTGGTTGAGGAAAACCATAATGGTGGCCCTCTAATGAGTAGTCAAGGTACCCTTATGACCAACCATATGAACCACAAAGCGTTCATGCATGATGCGGTTGAATTCTGTGGATTGTATAGTTTCCAATGCACTAGTCTTCTAGGTAGTGAACCTTGGCCTAAGATCATTTGTTATCTTCCCAATTACACTTATAATGTACAAAGGTATGGTTAAGTGTAATCGAGGCATATTATTTTTATTGTTTTATGTTTATGTTCTTTGGTACTTAAATATAGAGATGAAGTGGTTTAATGGATAATTTAATTTAATTACTTAACTAGCCTTTAACTAGTCCTAACATAATCATCTTGTTCTACTTTCCATACATGTCCTGAACCCATGTATCCACTACTAGGTTACCAAGTGCTACACTATTGGGTGCACCAAGAAATAACATTACTGGGATTACCAAGCGAATACATGTTTATGCTTGAAGTAGTCATACTTATGTACTTAATCTATTTAGCTTAATTGATTGAATATTTAATAAAAACAATAAATGCATAAAGAAAAAATTTAAGCTATCCAAAATGCTACAAGGTTTATCAAGAAGCTTGTCTTTATTTCCATACACATTGGTGTGGTTCAGGTACAATAATGCTCAAATAAAGGTCCATACACTCAATGACTTCTATTGCAGGCACTCAAGGAAAATATTCTAACTGTCAAATAGACAAACTGCAAGAGCTCTACTACTAATATGAATTGAATGCTAATAAACATGACTAGGAGCTTGTATTTATAGTTTTTGATATAGTACTGTGTTGATGGGGCCTCGTAGACATAGAAAAAGCTACATTGACGTAGCTCCATTGATTGGGCAATACCACATAAATAGGGCCTTGTCGACAGGAGTCCATTGACAAGGACATGTCAATGGGAACCCATCAATACAATACTTTTACACTCATCACCCTCCTTCTAGTACTAGAGGGATGTGTTGATGCGACTAATGCACACCACCCAAAAGTGCATGATTTGATAAGGTTGTTGACTAGGGAACCTTGCTTATGGGCATGAGTAGCCTGGGAATAGTCTCAATGGGCGAGAAAAAATTACTGATAATTTTAATAGAACATAAAATAAAAAATAAAAAATAATCAAAAAAATTAAAGATGAAATGAATACATTAAACTAAAATAGTAGTAGTTAAGATTTCATTATGACATAAATCTCAACATGAACATAGAAAAAACATCAAGAGGAAAAAGGAGATGTGGACTTAATGAACTATTCATTAAACCATATCTTTAGTAGTTATTAGAAAATGGATTCTCCATCTTCTTTTGAAGATATTCATGGGAAGATTAGATGGCCCAAGTTAGTTACTTAGTACAACCCTCAAGCTTTTGCAAGTTGATGACTGTCATCTTCTTTCTAGCTAGGATGCTACTACAACCCTTCTTCTAGTCTTTTTCATGCTCTAACTTGAGGATTAGCCTTTCAATCCTCATACACAATCTCACCTTAATGACTTCTTTTTTCAGCCAATTTGAGGGAGAAACTAGAGTTGGGTTAAGACTATGATAGGATAAGGGGGTATAGGATGGGGAAAATAGTAGAGATGGTATTGGAGAAGGGATGGAAGGAGGAAAGAAAGAAGAGGCCTTTTGCTAATTACTAGTTGATGATCTCCTTTCTACTTGAGAAGGTGTTTTATAATGCTTTATTATCCTTCTCTTGCCTCTCTTCCTTTTTTGGGAGGAAGAGCAACTAGCCACGTGTCTACCCACTGGGCCACCATGCATGATCTCCTTCACCAAGTGTGGTAGAGTGGATATCCTTCAAATCTCTTTCATGATTTAAATCTCCTTATTTTTTTCTATGACTATCATTTTTCAAGCAAAAATAAATAAACTTAGAGTGAAATCATAAATTTTAATAAAAGGAGAAGGATTTTTTTTAAAGATAACTTGGAAAATTCATTATGGCTGCAAGTAGCCATGGCAATAGTATATAGTAGTTGCAACAACTAGCATCGACAACTTGTAGACAATAACACCATCTAGTAATGACAAATAGCAGCAATAGAAACAAGCATCCAATAGTGATTGATTTTAAGTAATAATACTAACATTGAACAATGAGTTGCACATAGCCATGAAAACACTAATATTGAAAGGGAGAAGGGGTATAGGATGAGGAGATGGTTAGATGGAACAATTGAAGAAAAGGGAGAAGAAAAGAAGAAACAACATATGAAAAGAAAAAGAGAGGAGCCAAAAGACTTTTTTTTCTTGCTTATGAACTTTTATAGCTCTTACATTCTTATCCTCCTTATTTTCTTTCTTAGAAAGTGTAGCATGCATGCCATGTGTCTTGGGTAGTGAAGCATGGGTGCCATGTGTCTTTATGCATGGAAGTTGGAGATGTGCTTTCCAATTAATGCTTCAAATATGCCTTACAGTTTAGCCTCCTTGTCTTGTCATTTTTCAAGAAAAAGAATAAAGAAACTCAGAGTAATTATAAAATCATAAATTTTAGTAAAAGTAGAAACCATTTTTTTATGTTTTTATTTTTTAAAAATTTAAAAACAAGAAGAAAAATTCTCAATTTCTTATTCATGATATAGTAATATCTCCAAATACTGATACTGATAATTAATCTTAGGTACTTTCCTTTCTCAATGGATCCTACTCTTAGATATTATGGTTGCTTGCTTAATCCCATAAATTTGCATAATTTTTGATCGTTAAACCTTATATCAAATTGGGTGTTGTGTGTCAGTGGGGATTGACCATCAATTTATGGATGTGCTGGATCTTTTGGACTTGGGTAGTCACACACCAGCTATTGTAGTAGTTTTGTATGGGGAAAAGTGGTTTTTGTAATTTTATTCCATGAATGGGGGCTTATTCTAATAATTCACTAACATCACTCTTTTAATTGTGTTAACAATGTTCACAAGATATAGGGCAAAGTGGTTTCTGTAATTTTCATGTACTGGCAGAGAATAACAAAATTGACAATTATTCGTTGTCATAATACTCTTTCATTCTTTAAGTATGGAATTGATAAATGCTAAAACATGAGATCCTCAAAAGGAGAGTCTAAGATTAGATGATACCACATTGAATCATGTAACTATCACCTATGAAATCATACCACTAAGCTATCTAAATAGTAGTGTCAATAACATGCGGTAACCTTTTATAACATGCCAAGAAGCTCTTATGGATTTCATCTTAATGAAACAAGGGAATTTTTCTATAAAAGAATTTGTTCATAGGAAAAGGCCTATAAGGAAAATAAAAGAAATAATAATGGAAAACTCTTTCTCTACTAATAGCAATATTATTACATCAATACAATATAATGTATACAAAACCATAATACTATTTGATAGATATTGCTCACATCAATAGGAAAAACTACCTAGGCCTAATAGGTTTGAGAATGTACTATCCAAGCCCATCATAAGCCTAAAGTTTTAGGAAATCATGAATAGGGTAAAACCTACACAATTCTCAATTGAAAACCTATCTTTTCCAACTAAAATAATAGAACATAATTAAAAGAGTGATGTTAGTGCATTATTAGAAGGTGCATCATCTGTTAGAATAGGACTGATGAGCAACCGGTATCCCTACACCCAACCATACGAATCATAAGCATTCATGCATGATCTGGTCAAATTCCATGGATGGAACTAGTTGTGGCATCTAGGTTATTAAACATTGATCATAGGATGTTGTCTTCTCACTTAGACTAGTGGTTGCTTTGTCATGTATGATTTAGTCGAAAGTGAGGCATATGATAATTGATGTTATTAGGCCTTGATTACTCCTAGCGATAAACATAATTGAGAATGAAAGTTAATCCTAAATCTAAGTAATGATGGTAATGTAAATATACTTTAGAAAAGAGTGATGAGAATATGGTCTTGTCTTATCATACATGCCTTGGGCTCATATAACCATTACTAGGTTACCAAGTATTATGCTACTAGGAAAACCAAGCAATAACACTACTAGGATTACCAAATGATTATACTTAAACACTCAAAACTAGTTGTACTCATTCCACTTTATTAATGAACAAGTAAAATACTTGGAAATGTAAATGATTAAACTAAGAAAATAGTAAAAAATGTGCTAAGTAAAACAATAAAAATAAGTGGATGTTGCAATGATAAAAAGCAATCTTGATCATTATTTTTGGTCATGAACTATGTGCAAGTACACTTCACTCTAATAAAGATTCTATATAATTTCTTAACACCACACTATAGGCATTCACTTTATTACTAAGACTATGAAAATAAACTGCAAGATTCTACCTAAGGATGGAAGAAAATTTTGTTGGATTGTACATCCAAGTGTCATATTTAGAGGTAGGCATACATACCATGATATTAGATATCTGATATTGTAGCATGTGATCCAATATCATAGTTGAAAAAAATTAAATTTTTATTCAAATAGATGCTATGACATGCATTGAGGCATTTGCATTGACGTAGCCAACCGATAGTTCATCATACACCAACAACTGAGTAAAAACTCGTCCTTGAGTTAACATGATAGGACTAAGCATCCTTAACAAAAAATTGGGAAAGATGGGATTATTGATTGATGCTAACTACTGATTGATTCTGAGTTTCATAGTGGTGTGTAGAAAAATAACATAGTTACATGACAAAAGAAAAAAAATTTGAAGTGGCTTGATGTAGTTCATGTTCTAGGTAGTGGAGGTTCTTCCATCATCTTCTTTCCTTCATTTTTAAGATTTTAAAATTTCTATCTATTCAAGAGCACTTGAAGTCTCTCTTTCTCTATCCTTGTCTTCTTTTACATATGCTCTCTCTACTAAGTATAGCATAGAGATTCCCTAAAATTTAACTGTTGCATTAGCCTATTTGTTATGCCAAAATTAGTATGTTTCTCCTAGGTGCTACTCTCCATTATTAGACAAAGTGAAACATAATGGAGATGCTTGAAGTTATGTATTCAATACTTCTGTAGAAAATTCCATAAAGGGACAAAAATTTAGTTCCACAATGATCATGGACATAATCAATTTTTCTTTGATGGCTTGGGGGCAATCTAGTGACAACGTGAGACATTGTCCTTGTTTAGGTGCTTGTGGAATTTTGTCCTCTCCTTGGGCTAAGTGCTCTATAGTAGGATTTTCTTAATGAATGTTGTATGATTGAGCCTCTTACTTTGTGTGTTCTACTTATGGGACTTGTTCCTCCACTCAGTCTCTCCAACAGCCTCTTGGTGTTTTCCTCCTATGTTGTGAAGATCCTCCTTCTAGTATCCTCTTTAGGGCCATCTGTAATCAACAAGAATTTGAAATTATTAGGATGTTCATATTAATTTTTAATAGTTCTTTACCTTGGTCATACCCTTGGTAAATTAAGTTCTTATCTTATTATGATTGAAAAGTTCAAAAAATTTTCAAAAAGGAACCCCTAGGTGTTATATCTTTTAGTTACTTATGACCTTCTATCATTTTCCTTGCTTATTATGGCCTAAAATAGTAGATATGATCTATTAAGAGTATTATCTAAATCTTTTTTACCTTAGTTTGATTGATTAATTTTAAGGTTCTTATTATTTTTTTGTAGTTATCCTTTATAGTATCTTCTGGGCATTAGGAATTCTTTACTTAAATTTTTAAATTTCTGTTCACTTATATCATGCAATGCACAAATTTTCATTCACTTATATCATGCAACACACCCTCATGACTAAGTTGAGCACTTTGTAATTACCAAGATTTAAGACTTTTGGAAATTAGAGTTGAGGGTGAAATTATGACCTTTCGAAGATACTGTGCAAGAGGGCTAAGGAAAAACTACAAAAACTTTTCTTGCTAAAAATGAGAGATGAAAAATTTGACTAATTCCCACACATATATCTACTATTTTTATATGCATGACATTGCTGATACGACATTGTAGGTGCCTACAACATCATGACTACAACATCATTGTTAAAAAATTCAAAAAATTCATTGATTTTTCTTTGAAAAAATGACTCAAATGAAATGTCTGAAAGATGTAAAGCTTGTCTAGAGGGTCATGGGCCATGAGTGATGTAGAATTTTCAACAAGTTAGTATTCAAGGTTCATGAAGAAGAGATCTCAAGCAACAAAAGTTTATGGTATGAATATGAAATGGATAAGAATTTATGATATATGGATAGATTATTAGATGATGTGGAAAGTTTATTAGATGATTTGGAAGGCACAAGATGGTGTGGAATTTCTTGAAAAGTATGAAATACAAGATAAGAGGGTCCTCCCCAAAGTAGGCTCTAACCCTTAATGCCCTTATATAACTACACCTCAAAGTGTCCTTAGGAACTCAAGTAGTTGAGTGTAAGCCATACCTATTTAGAAAAACACACATGTTAGTATCACTATATTGGGAAAATAACACTATATTATACAAAAGCACAAGTTATGATTAAATATACAGCGAGGTGAGATGGATAGTACAACAGATTACTGAAATCTAGATGTGAGGTATCTTACCATAGGCATAATGTAACCTTGTGTGTTATTAATGGTTAAAGTAATCATTAGCCCTTATTTCTAAGATTCAAACCAAGTCTAGACCACATTCCAAATGACATTGCATTATTTTAGCTTTTGAAATTACAACTGTAAGACTAACACTATTGCAAAGAGTATTACCACTTGGTGTATTGTCCAAGCATAGAGTTTATTCATT
The DNA here is from genome assembly GCA_015680685.1 of Gnetum montanum. NCBI lineage: Eukaryota > Viridiplantae > Streptophyta > Gnetopsida > Gnetales > Gnetaceae > Gnetum > Gnetum montanum. The sequence goes on from MNCI01002930.1 coordinate 208,230, forward strand.
GTACATTTTATTTTATTTTTTGATTTTTGAGAAGCCACCAACCTTTAGGCATGGGTAACATGTCTTTCTAGTGGAACCCCCAGAAATTTATTTTATGCATGGAGTTTATTTTTAACTATGTCAACCTTACTAGAGGGCTACCTTCAAGCATGGGTAACGTGTATTTCTAGTGACATTGTAAGGCAACACTTACTGTACTCTTACTTCCATTTTTCATTAGATCTACAAGGATATAATACTTCCTTAGAAATAGGATAGAACTCATAGCAACAATATGAGAAAATACACAAATCCCCTTGATGTCACACCCTTTACATTCCCACTTGGTTCTTCACTTTTTTGTTTAGAGGTAATGATCATAAGTTTATTCTTAGTTTGATGATGAAAATAATATCATTATGGCCATGGTAAGAAACTCTTATTATTAGAATGGTTGGATGGATGATGTGGTCTCACTGTATAGATAACCAATCCCTTATGATTGACAATATAGAGAAATCTTCACCTTATTGGGACTACATCTTGCCTTATTTGATGTGTTTAATTGAAAATTGATAAGAATATGTACAAGGAAAATGAAATAGACTATGAAAAAGATAAAAAAATATAATAAAAATGGAAAAAGATTAAAAGAATAAAAAGATATCAAAGAATGTGAAAATTGGTAAGAAATGTGAAAAGGCATAATAAAAAATTAGAAATAAAAAATAAATTGTAAAAAAAAAAGTTGAAAAATTCTTATTACTTCCTTGATCATGATTGATATCTCCCCCATGATTGAACTCATGGGTGAGTGTTCGAAAAATGGACCCTAGTTCCCTTGGATCATACACTTGAGGTTTCTCACTTACCATTCTCAGCAACTTAGTTTTTTGGTTATCATCCCATGTAATCTTGATGGTAATTGAATTTTGATCATCTAAGTCCTTAGTTCCTCTTTTGGTTGGTGTATGATTATGGTTTAGTATTTCCATTTGTAAGTTCTTAGCTAGGGCCATTTTCTTATAATGGAAATTAATAAGTGGTTTAGATGTTTCCATGCATGTTTTGGATAATTGAAAGTTCATAGTTGCTGGCCATTAAGTTCCTTTTGGTTTAGTGGCCCCTACTCTCTCTTGTACACACACTTATTTTTCACATTTGTTGTGGGTTGGTGTAATGACTATGTTGACATTCTAGAAGGTTGGTGTAATGACTATGTAGTAATGCATGAAATTGCTTGCCTCTCCATAGTGATAGGTTCATATGTTATGTTTTGCATTGGAGTGGTAATGGGTGTTGGTTCTTGCATTGGATTAGGAGACATTGTTTTGGTGAGGAAGGATGTTGCACTTGGGTGGCCATGTGCTAGTTTTGATGAGTTAGCAAGTCTATGAGTTTTGTGCCCATGTGTGGAAACATTCCTAAAGAAAGAAAATTTTCAAGACTTTTGCTAAGATTTACTAACATTATAATTTACTTATATGTTCATAGTACAAATGGCATTCTTCCATTGATGCTGTGGTGCCAATTCTTCATATGTTGTTGGTGGTGACATATGGTGGAGGGAAGTATGAGAATATTGAGGATGTTGTGTAGGATAAGAGGTTTGAGATGGTGATCCCACAAGGGATGTTATGGGTCGATGATATTTAGAAGCATGGTAGTACTAATTTGAGGTAGAGGAAGTAGAACCATATGGAGAAATTGGTTGTTAAACATGGTAGTCATATGGGTCCAACTAGTAATAAGGGTATTGTTGATTTGTTGATGACATCCCCCATGACTATGGGTTTTGCCATTGTGGTTAATAGTAGTGTTGAGGCTAATAAGGCATCCCACAGAAATAGTATGATTGGTGGTAGGATTGTTTATAATTACCTTGTGAGTAAGGTAATTTCATAGGCATTTGCTTTTGTATGAACATGGGATTCAAAGCAAAAGGCCCAAAATCTTGTAGATGTAACATAATTGGGTAATAGCCCTTCAGATGGTCATCTTGGAAAAACATCCATTATCCTCTTATGTGGTTGAGTCTATAGCCTCTTCTTCTACAACTATTTTTCCTTTTTCCTAGTAAGGGTTCCTACTTAATTCCTTGTTCTTCTTCCTCTTCTTGTTTTAATCACTTGATTTGTTTTGTGCCACCTTCTCCTCTATAGATTTTACATAGGTTGTAACTTTGTCATTCATCAACTCCCACATCTTATTTATCCTTTCTTTAAGCTTAGTAATAGACTTTTGTATTGGCAAGGTTTGTTGTGATATCACCTCATCAAGAGCCACTTCTTCTTCCTCATTATAGATATGGATCCCTTTTTTTGAATAGTTAGATCCTAGTTATATTCCTCTACATTTTCTTATTTACATAGCACTCCTTCTTCTTTTGCTACCTATTCAATTAGCCTTTGTATCTGATGGGCTTCCAATTCAAATAACTAACCTTGGGTATAAATCCCAAGGGTCTCTCTTGTTTGGTTACAAAGCCCATCTATGATGTGGAAAAGTTTCTCTTTTTGAGAGAATCATGACCTGGACATCTATGTAGTAGCAAAAAATATTTATCCAAGGCCACATCCAAGGACTTATTTTTTTCCTACCTCCATCCTTGGATTTTTTTTCTTAGATTGGATACTCTTGCATAGGTTTGGTATTTCTCATCATAGAGTTCCAGCATGGTGGACCACTAGTGGATGGAATCTAGTTCCAACAATCTATACCAATTTTTGACTCTATCTATTAGTGTCCTAGGAAAGAGCTTAAGCTTTTGCCACTCACTCTTAATATTCTGGAAGGTGCAAGCATCATGGAAGGCTTGTAAGTGATGTTATGGATTAGAGTTATAGCCTCCCATAAATTTAGGGATGTTATTCATATCAGGCCTTTTGATGTGCCTTTCCCTTTCATGCCTGTGGGATATTCTAACTACCTCTATTATTTTCTTCACGATCTTATTAGCCAATAAGGATTCACCATCATCAAACATGTTGTGGTGATGATTTATATTTCTATTTGTCTAATTATGTTGATCTCATATATGCTCACTTTGATGATCTCATCTATTTCTATTTCTCTCTTCATCTTAACTCTTATTTCTATACATATGTTCATCTTTGTTAGAACTAGACATGGAAGAGGAAGAGGAACATGGTGAACTGAGAGAATTACCATGGCTTCTATATCTCCCGCTATGATCCCTTGATTTATCTTTTCTTAGTTTGGAGGAGGTCCTAGGCCTTGAGGCCCTCCTTTTTCTAGGACTTACTCCATCTCCTCTAGGATTGTTTGCATTTGTTGAACATAGTATTTGGGTGTAGTAAGGATCCAAATGAACATAGGAAACCCTTGCTTATAGTTGTTCACTCTAGTTTTCCTTAGTATAGATTCCATCATTTCTCCTACTAATGTTTTCATCATATGATGCATCATTGGCCCTATGTGAAGAAGACATTGTTTTTTTTGATAATGTGTGTGACTTAAAATATTAATTTTTTCTACAAGATAGATTTTTAATATGTTTATAGTAATCATGTATAATATAACTAATCTAGATAGCTAGCACAATCATTGGCAATGATGCCAATGATGAGGTGTAGCTACTGCTATGCCCAACCATATGAATCACAAGTGTTCACACATGATCCAATTGAATTCTGTGGATGGGACTAGTTGTGGCATCTATATTGTTAGACATTAATCATAGGACATTATCTTCCCACTTGGACTAGTGGTTGGTTTGTCAAGTATGGTTTAGTCCAAAGTGAGGCATACGATAATTGATGTTGTTAGGCCCTGATTAATTCAAGTGATAAACATAATTAAGAATTAAATTTATTTCTAAATCTAATTAATGAAGGTAATGTAAATCTACTCTAGACTAGAGTGATGAGCATTCAGTACTAGCTTATTGTACATGCATTGGGCTCATGTGACTAACACTAGGTTACCAAGCATTATGCTATTAGGTGAACTAAGCAATAACACTATTGGAATTACCAAACAATTACACTTAAATGCTCAAAATCATTCATACTCATTCTACTTTACTAATGAACAAGTAAATTAAAATACTTGGAAATGTAAATGATTAAACTAAGAAAATAGTAAAAAATATGCTAAGTAAAATAGTAAAACGATGTGGATGTTACAATGGGAAAAAAATAATCTTGATCTTTATTTCTGGTCATGAATTGTGCCCAAGTACAATACCACACTGCGGGCATTCACTCTATTACTAAAACTACAAAAACAAACTGCAAGAGTCTACCTAAGGATGAAATGAAAGTTCTCTGAATCATACATCCAAGTGTTCTATTTATAGGCAAGCATGCATCTTGCAATATTGGATATCTAATGTCATAGCATGTGATCTGATATAATGGATTTGATATCGTAGCTAACAAAAATTAACTTTTTATTTAAACAAATATAACATGCATTGATACATCTACCTCGACATGGCTGCATCAAGACATCTACCTCAACATGGCTGCATCGACACAAGAAATTGATACTTCATCAAGGACCTCAAGGCATTAGCCACTTCAAGATCATTAGTATCTAGAAATGCCAAGGATACTACTACATGCCTTCTACTCACCCAAAAATATAATGGGATTTAGAATTGGCAATAGTTCTCTATAAGTGTATACCCAAAAGTAGTAAAAAACAAACAAATTAGAATATGCCAAGTTGTTTTAATACAATAATAGCACTAATAAATCCACATCCTAATGTCCTAGATTTGAGACCATATAATTAACTCATTTTTGTCTCAAGAGAACTTATTTTAACTTAAGACATAGTGCTCATAGAAATACCTAAGGTTCCCACTATTTCAACATTTCTGAATTTGTGTTAATTCCAAGATTGAGATAACAACTTGAAAACAAAACGTTACCAAAGATCACATGCAACACACAAGCTATACAATACATCCAATAAGCATACTCAAAAAATAGAGATATATATTAATTTATGAATGTTACAAAGGCCAAGACTTCAATCACATGCATAGAGATCATTCATGCAAGAGCATACTCAACAACTAGAATATACTCATGTAAATACACATCCAACCCACTAGTGAAGAGGAATTAGAACACTTTGAAAATTTCAAAGAACCATGATCATCAAAGGAATCTAATCATAAATACTTGATCTCATCAAGACAAGAGGTTCCATATGTTCAAAAGAAGATAAAGAGAGGAAATTTAAATCTCATCCCACAATTACAAGAAGGAGATTAAAATATATAGTAATATGCCTTAATAGTAAGAGGGGAAGGTCTCAAAGCATACATATCCAAATCTACAACTAAGAGGATATGAACTTCAAAATAAAGTAATACCTTGACTTTTTTAGTTATAAGTCATCATCTTGGATACACTTAGCATCTTTAGTATCATGTGTTGAGCTAAAGGATCTAGTTTTGATGTCCTACATCATCTTTGACATCATTTCTAGTCACGCACACTTTAACATTAGTTTTGATGTGTGACATTGCTTTTCACATTGATTTTGACTTTGTAGCTTCAAAAGTTTTGATTTTCCCCAATGTTATTACTTTTGACATCATTTCATCTTTTGACATCTAGTGTTATTTCTTACATCAATTACATTTTTATGTTAGCTTTAATTTCACACTTTATTTCTTCTATCTAGAGCCTTCTCAAAGTTTCTGTGGATCCTAGTGCATCATTCCTTAGTAGCTTGCAAGGCATTTTTAGCCTATAAATATGGAAAATCCCTTGATCAAAAAGGGGTTGAAAATTCTAGAATTCTAATGAATTTTGAAGATAATTTAAAGAGACTGTACGATTGAGACATAACAAACTTGACTAAAGTAGTCATAGCTTCTAAGTGCTTTGTAGCAATCTCAGAGTTCTTGATTTCTCATTTTCTCTGATATACATTATATTCTCATTGTGCTATCTTCTTGATACATGATGATTATTTTGAATACAAGTTCACGTGACATTGGATTCAATTCATTCTGTTCTTCTACTAGATCTACACCTTCAATAGCTTCTATTTTTTGATTGAGATCTTCATTAGACATACACATCAAAGAGGACCAGGATAACATAGCTCCTCATTAGTTATCTCTGATCTTCTAATAATATATTTAAGACTATTACTACTCTCCTCTAGGTTCCTTCTTGGTTATTTCTTATTTTATTGCTTTTGAATCTTGCTATTCATTTAACTTTGCAAGACTATTTTACATGTTAACTTCTATCTTTCTTGATATAGGAATGGAGATAATTTTCTATCATTAGATTTAGTTTAATCTACTATATTTTTCTCTTTTTTATTGATCCTTATGATCATTTCTTTCTTAAAGCCTTTTCCTTATGTAGTGTTAACAATATTACATTAATGTTCATGTCATTTTGCTGATGTTGTATCATTCCACTCTAATTTCTATTTCATGTAATATAATTGCTTAAATTTAATTTGTAATTAACAAAAACATGAATTAGATTGTTAGTTTTTTAATGGTTTAAAAGTTCTCATTTGATTTTGATGATAAATCTTCAAATCGTTTTGTGGCCACAAAATGTCTTGCTCATTTTCTGTAAGGTTATTATGAGTTTAATTATGATGATTCTTATTGCAATATCAAAAGCGGTAATGATGAGCAACAAGTAGACCCTACACCTAATCATATAAATTACAAGCATTTACACATGATCCAGTTGAATCCCAAGGACTTCTAACCTTCTAAGTACATTGATTTTATGAAGTGAATTAATTATTGTAATTATTGTCTTCCCAGTTACACTTGTAAGTACAAGAGTATGATTAAGTATAATTGAGGCACATGATTTTTATCATTTTTATCTTTTTATGTTCTAACTCACCTAAGAGTAAAGAATAAAGAATAAGGTAATTACTAACTAAATAAATCTAACTAGCTAACATGTAACTAATCCTAATATAAACATTCATTCTCACTTGCCATACAAATCCTAAACACGTATAACACTACTAGGTTATCAAACGTTGAGTGTTACTAGGATTATCAAGTGTTACACGTATGCTCAAATTGGTCATACTTATGTGTTGTAATTAATTTATATTTAATATAGCTTAATCAATTAATTACTTAATTACTCAAAATAGTGAAGGAAATTGCTTAAAATATTAAATGCATAAAGGAAATAATTAATCTATTTCAAAGTGTTGCAAGGTTTATAAGAAAGCTCATCTTTATTATCACACACACTATAGTGCTTAGGTACAATAGTGCTCAAATAAAGATCTATACACTCTTTCACTTCTATTATGGGCACTTAGAAAATATTCTAACTTTTAGGAAGAAAAATTGCTAAAGCATGGCTACAACTTATGAAAATAATGTCATAAATGTGATGGATGACACAAATTTATAAGCGGAAACATGGTGCCTCATTAAAGGATACACATCAATTTGTCAAATCTTACATTGATAGGATCATGTCGATGAGATCCCATCAACGAGGTCACATTGATAGCATCCTATTGACATAGCCAAGCATGATGCTTCATCATACCCCCACAAGTAAATGAAAAGTCATCCTTGAGTTCTATGCAAAATTGGGAAAGGTATGGGATTATTGACATACAAAACAAACACATAACAACATGATAAAAATCAAGTGCTCAGAGTGTATGATTTATAATGATTACAAAATTTTTGTGTTCATGATAACAAAATTGAACACCAAGATAAAACTAACAAGAACAATTCCTTAGATGGTGTGAAGACATTGGAGAAGATCAAATGGTCCTAGGTGGTGGAGGTTCCTAAGGCTTCAAAGGACCTTCTCTTTCTTTGGGTGCACACAGTGATTGAGACAGTTGTGGTTGTCCTGCGGTAGCTACAACTTCTAGTAGAAGATGAAAGGGATCCATCAGTTCCTTCATATTCTCCTCCTTCCTCCAAGGATCATTGATAGTCCACACAACTTTCCCAATGTGGGCTAGAATGGGAATATCTCACTGACAGGGAATTGTAGGGAATAGTTCCTTAACATTCATGAACTAGGAAGTAAACTATTTTTATTTGATATCGAACACTCTAAGTGCATTACATAGTTCTTACTAGTCATTCATTATCTTGGCTAGGTTCTCAATAGTTGATCATTTATCAGTGAATTTTACTTTGAGAACCCTGAGTTTGACATTAGCAATCTGAAGCTTCTACTTGGTGTCTTTGTGATGCTTGAACTCTACATTGTATAACAAGTACAGGATGGCCACTTGTTTCTCCAATTCAAACCATAGCTTACTGGTAGTCAACATCATAAGATTTGCATAATGGAGATTGGCAAGGTCCATGTACTTCGTCATCTCCTTGATCTACAACTCTTTCATGTAGATCTCCATTTTGTTGTAGTCATTGAGCCCATCAAAGATAGATTGGTATACATCACCTCCTTCCTTGAGCTACTGGATGGCATCATTGACTTTGGTCTTCACCATTTGGATGTGCTTTTCATTGATTTTTTTTGTAGGTCGATCTAATCTCTGTGATGATTCTTAACTCTCTTAATTTTGAGGTCCTTTTTTTTAGGTGGCTATCTCTATCGTATATTTGTAGTTAAGGGCTTGAACTTCCTCCATGAAGAGATTTTGATTTCCTTTTACCAATCTTCTTAGTTCATTATTTACTCTAGCTAGCTGCTCTTGTTGTTGATGAATAAAATCCTTCATCTATTTCTTTTGCACATCAACATTTCACAAGTGATGATTTTCTACAATTAAAATTTCATTCTCATGGCATGCTTGGACTAAGTCCTTATGAATGGTATACATTTTGGCATTGGGCATGGACTAGTCAAATATGGTCATCTCCTTCTTGTTCTAAACCTATTTGAGCTTATCTTCAAGCTACTTGAAGGCTTCATCCCTTATTAGTGTAGGGTTGAGAAATTCAAGACAGGCGAGAAGGGCTCTCAATTTCACAACCTTTGCAGCCAAGCATTGGTTTTATGCTTGGGCTAGTTTGAGTTTACCCTTCAATATGATGTACTTGTCCCTTGCTTCTAGTAGCTCTAATTGGTTTGTAGTGGTTATATCCAAAAGGTGAAAGGCATTTGGAATTGGTTGCTTGGTTACCACCAGACAGTCCAACAACTTGTGCTAGGTTGCACTTAATCTACTGCTAACCATTCCTATAGATGTTTGTACATCTTTGAGTGTAGAAATGTCTCATACAAATGTCATAGGTACATTCAATTCTTTGAAGATTCTATTAGCAACCACCTCTAATGCTATCTCTTACCCATTTTGTTGCATCACCAAGATAGTTGCCCCCTCACCCTCCTCCACATGCACCAATAAAGTAGTTACATTTTCAAATATCTTTAGGAATTTTTGCTATTGCAAGAGAGATAATGTTAGCTCTAAGGCATTAGAATTCAATTTTGTGGGTAGCTACATTCTTTGTGCTAAGAAAAGTGGTCCACCTCCTTCCATTTGGTTAATTTTTCAAGCCACTTCATTCAGGTGACTCATTGTTGAATAATACATAGATGGATCACCACCACTCATTCTTGCTCACTACTCCTACCCTTGCAAGAACTATTCTTAGCTTTGATGCATGTATTCAAGGGCAATGCAAGACTCCAAAATTGTTTTGTAAGTTGGTGGTGGTTGTTGCTCCACTTCTTGGATGATTTTGGTAGGAACCTTATCCTTCATCATCTTTTCCTAGGAAGCAAATGGAGCACATCAAATGACATTATTTTTGTAGCATGTTATTCCTTTCCACTTGCAAAATTTTTGGATGAGACATGGAAAGGGAAGTGCCTTCCTTCTACATTCATTTTCCTTAAACTACTTTTCTATCTCAAGATAGATCAGTTGTGGAAGGTTGACAAGGAATTTTCCACTTAGAGTGGTACATGCATAGGTAGAGAAAGTTGTGAAAGGCCATAATTTTGAAATATGGGTGTTTCTCCATGGTAAGCTTGCCAAACTCCATACGATTGACTTCATAACACCATTGCATCCATTTTTTCTTGACACCAAGATCTACTTGCAAGGGGATTTTAGCAAGGTTTTTCATAGTTTTGGTAACCCAATGAACTCTACAATGGCTTTCACTAAGTAAGATACTAAAATGTTCTTGATCTTGACCATCAAAGAAACCTACTGATTATTCTAGAAAAGGTGTGTCTCTCCCATTTACCACTCCCTGTTGGAGGTGATTATGGACCACATGGAAAAGTTCTGCAATTGATTCTTAACTTCTAGAGGCTTGAACTCTAATAAAGATTTGAAGTTTAACTTTTGAAGCATCGATTTTTGGACCTCCTTGTTCTTAATCTACTTAAGGCAAGCCTCCATCAAGGTAACCTCAAGTTTCAATGTAGGCTCTAGTGCCTCATCTTGGTAAGACTATTCTATCATAGCCACTTCTTTAGGAATCTATTGGATAGATTCCACTTTGGGCTCCTCCCAAAGAGGTCCCATGGCATGGGTCTCTACTTGCTAATGGGACTACTCTTGGCTCCTTCCCATTCTTGGCTATTTGTCCCTTGGTTGGGATAGTCCTTGTTCTTACGCATGCCTTCCCTTAGGTGCCATCTATGATAAAAACATAGCCAAGGATTAGCATTCAATGTGTAACTTATAACATTTGAGTATCCTTCCCATTGGGTGGTTACACTTAGGCTAAGTTTGAACCATGGTAGATTGATTATTTTATTATTATTTTGATCATTTTAAACTTAGAATGTCACTAGAGCTTATTGGAAAGGTTTAACTCTCATAATTTAATGTGTTCATGTTGATTTCCTTGTTAAACCTTGTGGGAGTTAGAAATTTTTCCAAAAACTTCTTTAAGGTTTGTGGTCCCCATGATAAAGAGCTTACCTCTAGTAGCTACAAGGTTGAAGAACAAAGTGAATTAGACAAAATGTTAGGAAGATATGGCCCTTAGAAGGTTTTGGGCTTTGGAAAATTGAAAAACTTTCCCCTCGCTTTGAAGAAAATGTGAAAATCGCTAAGTATGGCCACCTATATATAGGTGGGTGGAGCCTTGCATTGATGGGATCCCATATACAAGGTCCAATCTATGCATGGACTCCATTGATGGGTACTATCCTACGGAGCCTATGAAAAAAAATATAACCTTTAAAAATATGAAAAATAGAGAGAGTTTAGGCATGAAATTGATGTTTTTGGAGATTTAGAAAAGCCATGAACATGAAGAAATCTTGAAGAGGGCTTGATAATTAATGAAAATGGTGAAATTGGTGAGAGAAAGAAATTGCATTGGAGAAAATGCCTTAAGGAATACATAGTTAGATGCACGATGGGGCACACAAAAGATTTGATTGCAAAAATTTCTAAGGATAAGAAACTTAACTAATCCAACCAAGAGATATGCAAGTGGATCCTCCCTATAGTAGGCTCATGCCCTTCTTGCCCTTGCATAATCTCAACTAAAGATTTTGTGGACCCCAAAGTTGATTAATGGTTATGAAAAGTTAAGAACCAAATCTAAAAGAATCTACCTAAAAATTTTGAAACATTAGACTAAGACATTGGAGAAGACATGGAAATTGACAATGAGGTGAGTTATGGAAAGTATCGATGGATGAGAGAGAATATGGACTGAAGTTCCTAATCATGGTCACATAAAGTCCCTTATGGATCTTATAGTTAAATGACCCAATAAAGTCCATCATTAGTCTAGATCAAAACTAACAATGACTTTGCATCATCACTGTAAGAGCAATCCATTCCCTCTAGACATAAGAATGCTCTCATAGATCAGTCACCATTTCTTATTAGAAAAGAAAAGAGAAGTAGGAGGTGAGTAAGGGCCTTAGTTAGAGGGGACCTTTAGGCATGGGTAATATGTCTTTCTAGTATCATAACCAGTGATTGTAGCTCATTATTTTGTCTAAGGGATGTGCTTTAAATTCCCATCATGTTTTTTTTTTGAATTTTATGCTTTTATGTATTTATGGATGGGAACCATACCATCCAAAGACTTATTAACTTCTTGTTATTGGTTGACATGGACTGATAAGAAATTCATGCAAACACTCATGCACTCAAGTAAGAAAAAAGGTACAAAGAGCATTGAATCCCCTTGAAGTCACACCCTTTTCAAGTCTTTGAATCTTTCCCAAGTTTAGAAACTACCAAGGTCACCAGTTTGTTAAAGTTTTATTAATGGAAAGGGACCTCATATTTCCAAAACTAAGAAGCTCATAGAGTTTATGAATGGGTAGATGACATTGACTCACTACTTGTTTCATGAAAAAGAAACTTTTTCTTAGTCATCAGTGATCAAATTTCAAAAATAAAAACTAGACATTAGTAGTTAAAAACATTAAGTATAAATCACCATTAGCAAACAACTACAAATTCACTATGTCATGTTGGCAACAAAGCAATTTTATTAGAAAACAAGAAAAACTCACATCAAAATAAAGTAAAATATAAAAGAAATTTTAAAATATTCAAGAAATTTAAAACATAGTAACAATGTTGTAAAAAAAATTGGGAAAATAATAAAGTGTAAAAAAAAAATGTGTAAAGACAAAGAAACTGCAAAAATAAAGAAATTGAAAAAAAAAAAGTAGAAAAATTGAGGAGCCACTTAAGCTATTAGCATGAATGGCCATCTTCCCCATGATTGAGTTGAATGAAAGAGATTTGAAATATTGAGCATGGCTATCCATATGATAAGGTGTTGCTTGCACTGGCTTGCTTGGGCTCATGGAAAGGTTTCACTTGTTGTGTGTTTACTAGTTGCTTTTGGTTTGGGCTATTAGGTTTGTATATTAAGATGGCCTTAAAAGGAAAGGTTTCATAAATGATGTATGACCATTTCCACAAGATTTGGAACTTAGTACATTAAGGCATGTGTGTGGGGTTCTAGTAGAGGACCTTATCTCTAGGTTAAAATTTTACTTTTCTTATTCTAAGGTCATGGCATTTTTTCTAAATTCTTGTGTACTTCATTCAAGGATAGGGCCATAAATTGATTCTCATCTAGCATGTTAAGATTGATAAATATTTCTTTTTTTGCTAGGCTAAGGTTAAGATCTAGGTAATAAGCTATTGAAATTATATAGAGCTCAAATTGAATTGGAAGAGTTGGTAATTTTCCATACACTAGATCATAGGGAAAATAGCCTATAGAGAGTTTCCATGTGAAGGACTAGAAGTCATCATTAAGTTTGGTGCTCTAGTATCTTATATATTTACTTATTAAGATCTTAGTGATCTCCCTATTGGTAATCTATGCTTAACCATTGGCTTTAGGTGGCTAAGTGTTGTTAGTTTATGTTCAACCCCCAAGAATTGCATGAGTTCATGTAAAGTAGCACCTATAAAATGAGTTCCATTATGAGAAATTAGTACACGTGGCACTCCAAACCTATTTACAACATTTTTTTGTACAAACCGAGCAACAATGAAAGATCTACAGTTGATAATGGCTACTACATTTTCCCATTTGGTACAATAGTCAACATTGACTATTATGTATGTTTTTTCATTTGACATGGGCATGATGGGACCTATGAAGTCTATGACCTAGATGTTGAAGGATTCTAGTGGTTGGATCTAGTGCTGAGGCCCCTCCATTTGAGTAGCCATCCCACCATCTCATTGACAATGTTCACAAGAGAAAAAAAATTAGTAGGTGTCCCTAAAAATTTTTGGCTAATAATACCATTCCATAAAGATCTTAATGGTCATGCATCTTCATGCATAGTGTCCCCCACAAGTACCCTTGTGAGCATCTTATAGAATGCGTGGTTGATCAACATCAAGGATACACCAATCAACGAGGCCATTGATGCACACCTTGTAAAGGTGTTTGGCCTAATGAAGAAGCTATTGTTTCTTCTTGTGATCCAGGTCTTGTGGCATCTTCTAAGTAAGAAGATATGTAATGATGTCATTATACCATTTTGGTTCAGTGGAAACTTATCCATTTATTGCATTGGTAAAGAGAAGTTCATGAGGAAATTAATTAGAGAGTGGTCTCTCCTCCTCTTTGTTGTTTCATTGTAATCAAGATAAGTGATCAACGACCACATTTTTAGTTCTCTTTTGATCTACCATTGTAAGATTACACTCTTGCAAGATCACTAGCCCTCGTATGACATGGGGGATCATCATTGGCTTGTTCATTAGGAAGAAAATGGCACTGTGGTTAGTGTGCATAAACACCTTGTATCCAAGCACACAGTGCTTGAATTTCTCCAAGGCATACACCACCCCCATTGGCTCTTTCTCTATCATGATGTAGTTAAGCTATGCATCCACAATGCTTTGGCTTGCATAGTGGATGTAATAAGGATGTTTCTAATCATCCAACTATGTAAGCATAGCTCCCAAGTCATAGTTCGGTGCATCTATCATGATGTGAAATGAATAGGACTAATCAGTTTCTTGTAGAATTGGAGTTTCTACAAGCTTCTCCTTGAGTTGCTGGAATGCCTTTTCACATTCCTTAGTCCATACAAATAGTGAATCATTCTTTGTAAGCTTGGCCAACAGTTTTGTAATCTTAGAGAAATTCTCTATAAATCATCAATAGAATCCAATGGGTCCAAGGAATGACTGGACATCTTTAATGATTTTTGATTGGTAGGCTATTCCTTGGATGATCCTAATCTTTTTAGGATCCACCTCAATCCTTGCTTGAGAAATTCTATACCCTAACACAATGCCCTCCTAGACCATGATATGGCTCTTGTATTAATTGAGCTAAAGATTGATTTTAACATACCTTTTTAGCATTTAGTCAAGGTGGTCCAAGGCTTACTCAAATGTAGCATCATAGGTGGGGAATTCATCCATGAAGACTTTCACCCCACTACTAATCTACTACTGAAAAATGTTAAGGTCAAGTTGTTAAAAGGTTGTAGGGTCATTACACAAATCAAATGGCATCTTTTTATATGCAAAAGTTCCCTAGGGACTTGTGAATGCAATTTTGGCATGATCCTCTGGTGTGATCTAAATTTGATTATAGTCACTATAACCATCCAAAAAGATATAAAAATAATGCCCAGAAATAGTGTCCAACACTTGGTCCATGAATGGCAATAGAAAATGATCTTTATAGGTTTCCATGTTTAATAGCCTAAAATCAATATACACCATCCACTTGTTACCTTTCTTTGGCACAATTACAAGTAGGCTTACCCACTCACTATCTGCAATTGGATAGATGAACCCCACCTTGAGGAGTTTCTTAATTTCCTTGATGATTTACTTCAATTTGGGGTTTAGCCACCATTGTAGCTATCTCTTTGACTTGATAGAACGATTAGTATAGATATGAAGATGGCGTATCATAGAATCAATCCTAGTGAGTTCAAGATATGACCAATTAAAGGCTATTGACCATTTGTTAACCACATTCAATAACTTCTTTTTCTCCTTAGGAGCAAGGTTGGCATTGATTATCATTGGCTTGTCATTTTTCAAAAAATGCATACTCCATGCCAATAGGTAGATTTTTCAACTCCAAAGGCTCATGTTTAAAATTTTTAGGGATTTCCAAATCTTTCCAATAAGTATCATTAGCTTCATCATTAGAGAGTTGGCGATGAACTTGTTCTAGCTCATTCATGCCTTCAACATCGCCACTATTTGAGCTCTCAGTTGGTTCCATACAAAGAGTGATACTTTCAAGATCAGATATTAGCCATTGGGTGCCCTCCTACTTTATGGTTGCTATATCCAAACACTTTCAAATATCAGATTCATCTACACATTATATGCATGCTTTGATTGATGTGATTTTGATGGACCATAATTTCTACACACAATTATACCTTGTATTTCTATGCATTATACATGAAACTCTCTTCTTCTTGATCTTTCCAAGAGCATTTTCCTTGGAAATTTCTAGGGAAAGATATCTGATGCCCATTCACTTATCAATAGTGCTCAACCAAGCCATTTTTATAATGATTGGGAAGTTCCCCTTGCAATTGTCAACCTTGATCACTAGAAAATTGACAAGATAAGGACACCCAAGAAAATAGTGATCACAATATCCTCGATAGTGATCACAATATCCTCATCCAATCCCAAGGAAATAGTGATGGATTGATTTGGTAATTCTAAATAAATGTTTCTCTTCTTAAAAGGAGGCAAGTTTGAGGCTTTGTACATTTCATGAGAAAATAGATTGACACTAGAACCTTAATCAAGAAGAGCCGTGCATAGCTCATTTCCAGTGATTTGCTAGTAGATGAGGGGACTTCCAGGATTAGCTCTTTCCCTAGGAAGGTTGCTAACCTTGATCCAATCGAATACAACATGGGTTAACATGATTGTGTAGATCTTGAGAGGTGTTTGGTTTAATGGGTTCTCAAAAAGAATAGATGCAAAGGATGAAGGAGACATAGGATGATCAATTGCATGAGTTAGTAAGGGCTTTGTAAAAATATTGATTTGTAAACATGGTTTTTTTCTAGGTCAAGGTTCCAAACCACTTGGCTATAGAGCTAGCTATAAGTTAACAACCCTAGTAGTGTTACGGTTCTACAGAAATTTTGCCCTACATGGATGGAGTAGGTGGTAACTAGGTTGAAGGAGGAGGAACATGTGTTGAAGGATGAGGAGGGTACTAATGAAATGGGGATTCCCCTCTGGGAGATGGAAAATGAGCTTTGTAGTACTCCAAAGGATAGTAGTGATGTTAAAATGAGGCACGACTAGAAGAGTCATGCAGAGACATGGGTTGCTGAACATAGTACCTATATGGATTTGGTTACCTATAAGGATACTAATACCTCTATGATGGCACCCCCCATGACCTTGGGTGCTATCATTAGTGATACTACTCATATGGTTGTCCTGGAGCTCCACTTGGATAATAAGCTTGTTGTTGGTGGAATTGCCTAACATTGCCTTGAGGATAAGACAATCTATTAGGTGCTTGTGTTCTTACAAACCTAGGATTCAGAGCATACACCTTAGATTTTTACAAGTGTGACACAATAGGGCAACATCCCTTAGGATGTTAATATTGGTAGATTTCACATCCACCATCATCATTGAATTCTAACTTCATAACCTCTTCTACTACAACAACCTTTTCCTTGCCCCTTTGGTAGGCATGTTCAATTTTCTTCATTTTCCTCTAATTATGATTACTACTTTGTCTTTTGGATTCTTCTAAAATTTTTAAAGTAGTTTTAAATTTTTCATCCTAATATTCTCACATCTTATCCACCTTGGCTAAGATTTTGGAAACAAATTTTTGAATTGGCAAGATTTTTCACTACATCACTTCATCAAGTGGTGCCTTCCGTTCACTATCATAGAATCAAACCATCCTTTTTTGCTAGAAGGGTCTCAGTTATATTCCTTAGCACTTTCTCATTTTCTCAATTCTTCTTTTTCTTTTACAACTTGCTCAATCATCCTTTGGATTTGATGGACTCAAAGTTTTGAAAACCTCCCTTGGGCATAGACCCCAAGTGTTATCTTGGATATGGTGAAGCTACTCTTACTAAGAATAACCTTGGCCAAGACATCTATGAAAAAGAGAATAATACCTACCCATGGCTGCATATAAGGGTTTATATGTTCCTTTTTACCAACCTTTGATTTTCTTTTTTAGATTAGACACTTGGGAGTATGCTTGATATTTGTCATTAAATAGCTCAAGCATTGTGCTCCATCTATAAATTCGGACTTCCAACTTTTTGCTTCTTTTGTGAATGTCCAAGGAAACAACTTGAGTTTTTTCCAATCATTTTCAATGTTCTACAAGGCACAAGCATTGTTAAAGGCTTGAAGATGGGTTTGTCAATCTGAGTTATATCCCCCCTCAAATCTAGGGATATTGTTCATATCCAATCTCTTAATTCTACTATCTTTCACATGTGTAGTTAGAATTTTGACTACCTTTGTGATGTTTACCATGCTTCGAGTTGCAAGCAAAGGTTCATCATCGTTGTGATTTTAATGATGCTTATGATGCCCTCTGCTACTTCTTCATTCATGATAAGGCCTACAATCATTGTTGTCTCATCATTCACCTTCATCACAGTTCCATACTCTATGGTTTCAATTAGATTTAGAAGAAGAAAAAGAAGATGCAGATGAAGAGGGTGAAGAAGAAGAAGGAATACCACCACCATAGTGTCTACCACCTCCTCTCCACTTATTACAGTCATGATCATCAAATTTATCTTCATCATGGTGCTTGCTCAAGCCCCTACCTTGACTTCCACTTTTGCCTAAACAAGGATTATTGATAATGAACTGTATGATTGGGTTTAAGCCCCCTTCATTAAAGTCAAGGAGTGGAGAATATTCATGTTGAGAAACTATAGAGGGAGGATCCTCATTGTCTTTCTGGTTTAGCAAGAACAAGGGATTAGTAAACCATTTCACCTTTGTAGCTTCATGACACTTCTCCTAGTGCTAATCTCTTTTGCATTGTCTTTCAGTGGGATGGTAGTCTTGATAGTCATGGTTTTGAAAAACATATTCTTTATGAAGATCCTAAATGTCCAACCTCTTAAGAGGTTAGAGTAGCATCCTAGGAACAAATTAGTTAGGTAGCAACACAATATTACCCTTCATGTCTTTCCATTGCAGCTATTCATCTTAGTGTAGGATGAAGGTGAAATCAGGCACAAACTCATCTCGATGAGTATACATCACTTTGAATTCTCAAGGCACCAATGGTTTTGATTCATCATGCTTATGAGAAGAAGACATTTTTTTCTTAGAAGAAAAATAACAATGTGCTTTAAGTATAATAATTTTTATTATTCAAATGATTACTACTTTAGGATTCATTTCAATGATCTTAAATAATTTTCACTAACTCCTAGAGAGTGCATGCATCAAACTACATTTCCTTGATAATGGCATTAATGATGAGTAGTGAGTAGAACCTATGCCCAACCATATGAATCATAAGCATTTTGCATAATCTAGTCAAATTCCAAAGACTTCTAGCCTTCTAAGTATACTAATTCTAGGAAGTGAATTAACTATTGCAATCATTGTCTTCCCAATTACACTTGTGAGTACAAGGGTATGGTTAAGTATAACTGAGGCATATGATTTTTATCATGTTTATCTTTTTATGTTCTGAGTAACCTAAGAGTAAAGAATAAAGAATAAGGTAATTTCTTGCTAAATTAATCTAACTAGCTAATACTAATCCTAACATAAGCATCTGTTTCCATTTTCCGTATACATCTTGAACATGTACAACACTACTGGGTTACCAAACATTGACCATTACTTGGATTACCAAGTGTTACACATATGCTTAAAGTGGTTGTATTGATGTGTTTTAATTAATTGCTATTTAATCTAGCTTAATGAATTAATAACTTAATTACTTAAAAATTAAAGGAAATTGCTTAAAATATTAAATGCATAAAGAAAAAAATTAATCTATTTCAAAGCACTGTAAGGTTTATCAAAAAGCTCATCTTTATTGCCACACACACTACAGTGCTCAGGTACAATAGTGCTTGAATAAAGATCTATATACTCTTTGACTTCTATTTTGGGCATTTAGAAAATATTCTAACTTTTAGAAAGAAAAATTCCTAAAGCTTTCCCACAACTTATGAAAATAATTCCATAAATACAGTGGATGATGCACATTTATAGGTAGAAACAGGGTGCCTTGTCAATGGGTACACATCAACCAATCAAACCCTACATCAATAAAATCATGTCAATGAGATCTTGTCAATGGGGTTGCATCGACAACATCTTGTTGATGCAGCCAACCATGATGCTTCATCAAGAAAGATCCTAAGATATATTAACACTAAGGATGAAATGCCTCACTAAGATCTCAGAAGCACTAACTTAAGAAAAAAATACCTCAAGGAAAATACCACAATCTAAAAAGGTGAAACCACAAGGCCTAATGTTATGCACATCCTTTCTCCAAGAGAAATAGCATGATCAAATGATTTGCATCAAGGGTAATTGAACTCAAAGTACAAGAGGGCATCAAAATTAAGATCACATTAGAAACTAGTTAAGTAAGAAACACACAAAGTCATAAGATGCTTCAACAAAAGCCAATCTTGTAATAAACTAAAGAGTTACATGGAATTGTGTCCAAGCTTTGAAATCCAAGAAAAATACGAGTGAGAGCCAAAACAAAAGTAATGCATATGAGAGACTTGGAAGATAACTAAGAAAAAAAGGACACATGTATACAAATAGAGAGACATAAGTATGAATGCATATGAGTCTACTATCGATGGTGTTTGTCCACATAGACTAAGGCTTATTATGAGCACATGTCTAATGGCCCTCCATCCAAAGGTGATGGGAAAAGTTATGATCTAGAAATATCAAATCCACATTTCATGTATGAATGGAAGAAGTGGAGGGGTATAGATCTCAAATCTTATACAAACTAATATAGCCATCTCAACACATGTTATCTAGGAGGACACTAAAGTGGCACTAAATTTAATTTATTCCAAATGAACCACTAAAGAGCAAGGATAGAAAGCTCCTTGAACAATATTTCATATATTATAAATAGAACTTCCACCAAACACATTGATGACTATCTAATACTTTCCCTAATGCCAAAGAAATTATAATAGAGGAAAGCCTAATGAGCTATAACACCCCTATTAATTATATATATATATCTTAGAGCAGTTTTGCAAGCTATGAGTAGATTTTAATTATTTTTTTATTTTTTAAGTTATCATCACTATTTGCATTCCAAATAATATATACTGTTAAACAAAAATTGGTTAAAATAAAATTTTATATATTTCATATATGTTGATGAAGGAATACATTGTACAAATATTGCAACAAACAAAACAGAGCTATATAATAGGATTGAGAAAAAGGCAAAATACAATGATAAGCATGAACTTAATATGCCTAATCCTCCAATTGAGCAAAATAAACTTCTTGTGCAATTCTACTTTGGAGATGTTTAGCATCTAAAATTATTCTGTATCTTTGCACATAGAAAGGAGGATGAATCTTTAAAGAATCAATGGTCTTAACTCTAGATAATGCAACAAACACTAGACCCATAAGTTCTCTTGTGTAGCGGTTTCATGGGCAATGAGTAGAATTTAATTATTTTTTTAAAGTTATCATAACTATTTGCATTCCAAATAATATATAATGGTAAATATAAATTGGTTAAAATAAAAGTTTATATATTTTGTATATGTTGATGAAGGAATACATTGCACAATTATAATAATAGACATTATAGAGCTACATAATAGGATTGACCAAAAGGTAAAATACAATGATAAGCGTGAACTTAATATACTTAATCCTCCAATTGAGCAAAACAAAATTCCTGTGCAATTCTATTTGGAGATGCTTAGCATCTGAAATTTTTCTATATCTTTGGACATGGAAAGGAGGATGAATCTTGAAAGAATCAATGGTCTTGACTCTAGATAATGCAACAAACGTTAGACCCATAAGTTCTCTTGTGTAGCAGTTTTGTGGGCTATGAGTGGAATTTAATTATTTTTTTATTTTTTAAGTTATCATCACTATTTGCATTCCAAATAATATATATTGGTAAACATAAATTTGTTAAAAGAAAAGTTTATATATTTCATATATGTTGATGAAGGAATACATTGCACAATTATTGCAACAAACATTATAGAGCTGTATAATAGGATTGAGAAAAAAAGACAAAATACAATAATAAGTGTGAACTTAATATGCCTAATCCTCCAATTGAGAAAAATAAACTTCTTGTGCAATTCTACTTTGGAGATGTTTAGCATCTGAAATCTTTCTGTATCTTTGCACATGAAAAGGAGGATGAATCTTTAAATAATCAATGATCTTGACCCCAAATAATGTAACAAATGTTAGACCCATAACTTCTCTTGAACCAATGTGAATAATAGCCTTATCTAGTATCATTCCTTGAGATTTATGAATAGTCATGGCCCATTCCAACTGTAATGGTGACTGACGAGATGCTCCTTGGACCATGTGTACAATTGGCACATGATGAGTGTTGATACATTTAGCCATTTCATGGAGCAGCAAGATGATAAAATATGAATAAGTCACAAGGGATATTCAAGAGAAATATACATGGTGTTTGTGTTTAAATGATATTTTATACTTTGAATTCAAGAAGAATAGTTAAAGGAAGATAAATTTGTTTTAATGATAAGAAAAATTTATCATGCTCCTTTGGAAAATGAAGGATGAAAAATAAAGTATCAAGAGTCATATTATTCATATAATTTACCGGGGCAAGCAGGAAGAAAGCGACTGATTTCTTTATGCAAGACTAAGGTTTTGAATGCGAATACGGGAGAAAATTGCAAGATAAGTTTATTCAGAAAACAGGGGATTTCAAAGAAAATGAGTTTAACTTGAATTCAAGGCAGAAAGAAATGATCAGCAATGAAATACTTTGGCAGTCCTAATTCTATTCTGAATTTCATTTGGCTTTATTAGGAACCTGAACAAAAGTGAAAGTAAAATCATTTGCTGTTTCTCAAAAACGCAGTAATGGGAGCCGTTTTTTTTAGTCAGAAAATCATCAACGGAAATACAGTAGCCAAAGTTTCTTGCTGAACAATCTAGAAGAAAAGGGCAAAAACGTTTGCAGTTAAAAAAGAAATGTTTTTTTTTGGTTTGAGGCGTTGCTGCTAGAACCGTTGTTTGAAATTTGGGGCTGCGGCGGCCAGAAACAGAAACAGAGAATATCAATATTATCTTCTTTCGCCTGTATTTCTGCACAATTTACGGCAACCACCAGAAAGGCCCGCGTTCTCAATCCGTTCTTGCTTGCCGATTGCTAATGTTTCTGTAACAGATTCAGATTCAAGTTGCAGAGAACAAAGGAGAAAAGCCAGGGTCGGTGTTGCGTGATAAACTCTGCAGGTGTGGCCGTGTTTAACAATCCGCGATCGCAGGAGTTAGCACCGGAACAGTTGAAAGTACGTGGCAGGTTCTACTAATTTTGTGCAAAGGTTTGGAAAGCAAAAACAAAAATATAAATCAGCCGATTGTGCCCACGGTGACGCGCGATTTTTACCAGGGAAGACCAAGGTTTTAACCACAAACTTTGCCGCTAACATTCACAAACTTTGCACCAAGGTATATATAAAATAAACATTAATCTATAACTTCACGGGAGTATCGGTGGTTTAAATACCAAAATATATATAATCAAAACATATGTACCTATTATGACCATTGAAATACCTATAATATGAAACCTTGATTTAGAGACTTTCTTCCAATTATCCCGAGTTATGAAATAATTATTTAAATGTCATTGAAGATTTGTAATTTTAATTATCCTATAAAGTCCTCATTATATTAAAGTTAGCATAAAATGCTCCTCATTTTATGCATAAATTCCTAACTCCCTAACTACCTAACCTTCTCCTAACTTATCTTCTAATTGGTTAGTCTAATTACTTAAGAGAGAAGTTAGGAAAGATATTTGAGATATTTTTGATAT
This sequence comes from Gnetum montanum, assembly GCA_015680685.1. Taxonomy (NCBI): domain Eukaryota; kingdom Viridiplantae; phylum Streptophyta; class Gnetopsida; order Gnetales; family Gnetaceae; genus Gnetum; species Gnetum montanum. The sequence continues at coordinate 231,676 of MNCI01002930.1, forward strand.
TTTAAACTTGACATCTCATTTGAATAAGCAAAATAAAGGGACATATATTGTATTTTAATTTTATTTTTGTAACACCAAGGCCACTGGTCAACCTTTTTTATCTCTATAGTGGTTGAAACCACCCAATATTGTTGTAACTTACCTAACTTGTTGGGCAAGTAACCCCCTAACTTGTTGGGCAAGAAATTTTCTAATTGGTTAGGCAAGTTACTTGAGAGAAAAGTTAGGAGAGATATTTTTGAGATATTTGTGGGATATTTTTAAAAATGTAACTTCCCTACCTACCTTGGAATCCAGAAGATTGTTTGCAAGATGGGAAAACTTGGGGAAAGAAGGAAGGAAGTCTCACATCACAAGGAAGGAAGTCTCACATCAGAAGGACACATTGGAGCATCATCATCACACTTGGAAGATTTGTAAAGAAGATTGTTTGCAAGATGGCTTGCTAGAATAAAGATTTCAGCCTCTTTGTTATGGTCCTGTGAGTTATGCATTTCATTTTTTGTTTTGTTTAAATTGCTTAGCTAGTGGTTTAGATAGTATCATCCTTGACAAGTAATTTTGGGATTTTTAGATTGCTCTTATTGTTCTTGTTGCCTGATAGAAATTTCTATTAAAATTTTGCCATAGAAGCGCTTGTGTTTAAAAGCCTTAAGAGCATTTTAGTAGTAAATTTCATTATTGTGCAATGTTTGGGAACTGCTATTGGATTGTTGGAAGAGAGTCTCTGTTTGTAGTCATGCCATGGAACAATTTAGTAGCCGAGAGGGTTCAGAAAATCTTTGGTATTTTGATGGGACCAGAATAGCTTCTTTATCTTTAAAGTGATTTTCCATGTTATTTCAATCAGAAATTGTCAAGTCTTTTAAAGGTTCTGTTTGAATGCAATCGTTGGCATCTATTGTCTAGTCAAAGTGGAGTCTCGCACGTGGTAGTTTACGCAGCGATTTTTGATAGCACAATAGGTTTGTCTTGAAGATATTGCTTGGTTGAGCCTTGGAAGTTTGAACAATTCATAGATATTGAATTTGGAATAACTTTATTGCGAAGTGTTTACTCGTGTCATTTTACCTTGCTTAAATATTTGAGGTCCACAAAAATCTGCTTTCTTTTCTTTTCTGTCTATTTTCATTGAATCTTGCTATATTTCTAATTTTCTTGTGGAACTATATCTCTCTCTGGGGAAAATTAGGAGTAGATTTGCGGAGTTGTGCTCAAATGTTTATGCAAAATTTTATTTGTTACAAGCAGGTATTATGGGGACCGCGTAGACTAGGTAGTTTGAACAAAATAGGAAATTGTCAAGAACTCACAGTACTGGACAAAGTTGGCTGAATCTCTTTAAAGTAAGTCATTTGTAGTTCACACACAACGTAATTGTCACATTTCTCACAACCGCACGCCGCAACAGCACACACACATACTCACATTAACTACTGAGTTATTTGGAGGTATCTGGGCCTTGGTGTTGCCAGAGACCAGTAGGCACCTAAATCCTGTTCGAGGACACTTGTTGGCGGTCGCATCCCAAACGGTCGCCAATAATGAGGATTACCATTATCAAAGGCACATCTGATGTAGGAGTCAAAATCAACAATAACGTATAATGGTAATGCAGGTGGCTATTTACCTTAAGGATACATAATACTACGAATTGTGCCAAGTACACCATTCACCAATCCTGCTTTAGGTCAAAGGTTAACTATAAGCATTACCCTTGCACCTTCACATATAAGTAGAGATTGCATTACTTGTTGTAGTAGATAGTTGTTGCACTACTTGTTGCAGTAGATGGTTCTTGTTGTTGATCTTGAAGAAAGTGTCTTTCACCTTCTCTATTGGGACTAATAGCAGCAAAATCCATGTTTCTAAAAATGCATGAATTCCAATATTGCACCTCTTAATCTTGTAACATGATTCCTAAATTCAATATCTTTAAATACTGCATCACACCGTAACCATCATCACCTTAACCGTTGCCATGATCGTAACCGTCACTGTAACCATAATTGTCATCATTTATAATAATAATAAAGATTCATTATTATTGTAATCATAACCATCACCATTTATAATAATAATAAATATTCAATATTACCCACCGTTTATAATAATAAATATTCATTATTACCCATGTCGGGCCCTACACATGAGGAAATACGAAAAGATGAATGGGGAGCCCAAGGGTCGAGTGGCATCAATTGAATAGAGATTTAGCTCCCCTGTAGTGACTCTTTGGCTCCCTTACATGTGGTGCATGCATGTGAGAGAATACAAAGAGATGAATGGGAAGCTCATGGGTTAGGGGGCATTAATCGAGTAGAGATTCAACTCCCCTACACTGATTCTTTAGCTCCCATGCATGTGGTGCATGTGGATGAGGGAATACGAAGAGATCAAACTAAATTGGCACTGCAACATATATTTGTAATGCATATTCATTCATGGAGATATAAAAAATCACATTACAAATGCATAAATAATGTTATTATTATATCATGGGCTTTTGTATATTGACATTATTGTTACTATGGACAAGATATGAATGATGCTAACACCTCATTCATAATTATTANCATGGGTTAGGGGGCATTAATCGAGTAGAGATTCAACTCCCCTACACTGATTCTTTAGCTCCCAT
>MNCI01002930.1:234501-246896 GCA_015680685.1 Gnetum montanum
GAGATATTATTTATTCATTTATAATGCTAACCCATAATGATTATATCTCAGTTAGCATTATCCATAAGATATATATAATGAAATGATTATAAATAACCAACTTTATTTATGATGAAATGTTTATAATCATTATATATAATCATTTATGTTTATGATTATAAATATATCATTATATATAACTGAGATTATGAATAACCAAGATAAATATAATCATTGGCTCCCTCACAGTGACTCTTTGGCTAGGGAAGATTTATAAATAATTGGCTATTTATGATTATGGAAAGACATGTGAATTAGCAGAGAGCTCATCATCTTTTTCCTCAACATTAGCTAGGATCATCACAGCATGATCTTGTCGGAGATCTTCCCAGGGTCTAGGTTGCTAGAGGTGCAGAAGTACTCATTTTTAAAATTTACCAAGTTAACAACCATATCATCCATTAGATTCCATCAATCAAAGAATATGTACATAAAGAAAAGGCCTCACTATATGTGAGAAGGTAAGAAGAAATTATCAAAGTTGATCTCTTTAAGTGCTCCCAATAAACAGGAAAAATTGTTAAAATTATGACCGAAGTCAGGATGACATCTCAAATTGGCTAATAATTTTCATGTGCTATCAAAAATACTAATGCTTTTTCATTTTATTAAAATTCATATTGCAAACAAAAAAGTAATTACAATTGTAAACACTGAATGCATCTACTCCATGGTAACTGCTGAATTTCAAAGCATAGCCATAAAAATGATAAAACCTACACAAAATATACAATGAGATAAAGAGAAAATGAACTTACAAATGTTCCTTTACATTGAAAAAGGGTGTAGCAAAAGAATATCACTTAAGATAGTAGCAGAAAATTACAATTTTAGAATTCCCTGCCACTCTAGAAAGCATTGAAAAAATAACAGAACCAAACTTTGAAATGTTTTTACATTAGGAATGTAAATGTATAGGAAGGCATGCTAAGTACTGATGACAAAAGAGCTCAGCTTGAAGTAAAACTATGAAAATTACACAAAATCATCAAAATGTAATGTTTAACATGTTACAATTCATTATAAAAAATTAACAAAAACACACATAAAAATATTGGTAGAAAGTTTGTTTCCAAAAAGAGATTCCAATAACCAAAGGCTATTGTTGACACAGAAACTTCAGAAGACCCTTCCCCTCAGGCTACAGCTTCAACTATAGCCATTATCATCTTTTCTCGAATGCCTCTGGCTCTACCCCTCATCCTACCCCTACCTGCAAAATTTTATACTTAAAACATACATTTAAACAAAGCTACTCAAGAAACATATTGGCCTAATTCATATATAAATTCTATCCAAGAAAAAGGAAACCTAAATGAAGGGATCTTTTAACTATTATAACAAAAATTGTATTATGATTGTCGATGATGTGTGCATGTCGTGGCCCTCGGTGTTAAGAAAGGATGCAGCAAGGGCCAATTGGCCTTTTGCCATATTGCTACCTTGGTTGAAGAAGCACATGCTAATGAGCTTGTTATTACAGCTGAATCATGGGCTACCATTGTAGGTTTCTTTCCAATGCTCTAGTAGAGCTTCGAAGATGGCATCATCAAAGCTAGTTCGGTTGGGCTAGGTGGCCTACAGCAGCAGTTGCAGATGGAGACGAAGTCAAAATGGAAATGGAATTCTCATTCTCATTTCCATTCCCATGTTGCATTTGGTTGCATTTGGCCTTTTTATGTGTGCAGCAGGAATATGAAAAGTTATGGCTCTTTGGTTCACATTCTGCTCAACGGGAATACAAAAAGGTGTGGCTCTCAGTTCATGTTTTTTCCCATTTCATGGGATCTTACATGGTGTGTGACATGGAGGATGACAAATGCACTTCCCCCTCCCACCTATCCTATGAGATGAGTCGACCTCTTGGCCAAAATAAAATTTAAATAGTGAAAAAATAAAGATTTGTGTAGCCAAAAAATATAAATATTGAGGAATTTCACTAATTACATCATAAAATAGTACACAAAATAACAATTCCAATTACACTTATTTTGCCTCAATCGAACATCTAAAACTAGTATATATATATATATAAATTGGTCGAGATAATTTTTTAAAAATGATGTTAACCAAGCTTGACAACTCGATGAGGTAACAAGATAACTAAAAATGGAATCACTCATCCCTCCTTTTTTTCTCTACCACTTACCCAATTTAGTTTTACCTTCTTGGTCAAGTTTGCTCTTTCTTTCTTTGTTCATGACATTTTTAAGAAATAAATATCTTGCATAAATAATGCTCAAAAAAATCATGAACAAACAAAGAAAGAGCAAACTTGACTGAGAGGGTAAAAATAAATTGGGTAAGTGGTAGAGAAACAGAGTAGGGATGAGTGATTCTGTTTTTAGTTATCTTGTTATCTCATCTAGTAGTCAGGCTTGGTTAACATTATTTGTTTCAAAAATCATCTCGGCCAATATATATATATATATATCTAAGCTAGTGGAGTGGTTTCATGGGCTATGAGTAGAATTTAAATTTTTTTTAAGTTATCATCACTATTTGCATTCCAAATAATATATACTGGTAAACATAAATTAGTTAAAATAAAATTTTATATATTTCGTATATGTTGATGAAGGAATACATTGCACAATTATTGCAACAAACATTACAGAGCTATATAATAGGATTAAGCAAAAGGAAAAATACAATGATAATTGTGAACTCAATATGCCTAATTCTCCAACTGAGAAAAATGAACTTCTTGTGCAATTCTACTTTGGAGATGTTTAGCATCTGAAATATTTCTATATCTTTGCACATGAAAAGAAGGATGAATCTTTAAATAATCAATGGTCTTGGCTCTAGATAATGCAACAAACGTTAATATTAGCCTTATCTAGTGTCATTCCTTGAGATTTATGAATAGTCATGGTCCATGCCAACCGTAATGGTGACTAACAAGATGCTCCTCGAACCACAGGTACAATTGGCACATGATGGGGATTAAAGTTATTCAAGTTAAATTTTACGAATTAATTATCAAAATTAAACCTAATAATTAAATAAAATATTGATTTATTAAACTTTCCCAAACATATAGCATATGTTGAAATGAAAAATGTTTCTTGTAATCTCACGATTCAAATGGGACAAATGGCAATTTCATATTTAACATACTTATTATTTATTTACAAAACTAGGTACATCACTCAAGTAGCCCCAAAAGTGTGCAAGGTTTCTATTTTACAAAATACAAAATATACAGAAATTATATTTCAAGTTCAAAAGGTCCATCTTATAGAGAATTTATCCACCATTTGTCCCATGTCCCTCTTTTAGTGTTTCCATGGCTAATTGAGGTGCTCTATATTAAAATGCAAGAGTAAGAACCCATCAAATAAGAAAGCTTATTATATTTTTCCCTTCATGGAGCATAAAAGTTATAGGCCAAAAGTCTTAGGATATGGGCTCAATAAAGGTTTTCAATAAAATATTCAAAAATATTACAAGATCTAGAAATGGCACAAATTTTCTTGAAGTCTAAATAAAATCCAAGTATCCAAACCAAATACATATTTTAATTATTTAATCCTTAGTGTTCAAAGATATCACAAATTTATCTAGAAAAATCCAAAGAATGTATATTTTAACTAGGCATCTCGAGCAAAGGCTAGGTCTTGGTTATCCTCACTACCAAAGATGCTCATTGACAGCTCTTGGAATAACCTCACTACTATCATTAAATTAGCCTCATGGTCCTAAATAAGTCACTTATAACTGGGTCTTGGAAATATCATCACTACTAACATCTTTAATGATCAAGACACATATTATTAGAAGGATAGGTCTTGACTATGCCTCACCGCATACCACTAGACTCAACTACTAAGTACCATGGTCTTGGCTAAATCTATAGCTTCACATGAACCTACAAATCAAAATCTAGGGTAAGAAGTCCATCCAACAATCCTTGTTCCCATGGGATGAGTCCCACTAAGAAACACTCTACTATTGCATGCAGATAGGGGCATCTAAAAAATTCACAATGCATCGAAAAAATTCACAACTCCCACTACCAATTGAGCAAAATTAGTTTCACAAATATTATTATTTTATTTCAAAAATCCAAAAGCTTTCCCAAAATGGCCAAAAATCAATAAGAGCCAAAATTCTAGCAAAATCCTTGAAAAATAATGTTTATATCATAAGCTAATTCTCCAAAACATCCAAAAATTTGTATAGCCAAAATTCTTATGAAAATCATGCTTATGCCATGAGTAGATCTGAAATATTCATTGAATATTCCTAATAGGTTGGCAAGATTTCCATAATTCCAAAAATTCATCCAAAGGAGATAATATGATTAGGAGAAGACTAAAATACTGATTTTCAAACAAAAACAAGCTTAAAATGACAAAAAAAAACAATAAAACCTTAGCATAATAATTAAAATTCTAGAAAAGCAGAAAGAAACACACAAATAAAGCAGAAAGAAGTGCACAAAATATAAAGAAAAATAGGGTAATCATATGAAAAGGAAATTAAAATATTCTTTCTTACCCACAAAAATTTCCAAAATTAGCCTTTTACTTTGCTTTGAACTATTATGCCCAAAAATCCTTTGCAAACTGTAACTAGACGCAATGAAGGCCACAATCTATTTATAAGTGAAAGATTCACATGTAGCACGATACCTAGGCTTGGTACATATTTAGAAATAGAAGACATAGGCTTCAAGTAGAAGAAAATTGATGGAAAATAGTTTAAAAAGGAAGAAACAAGACAAAAAATTATCTTTGGTTTAGAAAATAGAAAACCCAATTTGCAGGAAATGAGATAGCAAAAGAGAGAAGAAGTGGTGAATATAAGAAAGATGCATAACATATATATGTTATGTTATATACATAACATATTTTCTTACATTTACTTTTCAAACTGCTTTTCTCATATTCATAAGCTTTCATTACCTTACTTTTTTAAAAAAATTGATTTTAAATTAATTGTTTCTATAAACATTTTCATAAGCTAATTTCCTCACTTTCTCTTCCTACTAATACTCTCAATGTTTAACACTTATAACATGCACATTGGAACTCCAAATCAAATTCTATTTGAACCTATAAAATCCTCGTTAAGTGCCCTACTATTTTGTATATTGAAATCTCATCCAAGCATTACTTATCATAGTCACCAAATTCAAATGCTACAACTTTTATAGTATTTCACCAAACTAGAAAATGTGATATCTTGAGATTTGTAACTCCAATTCTAGTGAACTAAGGATTGAAATCTATGTTTTCAAACATCCTAGACACATTGGTAAGGTCAGATTTATAGGTATGACATCATCATAAGGTACTTCATTAAAAAATATGATTTATATAATATTTAATTATAATTAAAAATGAACTAAAAATCCTAGTTTAATGAAGAAAAGTAACAAGGGGAATATGGTCTAGGTAGGGCTAGGATCCAAAATTGCTCTATGAATAGAGTATTATATAATCACATGTGCATAATAAAATAATAAAATAAAAAATATGCTTAATTATATGTGCATAATAAAGTAGGAATGTGCATAATAAAGATTGAATATACATAACTGAATGTGCATAAGGAATAAAATAAGCATAGCTAAATACTTGTAAAGGCATGATAACTAATAGAAAGAAAAAGTTTCCAGGGTAATTGGATTTCAACATTTAATCATAACATAGATAGTAGATCCATGATTGAGCTCCAATATAAGTAAAACAAAGGATACAAAACTTTAACAAAATTTCCTAGCAAGAAAATTGCATTAACTTATGTAAGTACCTAACAACAATAATAGAAACAATAGCAAAAATAATAACTATAATATTAGTAGCAATAATGATACATCACTATGATGTAACTAAGAATAGTAGAGTTAATCTATTGAAATGCATTTCACAGTATTAAAGAATTAATCACATACATTAAATTAAATAGCTAAACCTTTTTAAATTATTAGGTTGTGACATGAACACAATCATATCTATTGATTGATATACAATATAGTGAAGGTTGCAAGCACAAAGAAATGGCTTCACATAAGTAATATCATAAGAGCCTTACCAAAATGGAAATCCATGGTAGATACAAAGAGGTAAAATCCTTATGATCTAATATCAAATAAAATAATCAACTAAAATGATCATAGAATGGAAACCTTAGAAGGAAAAACTTAAAATCATAATAAATAGGATGAATATAATCATTATAATACTTCAAAGAAAGCTCAAATACTATTTATAACAACATTACCTTGATTTTATCTAGCATCCCAAGGAATTCTCTTAGATCCAATGGATCTACGATGGAAGACTTGGGGGCTACACCTCCAAGAAAGTATTGCATCTCCTTTGTCATCAAGAAAGGAACATGCAATGTAATTAAGTCCTTATATGTTATGTGTATGCTTCTAGGATAACATATATGAATCCAAACAAGGATAAGTAATTAAGCAAGCAAACAATCCTATAGACACCATTGGTGAGAAATGACAATGTATCTATAGGGGATGCATCATCCCTAGATCCTTCATGATTTGGTACTAGGTTTAACATAGAGCCACACTTGAACTATCTAATTCAAATTATCCTACGTATTTTCAGTTATTGTAGAATCAAGTCTCATGCAGTTCTATCAATGAAGAAATAATGAAAGGAACAAAGATGGAAAAATAAGATGGAGCCCTATTATTCCTTATAATTACTAAGTTAGAGTGACTTTCCAAATAGTTAAGTAATATTAATGAACAACTCAAAGTATTTCATGGTCCCCAAACCATGGGAAAGAACAAGGAAAACCATTGATGTTGAGATCTTTCAAATGCATTGATAATTCTTATGTGAAAATGTTATGTAATGATATGATAATTTAACTTGTGTGCATTAGTTTGTTGACCAACAAATTAAAATTCAAAGTTATAATAATTTAAACATGGGATATTGTTTTAATTTGTAAAGGAAAATCTTAAATTTCCTATTCTATAGTACACTAGAATTTATAGTTATATAAGAAATAGAAATAAGGATGTTGGAATTTAAAACAATTTAACTATAAGTAAACTAGCTATGACTATAAGTAAACTAGCTATGACTATAAGTATTACTAGAACTAGCTATGACTTGAGCCACCTCTTGATAAAAGAAATAAGAGAGAGGTAGGGATAGAAAAGGAGGGGGAAGAAGTAAGGGGTTGTTGGAACTAAAACTTTTTATAATAATATTTTTCCTATGATATATAGTCAAATTAGAACTTTATAGGATGGAGATATTACACTTCAAAAATGAATATTAATATTAAAACCTTCAAAGTAAAACAACTCAATGAAAACAGAGTCTAATAAAAAAAAAACCAAATGGTTTTGGAGATGCCATTTTAGGTTTTTGTCTTTACAACCAATCAAGAAAAACTTCCCCTCTCCAGTAAGAAAAGGATTAGGCATTATCCTCATTTAAAAGCACCTTCATGGGTTTTTACTTATTACTAAAGGGTTTCTTTTAAAAAGAAAAAGAAAACTCTTTCTAAATATTAAAACAAAACTTCAATGAAAAAAATGAACTAGTAATAAACACTAAAAAATTTCTATCCTCAAAAAATAAATAATCAAGGATCAACTTTAGAAATTAAGAAAGGCTTAAATTCAAGACATAAAAAAATTTCAAATCTAAAGGAAGAATAAAAATATGGCATAAGAAAGTAGGATACATCTCCTCCAACTTTGAAAAAATTGGCAAAACTAAAGAAGGAAATTGGTTTGAAAATCAAATAAATTTATAAATAAAAATCTGAAATATGCATTCAAGATAAACAAATCAAGTTTCTTTCCACAACTCTAATGAAAAGAAGGTAAAAGCTGCTTGAACTTCTTCATCTTTATTTGGTTGGTCTTATGCCTACAATTTCAATCAGAGATGTAGACTGCTTTATGGTGATTGTAGATGACTATACCAAATATACTTGGACCTACAACTTAGGAATCAAATATAATCATCATCATTCTAGTCTTGTCCCAACCAAATAAGGTTAGGTACATGACTTCATTTCCATCATTTGCCTCTATAAAGAGTTAGATCTTTGTTTATATGTAGTTTGATCCTTTCCCATTTTTCATAGTAACTATGCCATGTGTCTACTATGCATCACCTTTGAAAAATGCTCTAACATGTGGAAAATTTGAAAAATAGCTCATGCATAAATTTTGACATGGTTTAATAACTTGCTATCAACTTGATGCTAACCCTCCTTATTAGGATCAACATTTAAAAAATTCACAAATTTCTACAACCTAATGCAAAACATCATGAATCATGTTTTCAAAGCCATAAGATTAGGTAGAGAAGGAGAATTTATTAACAATAATTTTTCATCAAACTAATTATGCCTATAGCCTTTAGTCCAATGGTGTAGTTGAAAGAAAAAGTAGAACTCTTCAAGATATGATGAGATGTCTCCTCAAAAATGCATACCTCCTAAATGCATATTAGAGTATGATCATAACCATGGCCACATATATTATAATTAGAGTAATTAGTAATAGAAATAAAGATAGATACCCATATAAATGAATGTATGATAAAATTCCTAACATTTCTTATATGAAGATATTTGGATGCCATTACTACATCAAAACTCTAAAGTAACTTATAAACAAATTATAGGACTGAGGAAGAAAATGCATATTTCTGAATTAGGACTCAAAAACTGCAACCTACAAATGTTAAGACCCAAAATTAACAAGTTATATTCATCAAGAGATGTGGTTCTTATTGAAGATAAATTTAAAATAACAAATTTCTAGCCTAGTAATCAAAAAGATATAGACTAATATAATTTAAAATAATGAATTTAAAGAACTCATCCTCAAACCCAAATGTTGGACACAAATTTTGAATGAATAACAACTAGATCACATGTGATCACAAATATATCATACTCAACTCTTACATAATAACTAAATAGGACTGAAGAAGCCTTAAAGACCAAAACTTGGAAGGAAGCCATGGATAGAGAATATGAACCCATTATGAGAAAAAAGACATGGGAACTAATTGATAAACCAAAAGAAAAAAAAAGTGATTGATTGCAAGTGGTTGTACAAAACTAAATTCAATGAAAAAGAATAAATATGAGACATAAGGTAAGGCTAGTGGCAAGAGGTTGCACACAAAATAAATATATTTTCTTTGAGGAGATTTTTTCACTAGTAGTAAGATTTGAAATAATTAAACTCATTCTTTCCATTTTAGTTCACCACAATCTTAAACTCCATCAAATGGATGTAAACATAGAATTTTTAAATGGAAGCATGAATGAAGAAGTATCTTTTTATTAACAAAAAGTATATACCATTAAAAGAAAAAAATGTAAATTGAATAAAGCATTATATGGATTAAGATGAGGCCCACGATCATGGTTCCATAGGATTAATGACTATTTGTAGAAGAAAAGATACTAATCTTACATGTTTGAACCCACATTGTACTACAAGCATGACAAGAAGGACTTCATCATTATCTCACTTTATGTAAATGATCTTGTATTGAGAGCTACCAATAACGATATGATAGAAAAATTTCAATCAAATATGTATGGTGAATTTAAAATCAAAGATTTAGAATAACTAAGATAGTTTCTTGATATATAAGTTAATCAAGATGAGGGAATTAAGTTTCATCAAACCAAATATGCTACTTCCATTCTATAAAAAATACAAAATGAGAAAAGAAATAGCACTAAATCTTCTCTACCTCAAAATATAAAACTAGAAAATAAGAACAATAGAACACTTGTGGATGCAACCTTAAATAAAAGCATGATTGGAGCACTAATATTTCTTTATCACACAATAATAGACCTAGAATTTGTTACTTATCTCTTGTTAAGATATACAGAAGATCCTAGATAGTCTAACCTTAATGTTTTCATTCATGTGTTAAGATATGTGAAAGGTACCACAAATTATGAACTCATTTATACCAAAGAAAATGAACACTTTTGTGCCTATTTAGATGTTGTTTAGGGAGGGGTGCACAATGACAGAAGGTCCACATCAAAAGCCATACTATTTCATGAAAAAAATGCAATATATTAGAAATCAAGAAAAAAAACTTTAATTAGGATTTTAACTTATGAAAGAAATTCATAGCCATGGATAAGTGCATCCAACATATTCTTTGGCTTAAGAAAGTTATGGTACATATAAAATTTCATATTCACCTTTCAATCAAACTATCTTATGACAATGCAACAACCATTTAATTATCCAATGAGTATGTACATCATAAAAAATCAAATCACACATATATAAAATAAGTAGTGAAGGAAGGAAGCATAAAGCCCATCCATGTTGACTCATATCATCAACTTGTAGATGTGCTAATAAAATCTCTTCTTTGATACTAGACTAAACATATTAATAATTTTATATGAGTATTGAAGATTACAAATCAAGAACAAGCACTTTTCACCCTAAATTAAGGACTATTGACACTAGTGTGACATGTAACGAGATATTATAATCATCCAAAGAAAAAGATCATGTAGACATCAAAAATTATCATTCAAGACTTGTTTCTTAAAAGTCAAAAGTTCTTATGTTTCTCTTTATTATTTAAAATAGGAATAGAAAAAATACAAAAGTTAAATATTATATTTTTACTTTTTATAAATTTATGAATGGATGTACATTAAAATGGTCCCATTTCATCCATATTTTAAAATTTTAAATGGTTCTAAGCTATGGGGTAGTGTTGGTTCATGTTTCCTAATATGGTCCTATTATTTTTCTATACGTTGAAGGGCCTCTTCATCATGTAATGCTTTGGATTCCAAATAAATAATTTTTTTTTACAAAATTTTAACTTTGAAATTCATTTGGTCACCTACATCTCATCATTCTAATCACATAACTTCCTCTCTTCATATAAATGTTATCCATGCTTTGTAATACTTGTATCACTTCATCAACATCAATCAAATTAGTAATTAATTAAGTTTTCTAGCCCATTTTAAATTTTTATAAAAGTAAAATTAATTTAGAAGCTTTTACCATTAGGCCAAAAGTTAATATACATTCATTCAAATTTTACATAAAGTCTAATTTCATTCTCTAGTTATCATGGTTCTAGGTTAAAGAAGTCTTCAAGGTGAACCTATGGGTATAAATGTCATTCAATTTCAAATTATAAAACTAAAGATATTTATCAAAATTAGATTTATCATGGCTGATGGTCAAGTCATGGTATTCGAAAAGAACATATAGTAAGTTCTCCATGAATCATTGTATTGAAGAAATTAATTTTTCATTCACCACAACTTGTGGGCAATTCATGATATCAACCATGACTTAGGGTTAAGTTATGGTTACTCAAAATATTTAACTATGAATTAGCATTACCTCATGGTGAACACATAAAATAAGAAAAATTTATCATGACTCATGATACAGTTATGGAATGATCTAGAATCCTAAAATTTATAAGTTTTCTTAAAACATGACTTCTACTCTAGTCATGCTATCTTCATTACAACTTGTGTTGTAATAACATTGCTCATAGTATCTAACAATTCCAAACCATGATTCATGGTCTATAAAAAATTGAAGATAAAGAGCATACTTCTTCATCAACATTAACATGTAAGGGTTTAAGATTTGTATGTAAGAGTGTGTGCATAATTCTTATGGGTCCATAGTTGTGATCTATCATCTTAGTATTGGAACATTAGTTTTTAATCTTTCAAAAATGCCATCAAGAAGAGTTGGTGTTAAGAATGGATAAAGAAGAATTTCTATAAATTCTATGTGTTGTATCCACTTTGACTTTCTTTTCATAAGTCAGAGACATGGATATATTCTATGAATTTTTAGTACTTAAGGCCATCTTCAATAGTCTGGATTCAATGTCCTATATCATCCAAAGTGTAGTTTCTATAATTCTATCTCCAACTTGCTACAAATGATGTTTCAAGTTATTAGTAGCAACATTTTGACTCTTCTTCCAGTTTCAACATCCAATGTCAACTTCAATGTTGATTCTATCTCTAAATTTTAATGTTCAACATCAAATTTACTTATAATGTTTGATGTCAAATTCAATTTTGCACCACATTAGCTCTTCAACATCTAGCGTTGAGGTTGCATTCAATGTCTAACATCATATTTTATTTTCATATGTCAATTCTCCTATCCAAAAGCTTCTAAAATCTTCCACAAGATTCTATGGATCCCACTACATCATTTCTATGTGATCTACAAGACATTTTAGCATATAGATAGAAGGATACTCATAAATAAGAAGGGATTCATTGGAATCTATTATAACTAGTCATTTTTGCTTCATTGAGCTCCTAGAGATTTACATAGTACTTGTAGATGTCTC
>MNCI01002932.1:2521-47865 GCA_015680685.1 Gnetum montanum
GGCCTACCTCTCAACATGGAAACTTCCTATAGGCTATTCTCTCTATGAGCTTGTGTATGGAAAATTACCAACACTTCCTATTCAATTTGAGCTCTATACACATTCAATAGCCTATGACCTTGACTTTGACTTGAGTCTGGCATAAAAAGGAAGACTAATGAATCTCAACTTGCTAGATGAAAACTGATTGGTGGCCATATCATCTAACGAGTTCCACAAGGCCTATAACAAAAAGCACCATGACCTTAAAATAGAAAAGTCAAATTTCAACTAGGAGATAAGGTTCTCTACTGGAACCCCACATACGTACCTCAATGAACTAAGTTCCAAATATTGTGGGACAGACCTTATATAATTTACAAAACTTTTTATTCTAGGGCCATGATGATCTATAGACTTAAGAGCCTAAACAAGAAATAGCTAGTCAACATCCAACATATCAAACCTTTCTATGAGCATAAGCCAACTAATACAACAAACACCTCATTGGATGGACAAACATACTCCATATTTTAGATCTCTTCCTTTTAACTTAGTTGTGGGGAAAATGGCCACCCATGGTAACCATATAACTGGCTTCTCAGTTTTTTTTAACTTCTTGTTTTACACATTTTTTATTTTATGAATTTTTGTTTTGCACATTCTTTATTTTACATCTTCTTGTTTTCATGTAATTAATCTTTTCTAATTTTTGTTTTACACCATCATTAGTACATTTTCTATTTCTTGGATATTTTACACTTTCTTTTATATGTTCTTTTCTTTTATTTTGGTGTGATTTTCTAACTTTTTGTTAATAAGTGCCAGGTATAGTGGTAATATGTTGCTTGATGGTGGTATGTACTATTTTTGTTATTTGATTATTGTTGTTTGGATTGTAGCTTTGGATTATGTTACAGATGATTAGGACATGGTTTCTTTTTCATGCAATAGGTAGTGAGTCCACAACATCCACCCATCCACAAATACTATGCTTTTCCTTGTTCTGGAAATGTGCAGTCCATTTTCCATTAATGAAACTTTAATGAACTTGTGACTTTGGTAGTTTCTAGAATTGGAAAGGATTCAAAGGTTTGACTAGGATGTGACTTAAAGGGGATTCAGAGTTCTTTGTGCCTTTCTATTTGCGTAGGTACATGTGTGTTTTCATGGGTTTCTTATAGTTCCATGTTGACCAATAAAAGGAAGTTAAATAAGTTTTTGCATGGTGTGGTTCTCATCAATAAAAAAAGAGATGGGAATTCAAAGCACACCCCTTAGATAAAATAAACACATGTGTCTTTGCATGGTGTGGTTCCCATTTCAAAAGGAAAAGACATGTTATGGGACTAGACACAATAAATAGGCTACAAGCATTGGTTATGGGACTAAAAAGACATGTTACCCATGCTTGAAGGTCTCCTATAACTAAGGCCCTTTCTCACTTCCTACTTCTCTTTTTTTTCTTTAATAAGGAATGGTGGTTGTTCTGTGAATGCACTCTTGTGTCTTAGGGGGATGAACTGGTCTTAGAATGATATGCAAAGTCACTGAACAAGGTTGGTTTTGGTTTGGACTAATGATGTATCCTATCAAGTCATTTAACCATACAATTCACAAGGGACTTCATGTGACCTTAATTAGGAACTCCATTTCACTCTCACTCATCTATCTATGTTTTCCATGTTTCACCTCACTACCAATTTCATGTTCTTGTTTGATGTCCTGGTTTGATATGTCAAAATTCTTAGGTAGTTTTTTTTTTCAGGTTTTTGTACTTAACCTTCCATAGCCATTAATCATCCACAGAGGCCAAGGACTCCTTGGTTTGAAGTTATGCAAAGGCATAAAAGGCTATGCCTACTTTAGGGAGGATCCACTTGCATATATTTTGGTCGGATTAGTTAAGTTCTTTACCCTTAGACAATCTTACAATCAAATTCTTTTGTTTACCTCATCAATGACATTCAATTGTGCACAATCTTCACAACAATTTTAAGTGAACCTTTCTTTTTATTATTGCAAATCCTTACACCCTATTCAAATATTTTCTTGTGTAGAACTTTTTCAAATTTAATGGACTACTTATGTATTTTACCTTATTTGTCAGCCTTCCCGGTCATGCTCCTAAAGGAATCAATCTACCATAATCACAACCTAGCCGAGTGTAACCACCAACAAGACAAGGTACTTACCAGTTATGTGTTACATCTTGCATACTAATTTATGATTCTATTGTGATTTCAGTAGGAAGCATGGACTAGAAGTAGAACTATCTTCACCAAGGATGATGTAGTAGTACCACATGATAAAGATTGTTCATGATTGTGAGATCTTCTCTCTTTCTCTTTACCTGCCAAGAGGCATTAGATGTCAGTTTTATCCAGGGTGTTCACTTCTCTTATCATGAACACCTAATTTTGTAAATATTGTAACTCTATACACTTGGGCACTTAGAGTCTATCTATTCCATTTGAGTCAATTGTATGTTAATCAATAATCCCATACCTTCCCAATATTTTGTAAGGAACTTATTCCTCCTCTTCTTCACTCGAGGACAAGTTTTCATTCAGTTGTGGGGGTATGATGAATCACATGTTTTCATTTCCTCCGATGTCAGATATCTGACTTCGGAGCATCAACATTGGGTATTTGACATCAGAGCCCAGATGTGATGTCAGATATCTGATGTCGGGGGATATACACCAGCCTATAAATATAGCAATTGGGCTTATGATTTTCATATCAATTTTTGTCATAGTTAGCGAAGCTCTTGCAGTTTGTTTTCTATAGAGTTAGAATATTTTTTGAGTGCCTGCAACAAGAGTTTGCATCTATACAAATCTTTGTTTGAACGCTGATGTACCTGAGTGCAATAGTGTGATAGGAATAAAAATGACTCTTTTGATAATCCTTGCAACACTAAGAATACATTAATGTTTTTTTAATGCATTTTACTTCCATGCACTTTATTTTAATGTGTTTAAATTAAGCAATTAATTTCTAGTTGTTAATGAACACAAGCATGACCATTTTGAGCATACATATAGTTCTTGGTAACCTAGCAACGCTTAATGTTTGACAACCCAGTATCATTATATGTGTTCAAGATGTGTCTAGGAAAGTGGGACGAGTACTTGTGTTAGGCTAGCTAGGTAGTAGAAAAGTTAGATTCTAAATTACTCTATCTTTCATTATTGTTGTATGAAATCAAACTTATAAAACATAAAATGATAAAAATAATGTACCTCAATTACACTTGAACCATATCCTTGAGCTTCAAAAGTGTAGTTGGGAAGACAACAAATGTTCTCAACACCCATTTCACTTCCTAGAGGAACTAGTGCACAGGAGAACTATAGGTCCATGGAATTTGACTGGATCATGTGTAAATGCCTTATTGATTCATATGGTTCGGCATAAGGGTACCTCTTCACTCATCAATTGGCCTTTTTATTGCTTCCCCAACTAATGGTTTTTGCAATTTGCTATAGATGACTCATTGAAGACCTATAATCTTATGGCGTTGATGATGGAACTTACCATTGCTGCTATTGTTGTCCTATGGTTTAGGTAGTCTCCTTAGTGCTTAGTTGTTCTTCTATTTGGTCCTTTTTGAAAGGCACTAGCTTGAGCATTTTGGCATATGAAGCATTTTGTGCCTTCCTTAATGAATCATTTGTATACCCTAGGATGCCATCTCATTTGCATAACTTTTGGATATGGTAAGGGAATGGAATTGTTAACTTCCCTACCTTCTTCTTCTCAAACCACCTTTAGATTTCTATGAAGTAGATGTGAGTGATATTTGCATTGAGTTTTCCCATTAATATTACACTACCTCTAGCTACATATGTAGAGATTTGGTTCAATATCTTGGTAGGAAACAAGTGATAAGTACCAATTTTAAAATAGATCTTTTCTTCTACAGTTAGTTCATTGTATCCTTTATTGTCCTTGCCATATGCTTGCTACAACCACAAATTCCTGGCATCTATGTCATATCTTGTTGATATCTATGCCACATCTACTCCTTCATTGGGCACATTCAGTACCTTTGCAATTGCCTTAACTTAGTAAGACACTAATATCCCTTCAATTTTTACTGTAGCATCTACTTCTTAATTCTACCAAAACTAGAGTGTTTCTCCTAAATACCTCTCCCATTTTTTATTAAAGTAGGTCACAAAGGAGATGACTAAAGTTGGGCCTTAACATCTTCTAGAGAAAATCCCAAAAATGAACCAAAGTTAAGTTCCACAATTACTATCGACATGATAGATTTTTCTTGAATAGCTTGAAGGCACTCAAGTAATAGTGTGAGTTGTTGTCCCTTGATAGGCTTTCGTGGAATGTCTACTTCTACGTGAGCAGATTGCTCTATGGTAGAATTTTGTTAATGAATACTAAAGGATTGTGCCTCTTCCACCTCATGGCCTTTTACTTGTTGATCATGGAAGTTCTTCTTGTGCTTCTCTTTTTAGGGCCATCTGCAATCAATTAAGAATTTGGAATTACTAGAGCATTCTCATAGATGAGCAACAATTTGGTACCTTATTCATACCCTTAGCTATATCAAGTTCTTAGTTCATTATGATTGTAGAGTTAGAAAATTTTTCAAGAACAACCTAATTAGTACTTTCCTATGGCATAAAATGAGTGGTATGATTAATTAGGAATCCTTTTAAAGTTTTTTTGGCCTTAACATAAGTGATTTACTTTAAAAATTCTTAATATGTCCCATTCAAATTACCCTTATAATACCTTTCAATCATTAGCAAGTTCCAAAAAATTGACTTAGATTTTCCTTACTAACACCCCCCATGACTAATATGGTCACTCTAGGATCACGTACATTCAAAAATCATGAAAATTGGAGCAAGAATATACAAGTTATGGGCACTAGAATATGAGATGTCAGAGCAATGAGTGGTAAAGAAAAATTAGCAACAACTCTTCTTTTTATGAAAATCAAAATGAAAATTTGTTCTAAGTCCCTCACACTATATATAGTTTTTATGAGTGTGATATCATAAATATGACATCATAACTATGATATTGTAGGTGCTTTCGATAAGGTAACTATGATGTCACCATAGAAAAATTCAAATTTGCTTAAGGTTCTTTAGGGAAAAATTAAGTCCCATTAGCTAGCTGAAAGATATACATCATGTTGAAAGGATATGATGGTTCAGTTATGAAAGTCTATGATTAAGAAATCTCAGGCTATGAAAGTGCATGAGGTGTTGATGGAATGAATGAGATAAATAATTGTATTGTGTCATTAGAATAGATAGTATGAATGATATGGAAAGTTTTTGATGAACATATTGGGACTGTGATATCACATTCGTGATATTGGGTCTACGATATTAGAGCCTTCCAAGCGATATCAGGCATCCGATATTGGAACCTGCCTCATTGCCTATAAATAAGAGGCTAGCGCACTTGGTTTTGGCAATTAGTCTTAGTCCCTTACCCAAACTCTTGCCTTTTCTCCCTCTTAGAGTTCGAATTATTTCTGCATGCCCACAATAGGAGTCATAAAGTGAACGAATCTTTATTCGAGCATTGTGTACTTGAGCACACCTTGTGTATGACAATAAAGATGAACTTTGTGATAAACCTTGTAGCATTCAAAATAGATTAATTAATGTTAATTACTATTACTTGATGCTTTCCTTAGTTAATTAATTTTCTCTCTCTCACCCTACAACTCTCCTAAGTAAGCACACTCAGTACGACCACTTTGAGCATGCGTGTAATGCTTAGTAACCTAGTAACAATTAGCGTTTGGTAATTCCAGTAGTGTTGCACTAGTTCAGGATGTGTACGACAGGTGAGAATAGATGTTGGTGTTAGGACTAGTTAAAGCATAGTTGAGTAGTTAAATTAAATTAGTTACTTAGTTATCTCTCTCTCCTCCCTTTGTAGCACCAGGACATAAAAACATAAAAAACTATAAAAATCATGTACATCAAGTTTACTTAACCATACAATCGTGCTATACAAGTAAGCTTGGTAAGACAATAATTGACTAACCCGTCCTTGTTCCACAAAGGCGCATAAGCACTTAGTCCTTGGTAACCTAGTAACGATTAGCATTTGGTAATCCCAGTAGTGTTGCACTAGTTTAGGATGTGTATGGCAAGTGAAAATGGATGTTGGTGTTAAGACTAGTTAAAGCATAGTTGAGTAGTTAAATTAAATTAGTTACTTAGTTATCTCTCTCTCCTCCCTTTGTAGCACTAGGACATAAAAACATAAAAAACTATAAACATCATGCACCTCAAGTTTACTTAACCATACAATCGTGCTATACAAGTAAGCTTGGGAAGATAATGATTAACTAACCCATCCTTATTCCACAAAGGCGCATAAGAACTTAGTCCTTGGAATTCAACCAGATCATGCATGGATGCTCGTATGCATATGGTTGAGTGTAGGGATACCTCATTGCTCGTCACTGGTGCCATTGCTAGGGACTTTGTTGTTTATGCACTAATTCGAACTTAGGAAATCATTTCCATTATTAGAACGAACCCTTAGGGTTGGTTACAAAAAAAATTAATAATATATAATAATATATCACACACTGAATAAACAATTATGTCTCCTTCTTATGAGAGTATTTCATTACCTAGGTTCGATATAGGAAACAGTCAGAGGCATAGTACACATGATAATCTGCTAGTCCCTCAACAGTTTCATGTGGTATATGTTCATCCCAATGAGTATATACCAAAATTTACCTTTATCCTCCACCAGGATGAACAACTGTGTTGGTGTGATTTAGAAGGTAACATAGTGTTACCTCCCGATCGCTCAATCTAGGGCATTCTTCTTCATGATCTCACATGAATTGACATGCAACACTTACAGGTAGAGTACATTGTGCATGATCATGACTCGAGAGAGTATCGACCCATAGAGGCACAACGTCAAAGGGATCTACAACAAGAGAGACATCATGAATCCATGAAGGGGAAGTCATCTCGGAATGTCCTGCATGTCATAAGTGAAAATGAGAGTGGTGAAATTGTCTCAGGAAGTTTCCCACACAATCATGTTCCTTCTGTTGACTTCAGTCAAGGGGTTGTGTATCAGAATCATGATGAACCCCTACTAGCTACTCGAAGTATGCTAGACATAACTGAGGCTATTAGAGTTCCAAAAAGGCACCAAAAAGATAGTAGGATCAAGCGATTAGACATGAACAATATTCCATGATTTGAAGGGGGATACAACATTGATCCTCAAAATCATCTACAAGCATTTCATGATGCATATGCCTTACAAAACATAGAAAATGAATGGAAAAAACTAAAGTTATTCCCATAGATGCTAGTCAAAGAAGCGGAGAGCTAGTACTGGTTCCTAGAATTGGAATCCATTCGTAGGTGGAGTGCCATGTTAGAATTGTTCAACAATAAGTATTAGATGTACTCCAAAGTGTCTGACCTGCGTAAGAAAATCCAAGGATGGAAACAAGGTGGACATGAACCATTGGATGCTACCATGGGCCGATATTATGCATTGTTACATCATTTTCTTGGCCCTGGTTATTCACAGAGGGATCAACTAAGAAATCTCATAGATGGGCTTAAGCATGAAATGTGAAGAACCCTTGGGACTTATGCCCAAGGAAGATTATCTAAGCTTGGGGCCCATCAAGTACAGAGATTATTGAAGCAAGTTGTTAAAGAGGAAGGTGAGCTAAGGAAAAGAAAGAGTGCGGAGGAATTTAACAAAGATCCTTCCCTCTGAAAAAAGGGAGTAAGATTTTGTGAGGATGAAGAAGAGTCACCACTTGAAGAGATGGTGAATAGGAAAACTTTGCCTATTCAAAATTTGACATCAGAAGTATCAGCAAAGGTAGACCAAATGTGGGACTCCCTAGATAATATATTTCAAACTATTCTCAAAATAGTAGAGGAGTTTAGAGAGTAAGGTAGTGATCAAGAAAGGAGAAAAAAGAGAGAAGTTGAATCTGCATGTAACAAGGGTACAAGAAAAGTTGCCATCATCAAAGAGGTTGTGGATTTGGATACAAACAATGATAGTGGATGCGAGATATGCCAATATGACCATCCTAAGGGATGTTGCCCTGTAATCTCACATTTGCAAGAGTTTGGGGTGTATGCACTCAACCCATGATTAATAGAAGGAAAACACCCCAAACGTTACCTTATCCTCAAGGAAACCAAAAATAGTTCCACCAACCCTTAATGTATTATCCAAGTGGAACTCCACCACAACCAATTGAGTAGTATCAGTAGTGGTAGAACCCACAATCATGGGGAATGCCACCACCATAGGAACAGTATCCTTACCATCAACTTGACCTGTATGGATATTACATGCAATAGCCGATCTCTCCACATGACTCTACTAGTCAAGTCACTCCTCAACCTCACTACCAAGCCCATGAGTATTATAGGACTCCTTCTCCTAGGGGTGATATACCACAAATATACTATCCTTCTCATCTGGCTGCATCTCTTCCATCCATATCTCCATTACCACATACTCTATCTATGCAAGGTGAGCTCCCTACCTAGCTACAGCAATGTAATGCTACGAGGGCTATTAACTCTCAATCTACGATTGGTTCTGACAACCGCATGAAGAAAGACCTTTGTTTAGAACCAACAGTCCAACTAAGTCCTTGCAATCACAAGCAGTTGATTCTTCAAATGCTTCACCATCACTTGAAACTTCGAAACTCCCTTCAATCCAAAAACCACGCTCAATGCACACAGTCATGTTGACTCATGTCGTCACCGATTGGATAAAGACTGGTCATCTTTCTAGGAAATTCTCTAATCCTAGGAGTCCTCTTATATATCTACATATTACTAGGAATGAGCTGTGCAAAGCTCTTTTGGATTTAGGTTCTAGTGTTAACTTAATCTCTCAATAAATGTACAAAGCCTAAAACCTACCTCCACTAAAAAAGAGTAACATTNACCACTATTTGTGGATGGTCATATCCAGCCAATTTCCTAGTAATTCAAGTGAACAACGGTAAGGGGGACTTCCCAATCATAATGGGAAGAGCATGGCTAAGCACAATTGACATGTGCCTAGGAATTCACAATCTTTCCCTAGAAATATCAAAGGAAAATATGTTTGGAAAGATTGGAAGAAGAAAGTTCCATGCATTGCATACAGTGACATAGGGTGTAATTGCATGCAAAAGTCATGGTTTGTACAACATTTAACATTGCCTACATGCAATCAGTGTGTACAAGTGACTAATATACAAAGATGCCTATATGCAGTAGCCACAAGACAAGAAGGCACCTAGTAGCTGATAGTTGATTAAGAGAGCAGTTCAATTATATGCATGGAACCAACTAAGGGTTTGACTTACACTTACATTGATAGCATAAACATAGTAGAGCAAGTCCATCGCCAACTTCCAGGTCTTGACCTTAAAAATATCAACTGGGAAAAGTTGGAATCCTTGATAAGTTTAAGCAGGAGCCCCTTGAATTAAAACCATTACCCACTGGTATGGAATACATGTTTCTTAAGAATGGAAAATTGGTAATTATTAATGCTAAGCTCGCTCCTCAACAAAAAGAGAGACTACTGAAGGTAATAAATAAATGGTCGAAATACTTTTCTTGGTCATATCTTAAATTAATAGGAATAGATCCTAGGATATGCCAACATAGAATTTACAATTACCCCTCCATGAAGCCTTGAAGACAACCACAAATGCAACTTAACCCAAAGCTTAAGCAAATGGTTAAGGAAGAAATCGAACAACTTCTAAAAGCTAGGTTCATATACCCCATTGCTGATAGTGAATGGGTTAGTCCCTTAGTTATTGTGCCCAAAAAGAGAGGTAAATGGAGGGTGTGCATAGATTTTAGGCTACTAAATATGGCAACATTCAAAGACCACTTTCCATTGCCATTCATCAACCAAGTCTTAGACACCATTACAGGACATCACTACTATAGTTTTTTGGATGGGTACAATGGATACAACCAAATACAAATAGCCCCAAAAGACTAAGCCAAGACTATGTTCACCAGTCCTTGGGGAACATTTGCATACAAAAAAATGCCATTTGGCTTATGCAATGCCCTTGCAATGTTTCAATGATTAGTTCTAAACATATTCTAGAAATAGATAGGAAACAGTGTGGAGGTATTCATGGACAACTTCTCCACTTACGGAGCGAACTTTGATCAAGCCTTGAACCGGTTAGAGCAAGTACTAAAACAATGTGTAGAAACCAACTTAAGGCTAAACTGAAAAAAAAGCCATTTAATGGTCCAAGAAGGTGTTGTACTAGGGCATAAGATCTCACAAATAGGGATAGAGGTAAGCCCCGAACAGATCAAATTTATCCAAGGATTTACTCGGCAACCTGAAACTGTAAAAATATTTGATCATTCCTTGGACACACTGGCTATTACATATGCTTTATTGAGAACTTTTCAAAGGTTGTAAAACCATTGGTTGAACTAATGAAAAAGGGCATACCTTTTGAATGGACTAGGGAATGTGAATTAGATTTCCAAACTCTAAAATAGAAGCTAGTAGAAACACCCATTCTACAAGCTCCTGACTGGTCTAGATCATTCCATAGAATGATTGACATGTCCAACTATGCTTTAGGATACATAGTTAGATGGCCAAAAATATCCTTATTACATTCATTGTGCAAGTAGGAGTATTGCTGGTGCACAACTTAGGTACACTACAATAGAAAAGGATTTAATGGCTGTAGTATTTACATTAGAAAAATTTAGGCATTCTGTATTGGGTTATAAGGTATTTGTACATATGAATCATAGTGCAATATGGTTCCTAATGAATAAACCAATGGTGAGCCCTTGCATTATACGATGTCTTGTAATCTTACAAGAGTTTGATCTTACGATGATTGATTATAAAGGCACCGAGAATGTAGTTGCTGATCATTTATCTCAGTTGCGATGGGACAACAAAGAGGATGAGTATCCAATTTCTAATCATTTCCCTGATGAACTTCTCTTTGTATTGTAGTAACTAATTAATTGACCATAGAGAAAAACTAATATACTAGTATTCTCACCTATCTCTTTACACAACAAACACCACAAGAGTTAGACATTAATAAAAACAACAATTTCTTCACTAAGCCAAGTATTTTATGGAAATCAACGGGCAACTTTATAAAGTATGTCCCGATGGCTTGGTTCGATGGTGCATTCCCGATATAAATCAACTGCGAGTTCTCCAAGATGCTCATGAGGGTCCTTGTGGGGGTCATTATGCTGGGAGATGAACAACTATTAAAATCCTACTTGTAGGATATTATTGGCCTACATTGTTTTAGGATGCCCATCATTTTGTCCAATCTTGTGAGCATTGTCAACGTGATGGGGGAATGATTGCTAGAATGTAGGGTTCACAACAATGGATTCAACATTTAAAACCTTTTGACATATGGGGAAATGATTTTATGGGGCCTATTACACCAATGTCCAATGGAAAAGCCTACATCGTTGTTGCCATTGACTACTTTACAAAATGGGAAGAAGCAGCCACTATTAAGGATTGTACATCATCTACAGCTGCACAATTTGTTTAACAAAAAATCATAAATAGGTTTGGCATGCCTCATGCACTTATTACTGACAATGGCATACATTTTATAGGTGCAACTTTTTAGAAGCTGATGCAACACTTAGGGGTTGAACACAAACTGACTACACCATACCACCCTCAACCGAATGGTTAAGCTGAAGTCACTAATAGGGAGATTATGAAAATATTGACAAGAACTATTAGCAAATATAGGCAAGATTGTAGAACCAAACTAAATGATGCTCTTTGGGCATACCACTCCACATGGAAACTCCCTATAGGCTACTCTCCCTATGAGTTAGTGTACAGAAAACTTCCAACACTTCCCATTCATGCAGAACTCTGTACACTATCTATGGCATGTGATCTCAACCTTGACCTTGATCTAGCACAAAAAGAATAGTTAATGATCCTTAACTTGCTAGATGAGAACCAATTAGCTACCCTATCATCTAACGAATTACACAAGGCCTTCAATAAACAACATCATGACTTAAGGATTAGGAAAGTTAAATATCAACCAAGAGATAAGGTTCTCTACTGGAATCCCACACATGTGCCACAATGCACTAAATTCCAAACACTGTGGGAAGTACCTTATATTATCTATGATACTTTTCCTTCAAGAGCCATGATGATCTTTAAACTTGAAAGTCCAAATAAGAGATTATTGGTCAACATCCAACAGACCAAACCTTTCCATGAGCCTAGGACAACCAGTACTCATACTACCTCTACTGGTGGACAACCTTGCTCTCTATTTTGGATCTCCTCCTTCCAACTCAGTCATGATGGAGAGGGCCACCAATGCTAACCATTTCAAGCCCTTAGCTCTTTTTGTATTTTTGTTTCATATTTACTTATTTTTGTTTCACATCATTTTTACTATTCCTTTATTTTTTTGTTTGATTTACTTTCATTAGTCATATAATAAGTGCTCATGATGGTTTATTGTATTATAATGATGTTGGTTGCTAATTTTTGGTTTTTGCCTTTTTTTTTCAATGTTGATACTAAGATATGGTTCTTTTGATAATACAGGCAATGATTCCACATCGTCCATTTATCCATTCAACTCTATGGTCGCCCTTGGCTTGGACCTATACTGTCTCTTTTTCTAAATAAACTTGTTAATAGATTGATGGCTTGGTATTCTTCAAACCAAGGAAGGACTCAATGGTTGAAAAGGGTGTGACTTCAAGGGGATTCGACACACTGGTGCTGGCTATTCTCTTGGGTACTTGGATGCTTTTCATGGGCTTTTTTCCATTCTGCCATTAACTTACTATTAGGAAGTTGAATGAATCAAATAAGTCTTTGCATGGTGTAATTCTCATGTAACATAAAAAAAACATCAGGATTCAAAGAACATCCCTTAGACATAATAAAGAAATATGGAGCTACAAGCATTGGTTATGGCACTGGAAAGACATGTTACCCATGCCTAAAGGTTCCCTCTAGCTAAGGCCATTTCTTGCTTCCTACTTCTTCATCTTGCTCTCCTTGGAATGGTGGTAACTCTTTGGAGAAGCACTCTTGTTGCTTTAAGAGGATGGATTGGTTAAGTGTGTTGATGTGAGGTCACTAGATGTAGTTGGTTTGAGTCCAAATTTGGAATGAGTTCTACTCAATTACCTTAACCATAAAATACACAAGGGACTTTACACAACCTTGCTCTTGGAATTCTATTCCATATTCTCCTCTCCATCTTTCTTTCCATTTTCCATCTCATTGCCGATTTTATGATTAGTCTATATTTTGGTTGAGGAATTGTTTTTCCTTGGTAAATTCTTATAGGTAAGTTTTTAACCCTTGTTCCATGTGTCATTCCTAGAGCCTATGAACTCTTTGGTTTGTGGGTTTGTTAGGGCTTAAAAGGCATCAGCCTACTTTGGGGATGACCCATTGACATTCATTTATGGAGCAATTGTTAAATTCTTTTCTTTAAACATTTCTTACAATCAGCATTTCTCATTTCATCCCCATTCATGACATCCATTTTATTAGCGTCGTCATTGTTATTTTTCCCATCTTTCTTGTTCCTTGTATTTTTTCCATCTTATTTCTACCAAAGGTTTGCTCTTAGTCATGGGGCCTTGTCACAAATTTTTTCATTCTACTACTTGTTTCACCCCTACACCTCAGGTAGTCACCAGTAATAAACCTCTAACCTAATATCTACCATAACCACAACTCAGCCAATGTGCTTTATATTGAGGCAAGGTATCAACTGCATTGTGGTTTATCTATCCTTGCTAATTTGTAACTATGTTGTGTGTGCAGATGGTGATCATACGAATAATGAACTAGGATAGGAGGGAGCACTTGGGATGGACTTGAGCTAGAGCACTTATGAAAGAACAAGTTTGGTCGTGTGGTTATGGATAAACAACGGAAGGAACAATCGCGACGTTGGTAGCAACACACCTCATCTTCTTTTCTCTTACTCTAAGCTATCAAATAAGAGTCTGGATGTCATTTATGTATAGTGTTCACCACCATGGGTGTGAACACCAATGTTGTAATATGTTTATCGATCCATTCACTAGGTACTTTGAGTTTGTTATTCCTTGTCGCTGTCAGTTCTCATTCAGTTAATAATCCCATACCTTCCCAATATTTTGTAAGGAACTCGAGGATGAGTTTTCATTCAATCGTGGGGGTATGATGAATCGTGATATCGAGTCCACAATATTGGAGCCTTCTAAGCAATATCGGGCATTCGATATCGGGACCTGCCTCATTGCCTATAAATAAGAGGTAGGTGCACTTGGTTTTGGAAATTAGTCTTAGTCCCTTACCCAAACTTGTCTTTTCTCCCTCTCAAAGTTAGAATTATTTCTGGGTGCCCATAGTAGGAGTCATAAAGTGAACGGATCTTTATTTGAGCATTGTGTACCTAAGCACACCTTGTGTACAACAATAACGACAAACTTTGTGATAAACCTTGTAGCATTCAGAATAGATTAATTAATGTTAATTACTATTACTTAATGCTTTCCTTAGTTAATTAATATTCTCTCTCACACCCTACAACTCTCCTAAGTAAGCACACTCAGTACAACCACTTCGAGCATGCATGTAATTCTTGGTAACCCAATAACGATTAGCATTTGGTAATCTCAATAGTGTTGCACTAGTTCAGGATGTGTACAACAAATGAGAACGGATGTTGGTGTTAGGGCTAGTTAAAGAATAGTTGAGTAGTTAAATTAAATTATTTGCTTAGTTATCTCTCTCTCCTCCCTTTGTAGCACCAGGACATAAAAACATAAAAAACTATAAAAATCATGCACCTCAAGTTTACTTAACCATACAATCTTGCTATACAAGTAAGCTTGGGAAGACAACGATTGACTAACCCATCCTTGTTCCACAAAGGCACATATGTACTTAGTCCTTGGAATTCGACTGGATCATGCGTGGATGCTTGTATTTGTATGGTTCAGCCTATGGATACCTCGCCGCTCATCAGTGTTTATTGTCATCTATTAGAATTAGAAAGATCAAGATGATGTGGAATTACCTTGCAGGTATAAAATACAACAATTATACAAGTGGGTCCTCCCCAAAGAAGGCTTCAGATGTTAATTCTCTTGT
The DNA here is from genome assembly GCA_015680685.1 of Gnetum montanum. Lineage (NCBI taxonomy): Eukaryota > Viridiplantae > Streptophyta > Gnetopsida > Gnetales > Gnetaceae > Gnetum > Gnetum montanum. The sequence continues at coordinate 17,693 of MNCI01002932.1, forward strand.
ATAACCATGCCTAAAAGTGTCCTTAGGCACTTAAGGAGTTGAATGTAAAACATGTTTAGCAAAACATGCATGTTAGTACCACAAAATTGGGAAAATAACTTTATGTTACATAAAATCATAAGTTATGATTATTTCAATAGTGAGAGGAAATGGACTTGGAAGGGATTACAGAGATCAGGATGTGAGGTGTCTTACCATAGGCATAATGAATTCTTGTGTTTTATTGTTTAAGGTAATCATTGGTCTTTCTATCCAAGATTCAAATCAAGTCCAAACCACCTTCCAATGACATCACATCATTTCATCTCTTGGAATTATAATTGTAAGAATATCAATGTTATAAGGAGTATTGTCACTTAACATATATCCAAGGGAGGAGTTTTATTCATGGAAATTTATTATTTTTTTATTTTTTATATTTCTAAGAAGCCACCTACCTTTAGGCATGGGTAACATGTCTTTCCAATGGAACCCCCAGAAATTTATTCTTTGCTCTTTTATTATTATTATTTTAACTGTGTTAACCTTTTAAGGTAGCACTTATTTTACTCTTACTTCCATGTTTTTATTAGATCTACAAGGATATAATACAACCTTAGTAACATGATAGAGCTCACAATAATAATCCAAAAAGAATCCACAAGTCCCCTTGATGTCACACCCTTTTCATTCCTCCTTGGTTCTTCACTTTTATGTCTAGGCATAATGATCATAGCTTTATTCTTAGTTTGATTATGGAAAGAATATCATTATTGCCATGTTAAGAACCTCTTATTAATGGAATGGATGGATGGATGATGTGGGCTCACTGTGCAAATAATCAATTTCTTATGACTTGATAATATAGAGAAATCTTCACCTTGTTGGGCTACATCTTACCTTTATTTGAATGTGTTTTATTAATAATCAAAATTATTTACAAAGGATTTAAAAACAAAATATGAAATAAATGGAAAAGATAGAAAAAATTATGAAAAAGTATCAAGAATGAAAAATGTTAAAAGAATATGAAAAATTGAAGAAATGGAAAAGTATAAAGAATGAGAAAATGTTAAATAATGTAAAAAATGAAAAGAATTATGAAACAAAAAAATTAGAAAAATCACTTATTAATTCCAAAGTCAAAGTAAAGTATCTCCCCCATGATTGATCTCATGGGCAAGAATTTGGCAAATGCCTCCTAAATCTCCCGAGTCATACACTGTAGGTGGTTCACCTACCATCTTTAGTGATGTAACTTTTCTATCATTATCTCATGTAATTTTGGTAGTAGTGGAGTTATGATCATCTAAATCCTTGTTCTCTTTTCCTTTTAGTGTATGATTATGAGTTAATTATTTCATTTGTGGGCTCTCAGTTGTAGTCATTTTCTTAGTTTTGAACTTAATAAGTGTTTTAGATGTTTCCATGCATGCATTAGATAGATTAAGGTTCTTAATTAGTGGCCACATGGTATTTTTTTTGTTTTGTAGCCTTTTCTATTTTGGTTGCAAATACTGGTTGTTTATTATTGTTGATGTGGATTGGAATAGTAACTATGTTGATGTTATGAAGTGTTGGTCCACTATTGCACCTTTTACTTTCAACAGTTATGCATGGAATTTGTTGTGTGTGTATGGCTCCATGTGCATCTTTTAGAGAAATAACAACCAATAAATCTTTGATACTTAACTTAGCATCAATTATGCTAAGCCATGCCCTCCCCATAATTATTAGGAATTCCTTATCAGCATCTTTCACATCAATTACTAGAAAGTTAGCTAGATAGGACCACTCATTGATAGTGGTCACTACATCATCAATCTATCCCAAAGGAGTGGTGACAACTAATCTACAAACTCCAACCTGATGTTGCACTCTTCCAATGGTGGTACGTTCCATGCTTGATATGTTTTGTAAAAGATCAAATTAGCCCTAGAATCTGAGTCTAATAGAGCTTTGCATGGTAAATTCCAAACTATTCATAGATAAATCAAAGGAATTTCTAAATCAATTCTCTTCTTAGGGAGTGTTCCTACCTTGATCCATTCTGTAATGATTTTAGTAAGCATGAAAATTTGAATATTTGGACTTGATGAAGATGAAAGCTTATTAACAATGAGAAGATTTATTTCAGGAGAAGATGAACTTGATGAAGTTATAATTCTACCAACCTTCTCTAGACTTGTCTTAAAGAAATGATGTTTCTTTCTTTGGTCCTTAGCATTGCTAGTGAGATCTTCCACTTTTATATTTACTACCTTTGCAACTCTCTTTTGTTGTGGTTGTGATGGCAACTCTCCTTGCATCACGGGTGGTGGCATTGGTGGCAAAGGATTTGGATTGGGTTTTGAAAAATTAGCTACTTGTGGATGCATGTATGAGTTTGAATTAGCCCTTGGTAGCATTAGTTAATGATATTTTGGTAGATAACACTATGGAATTTGAATAGTAGCATGTGTTGGTGAGATAGGTCGTTGGAAATAGTATCCATAAGGGTTAGGTTGTTGATATGAATACTGTTGGCAAGGTGGTGGCATGGCCCACACTTGAGGTTGTTGCCATTGCTGATGGTTTTTCTCTTGTGGCTATGGTAAGGCTCCACTAGGATAGTACATTAGTTGAGGTTGTTGTCAGTAGTTACCTTGAGGATAAGGTAACCAATTGGGTATTTGTTTCTAAACAAGTTTGTGGTGAAGCGTGTATGCCCCTATTTCTTGTAGATGTGTCACAACTAAACAACATCCTTTAGGATGTTCGTACTAACACACAATACAACCTTCATCATATATAGAGCTAGTATCTAAGACCTTAATTACTAAAGCAACTTTGCCTTTGCATCCAAGTTTTCTCTTCTTTCTTTTGTCTTTGCCTCTTGTAAAAACTTGCTTTGCTCTTTCCTCCACAATCTTTAGCACTGTTGTACACCTTTCATAAATTAAATCCCACATTTTTGCTACCTATGCTATTACATCGATAATAGATTTCTGGATTGGTAGCATCTCTTTTCGAATTGTTTGGTCCAAGTTTTCTTCCTCTTGAGTATCACACACCCATGCATCTCTCTTTATTATTAATGGATCCTTGTTGTACTCTTTAGCTTATTCTCTTTTTTTGAGTTCACCTTCTTCTTTTGCCACTTGATCAATTAGTCTTTGAATGTGATGGATGGTTAGTTTTGATAATCTTCCTTGGGCATAAACCCCAAGGATCTCTCTGGTTTTACTTCTAAGCCCATCTATGATCTATCTAAGCTATTCCTTTGATGAAAATCCATGGTCTGGGCATCTATGTAATAGTGAATAATATCTACCCATTATTGCATCAAGGGTTTCGTGAGTTCCTTATTTCCAATTCTAGATTTGTTTTCTTAAATTTAACACTCATGAATAGGTCTAATATTTATCATTAAAGATTTCAAGCATGGTATTCCAACATCTAATGGATTTAGGTTCTAGTAATCTGTACGAACCTTTTGCTTCCTTCACAAGTGTTCTATGAAATAACTTTTAATTTCTACCAATCACTCTCTATGTTCTAAAGGGCATAGGCATCATGGAATGCTTGAAGGTGATGCTAGGGATTAGTGTTGTAACCACCTTCAAATCATGGCATATTATCCATATCTAGCTTTTTGATTTAGCTATCTCTCACATGCTTGGTCGATATGTAGATAGCTTCCTAAATATTTATCATACTTCGGGTTGCCATTAGGGGTTCATTTTCATGATTAGGTTTGGATGCTCTATTGTAGTGATGACCCTTTCTATGCTCATGCCAAACTTGATCCTCTATTCTATCTCATCTTCTCCTTCTTTCACACTCTTCATCTTCTAAATCAGAGTATCTAGAATATCTATCATGATGGCCAGGAGTTTACCTTTCTTCCCTATCTAAGTCCCAATACTTGTGTCTTCTCCTATTAGAATCTTTCACCGATCATGATGAGGCAGATGAGGTGGAAGGAGAACGATGCTACCTAGTTCTCCTTTGGTGACTCTTGTATGTATTCCTATAACATTTAGCAGGATCCCTTGGCCTAGAGTCCCACTTATATCATGAGTTAATATCCTCCCTCTTGTGTGTCTCTACCAGAGTAGAATGAAGTTGGGCTTTGACAGGTTCCTCTAGTTTGATGATAGGTGTCTTTGAAGGATCTTCATGGTTCTAGTGGAGTTGTTCTAATATGAATTGATCAACATCAAGTTCTTCTATAATAAAAAAAGTGTTAGTCTACTTCCCTTTGCTATGTTTATGTTTGATTTCCATGGCAGTATCTCTTCTGATTTGCTCCTTGAAGGTTCATAGGGTCTGGTCATCCATTGAGTCACATGATATCCTTTTTGGATTTGGTCTAAATGCATTTCCTTTAGAGTAGTTTGTAGCATGTTTTAGAGGTAGGACTATGTTGTCTTGTATGTCTTTCCACCTCATTTACTTGTCTTGATGGAAGATGAAAGTAAATTCTAGATGGTACAAATCATTGTGAGCATAAGTGAGTTGTTTCTACATTGGCATCCCCCATTTTTCTTCATCAACAATTTTTCTTCTACATTGAGCATAAGTGAGTTGTCTAAATCACTACTTCTTCTTGTCTCCTTGGCAGGTGATGGTTGATCATTATGTGAAGCCATATGATAGTTCTTAGATGGTTTGAGTTAAAATTTTACTTTACTTATGGTTGTTAGATTTGACTTTAAGATTCAAATACAACAAACTTTGGAATATCAATTACTTAGCATAACATTGAATTATCTCTAGCAATGGTGCCAATGATGAGTGGTGGAGTATCCAACACCCAATCATATGAAATATGAGTGTTCACACATGATCCTGATTGAATTCTATAGACAAGGTAATATGATTATGCAAGTAATTGGTTAGAGTTTGTGATCATTATCTTCACACATGAGCTAGTAAATTCAATATGTATGATTTAACTCATGATGAGGCATATGATAGATGATGTTGTATGAGCCATAGTGCTCATAGCTAACATGAAGTAAAAGTAACAGTTTCTAAATCTAAGTGACAATAAATGAATCTAATCTAGCCTATGTAATGAGCAATCAATTCTAATCTTCTGTTCACACCTTGGACTTCATGTAAGTACTACTGGGATTACCAAGTACCACACTATTGGGTGTACCAAGTGATAGTACTACTAAGCTACCAAGTAGCTACACTTAAGTGCTTGAGAATAGTTGTCCCTTACTAGGAAATCCTTGAATTGGTACTACAAATTGCCTAGAGGATCTATTGCCTCATTGGAGGACTTGATTTCACAATTTGTGAATCACTTCAAGTATAACTTGAAACTAGATACCATCTTGGACTAATAAATAAAAATAAAATAGGGGCCTCTTGGACTTGTTTAGAGATTTATCAAAAGATGGAATGCTTTACTTAACGAGATTCCTGAGCCTATATTTGAAAATCCACCTTCTAGCCATCTTCACAAGGGTAGTCAATGATATCATAAGGTTCAAGCCATATTACTTGGACCTATAGTCCCTTAGCAATAAATTGAGTTTTTACATGGCTATGATATTGGGCATCCAATATTAGAGCCACAATATTGGATCCCTGATATTGGGGCAAAAGATATGATGTTAGATATCTGATATCTTAGACAAATGTAGGCTTATAAATACAACACTTGAATGCATGGTCCACATAACTTTCATTCCAACCATAGGTAGGCTCTTGCAATTTGTTTTTGTAGTTCAGCGATAAAGTGAATGCCCGCAGTGTGATGTTGAGCAATTGTCCAAAGTCTTTATTCAAGTGAAGTATACTTGGACATAGTTTATGATAGAAATAAAGATCAAGATTTCTTTCCATCATTGTAGCATCCACTTAGCTTTATTATTTTCCTTAGCATAATTCTCACTATTTTCCTAGTTTAATCAGTTACATTTTTTAGTACTTTACTTTCCTTGTTCATAATAAAGCAGAATGAGTATGACTGCTTACGAGAATTAAGTATAATCGTTTGATAACCCAGTAGTGGTTTCACTTGATTCACTCAGTAGTGAACTCACTTCATAATCCCAGTAATAGTTACATGAGCCCAAGGCATATATGGCAAGCTATGAACACATGCTCATCACTCTAGGCTAGAGTAGATTGTTTAACCATTTTTCTTAGACTTAGAATCATTTTCACACTTTACCATCGTAGCTAGGAGTTATGGCCCATAGAACATCAATTATCATACACCTCACCATGAGTTAAACCATACATGTCAATTTTACTAACTCACATGGGAAGAAAATGATCACAAACTAAAACAAATTACTAGTATAATCATATTTCCTTGTCTATGGAATTTGATTGGGCTACACATGAACACCCATATCTCGTATGGTTAGGTGTTGGACTACTCCACCACTCATCATTGGTGTCATTACCAAGGAAAAGTCAATGTATGCTTAGTAATTAATTTTCCAAAGTTCATTTTATTAGAAACCCAAAGTCAAAATATTAATTTTTTAATTATCTAAAAAAAATTATGCTTACTTAACCAATGTCTTAAATTGCAAACATGAACTTAAATAAAGATACATCACCACCTGCCAAAGAGACAAGGAGGAGCAATGACAGAATTAGCAATGAAGAAGAATGGGGGATGCCAATGCAAACAAGAATAACTTATGCTCACACTAATCCTTATCTTCCAAATTTTACTTTCATATTCCATCAAGATAGTTAAATGAGGTGGAGAGACATACAAGAAAACATTTTCCTCCCTCTAGAATGTGTAGCATTCACCATGCTTCGAACTACCTTAATGGGAATGAATCTAAACCAAATCCATGAAGGGTACCATGTGACTAGGGCTTATAGGAGCAAATGAGGAGAGATTCTACCATGGAAATCAAACATGTACATAACGAGGGAAAGCATGTCAACACTTTTTTTTTTATCTTGGAGGAACTTGATGTTGATACATTCATATTAGAACAAGTCCATCAGAATCATGAGGAGCCTTCAAAAACACCTATCATTAGACTAGAAGAAACTGTCAAAGTTCAAATGAAATCTACCCTAACAAAGACACCTAAGAGGAAGGTAATCGACTCAAAGGCCAAGAGTATCTACAAGATCCCACAAGGACAAGTATAGGAGTCATGAAAGGAGAAAAAGCTAGCACCATTCTCCTAATGACTCATCGTCATCCTCATGATCATCAAAGGAGTCTAATAAGAGGTGGCAAAGGGACAAAGATTATGATAGGGAAGAGAGGAGGACTCATGGTTGTTATGACCAACATTCAAGACATTATGATTAAGAAGATGAAGAGTACAAATAGAGAAGACATGGGGATCAAAGATAGGAAGAAGAAATACATGAGCATAGAAGGGGGCACTGCTATAATAGAGCAAATGAATCCAATCAAGATAATGAACCACTGATGGTAACTAACAGTATGATCAACATCTAGGAAGCCATTCACATCCCAACCAAGCACGTGAGGAATAGCCAAATCAAATGGCTAGGCATGAACAACATGTCAAGATTTGAAGGTGGCTATAATGCTAATCCACAACATCACCTTCAAGCTTTCCATGATGCTTGCATCCTACAAAATACAGAAAGTGATAGGAAAAAGTTGAAGCTATTTCCCAAAACACTTTTGAAGGAGGTAGAAAGCTAGCATAGGTCACTGGAACTTGAATTAATTAGACATTATAGTACCATGCTCAAACTATTCAATGATAAATATCAAACTTATTCACAATTGTTCAACTTAAAAAAAATCTAGGGATGGAAGCAAGGGACTCATGTGACCTTTGATGTAGTAATGGGTAGATGTTATTCACTGTTGCATAGATGCCCATGCCACGGATTTTCACCAAGGGAACAACTTAGGCATATTATGTGAAGCAAAACTATAGAGACTCTTGGGGTTTATGCCCAAGGTAGGTTATTAGAAATGACCATCCATCTCATACAAAGACTAATTAATCAAGTGGAAAAGGAGGAAGATGAGCTAAGAAAGAAGGAATTGGTTGAAGAATATAACAAAGATCCATCAATTTAAAAAAGAGATGCACAAGTTTGTGATACATAAGAGAAGGAAACCTTGTATTAGGTCATCTAGAAAAAGACTCTATTGATCTAGAAATTTGTAAATGGCATCGCAACCAAAGTAGAGAAAATGTGAGATTCCATTGATGAAAAATTTTCAAGTGCATTAAAGATTGTGGAGGAAAGAACTAAGCAAGCCTTTGAAAAAGGAAAAGATAAGAGGAAGAAGAAATAGTCTTGATGGAAGGGCAAAGTTACTTCAGTGGCTAAGTGCTTAGACACCAACTCCATAGATGAGAAAGGTTCCAGTGTGTGACAATACAAACATCCCAAGGGATGTTGTCCAGTCATGACACATCTACAAGAGATGGTAGCATACACACTAACCCATAAATATGTTTAAAAATATATGGCCAAATGGTTACCTTATCCTCAAGGTAACTACTGATAAAAAATCCAACCAATGTAGTATCGTAGTGGAGCTTTGCCACAGTTGCAAGAGTAGTACCATCAATAGTGGCAACAACCCAAATCGTGGGCCTACCACCACCACATCAACAATATCCATATCAGCAAGCTGATCCTTATGGATACTATGTAAAACATCCAATCTCACCAGCAAATGCAACTAGTTAGACTCCATAGTATTATCAGCCAGAATACCACCAAGCGATGTCACCAAGGACCAACTTAGACTCATATGTGCATCCACAAGTAGTTAATTTTTCAGATCATAATCCAATTCCTTTACCACCAGTGCCACCACTTGCTATGTAAGGTGAATTACCATCACAACTACAATAGGGCAGTGAAAATTTAGATAGAGAATCCTACCAACAATACAATGGGCCAAATGAAGAAACACCCTTTCTTTAGAACAAGTCCTAAAAATGCTGGTAGAGTTAGAGCTTCATTGAGACCAAATTCCCCTACCAATAAGCTTCCTTCATCATCCAATCCAAACATGCAAACTATCATGCTTACTAAAATATTCAAAGACTGGATAAAGGCAAGACCACTTCCTAAGAAGAGAATTGATCTAGGAGTTCCTTTGATCTATCTACAAGTAGCTGGAAATCTATTAGGAAAAGCTCTATTAGACTTATGTTCCAGGGTAAATTTGATCTCTTACAAAACATATCAAGCATGGAACCTACCATCATTGAAAGAGTGCAACATCAAGTTGGAGCTTGTAGATCAGTCTATCACCATTCCTTTGGGATAGATACATGATGTAGTAACCACTATCAATGGGTGGTCTTATCCAGCAAACTTTCTAGTGATTCATGTGAAAGATGCTGATAAGGAATTTTCAATTATCATGGGGAGAGCATGGCTTAGCATAATTGATGCTAAGCTAAGTATGAGAGATCTATTTGTTGAGATATCTAAGGGGGACATGCACAGAGCCATACATACCTAGTGAATCCCATGCATTACTACTGAAAGAAGAGGATGCAGTCATGGAATAATCATGAAAAATACCAACATAGTTACTATACCAGTCCACAAACATAGTGAAAAAATGTGGGTAAAAGAAAGAGCAAGGGTCACCAAATCAAAAGACACGTTGTGGCCAATAATTGAGAACCTTCAACTATCCAAAATATGCATGGAAAAATTTGACTCATTTATTAATTCCCATTATTAGAAAATGACTCCAACTAAGGACCCAAAAATGAAATTAATAACTCATAATCATACAACAAAATAGAAAGAGAACAAGGACTTAGACAATTAAGACTCAACTACCATAAAGACCACATGGAATAAAAATAGAAAAGTTAAATCAATAAAGATGGTAAGAGAACCACTTCGAGTGTATGATCTAGGAGACCTAGGGAGCATTTTTTGAACACTCACCCATGAGTTCAATCATGGGGAAGACACTTTACCTTGATTTTGAAATTAATAAATGCTTTTCCAATTTTTTTACAATTATTTTTATCTTTCTTATTTCTTGATATAATTTTTCCTATTCTTTTGTATCTTTCACATTCTTTAACATCTTCTTATTCTTTCACATTTTTCATTTCTTAAATTTTTGACATTCTTTGACACTATTTTTTCTTCTTTGACATTTTCCATTTCTTTTCACATTTTTCATTCTTTATACTTTTTCATAATCCTTACTATCTTTTTCATTTCTTTCATCCTTTATTTTTAAACCCTTTGTAAATCATTTTTCTTACCAATAAGACATGTTACAAATAAAGATAAAATGTAGTTCAATAAGGTGAAGATTTTTAATGTTATCAAGTCATAAGGGATTGATTACTTAAATAATGAGCCCACATCATCCATCCATCCATTACATTAATAAGAGGTTCTTACCTTGGCATTAATGACATTCTTTTCCATCATACAACTAAGAATAAACTTGTTATCATTATGTCTAGATCATAAAGTGAAGAACCAAGTGGGAATGAAAAGGGTGTGAGATCAAGGGGATTTGTGGATTCTTTTGGATTATTGTTGTGAGTTCTATCATGTTGCTAAGGTTGTATGATACCCTTGTAGATTTAATGAAAAATGGGAGTAAGAGTAAATAAGTGCTACCTTGAAAGGTTAACGCAAATAAAAAAAAGCACAAAATAAATTTCTAGGGATCCCACTAGAAAGACATGTTGCCCATGCCTGAAGGTAGGAAGCTTCTCAAAAATATAAAAATAAACAAATTTCCATGAATAAACTTCTCCCTTGGATAATACACTAAGTGATGATACTTCTTGCAACATTGATAGTCTGACAATTGTAATTCCAAGAGATGAAACGATGTGATGTCACTAGATGGCAGTGTGGACTTGGTTTGAATCTTGGATAGAAAGGCTAATCATAACTTATTCATTCCCCACCCCTTCTAAGTTCTACCATCCACACAATGGCCCTACAACATCAATATACCATACAACTCACCATGAGTTAAACCATATGCATAGATTTTACCTATTCACGTGGGAAGACAATGATCATTGCTGGAATATTTAGATTGCCTTATCCACAAAATTTGACTGGGCTACACATGAAAATTCATATGTCAAATGGTTGGATGTTGGACTACTCTACTACTCATCACTTAGCATAGAGTACACTACCAAGGCTAGCTATGACCTTGCCTATGTAGCATACAAAATCAACACACAAGGAAGGACAAAGATACGGGAAAAAAGAATCATGTAGATGTGGCCACTGTGGCCAAACAAAACAAGACTTTGTAGGGGCCAAAAACAAGTCAACCCAAGGCCCCTACGACAACCAACTAGCTGTTAACATCAATGGTATTTATCTCAAATCACATAAGGCCTAACTTTGAGGGAAAATATTGGTCAAAGTACACCAATTTTCCCTGAAAACTATCTCAGCTCCTTAACTAGTTACTAAAGAGTGGTCAAATCCAATACAATTAAATGATTGAGAATGCTCATAAGAGACATGATCAATTATGCAAAGTTGCTAAGGATTCCACTCTAACAACTAAGGATGATAGACTAGTACCAAAGTATTTTAAACTTGACTAATTTTTCCACTATCATTAGTTGTTAGGTCATGACATAAATTTTTGTTTAGCCCTAAGGGATGATCTACAAAAGATGATAGACAATGGAGAGCTTATGCTATATGCCTCTAATCCAGTTATGCCTCAAAACCAATTAATGCAAGTGTGCAAAGATTCATTGAATGCAAATGATAGCCCATACAGGATAGTGGCATTCAACATTAACAACAATCCAAGACCTACTAGGGAGCCATTTGTGATTCAGGTACCTCCTCATGATGAAAGAGACCCTTTAACTTTGTCTAGTTCAAGGACTTCTTTTATTGCAAGGATACCATCATCAATGCCTCCCAAAGCACCCTTTATCATTAGAGTACTTTCTTCTACTATTACCAAATCTATAAATCAAACTGACCAATGTCCTTCCATGGTGGCTAATGCAATGACTTCTTCACAACTCAACAATAAGAAATCACCTACCAAAAAATGTAAGAGGTCTACCCCAAAGCATAATGCCAAAGAAAAAGAGTAGGTGAAATCTTGAAAGGAGGTGGTCCCACTAAATCCCACACTTGTTTTAGCCATTCCTATGAGCTATACTGCTCAAAATGCCTCAACTAATCAACAAAGGGAGGACCAAAAACAAGAATATAAAGGAAAGGAGGCCAAACCATAGATCTTGAAGCACATAGTTCACATCCTAGGATGAATGGAGGAAGTCAAAGTCAACAAGAATGAGAAAACAATGGCCAATGACAAAGACTCTCTTAATGCCATGGAATAGGTCAAATAGTCCTTGAAATAGTAAAATATCTCTCTTACCTTGTACAACCTGGTAATGAATTCTTTTGCATACCATGAAGCCTTAGTGAAGATGTTGACCTCAATTATCATTAGTGAGGACATACCTACCAATGAAGAGTCCATTCACGAAGTGATGGTACCACCTTCACCTAGGGATAAAATGAAGTCAAATGCACTAGTGTTTCATGACAGTGAAGTTAAAATCAATCCCTAGGATGGCAAGACAACAAGGGCCCCTCTCTTCATAATTATAAGGGTTAGATAATACAAGGTACATGGGTTGTATGTTAATGACGGGGTAGCCATCAATGTTATACCTTTCACCATTGTTGAATAGTTAGACCTAGCAGAGCACATGCAAAGTACTTCTACCTCTACTCTTAAATTCTTTAATAGATCACAAGTTGCAATAAAGGGTTTGATCTACTTAGACTTCATAGCACTAGAACAATTTCCCACATCAGCCAACTTCTTAGTGGTGGAAGAGACATCAGGACTTAATCTAATCTTGGGGAGGCCTTGGCTAGCTCAATTACAAGCACTTCCTCTCCCATACACCAAGAAATTCGCCTACCTTATGAGGGAGGTGAAATAATTATTCATGAAAATAGTGCAATTCCCTTGGTAGTCAATAATGTTGATGTAGAGTAAGGGTTCAAAGTGGATTTTTAAGAAGAAATTCATACTATTAAAAGTGAAGTCAAAAAGCCTGATAGAGTAGACCATGCTGAAACCAAAAATAACCAAACTTTTGATAGCCTTGTTTAAACTTTTGGTTACAATATCATTTTGCTTTACCATATTTTGCCTTGTTTTAGCCATATTTTGCACATAGTTTATAACTTATTCTTATTTATGATTTTTCGTTATGCTTTTCCTTTTAAAGCATAAAAATACCATAAAAATTTTAAAAACATAAAAAATCTACAAAAACTTTATTTTACAATGACCTGCTAAGGCCTTAATCTGGCAATCCATTTATCACATTTTTTCCCTTATCTTTATTACAGTCATTATACCTTACTTTGTACTTTGTTTGCTTAATTACTTTGCATTTTACATACAAAATTTTTTGCCTTCCAACGTAGCCCTATCACATAACAATACAAAAAAATATGTAAGAATAAATTGCTAAAACATATAGGAAAAATTAAAAAATATTATAACCAAAATGTCAAAATCTGATAGCCATGGTTGCACAATGTAACAAATAAAAAAATTTAGTTATTAACCATAATGAAAATAATAATAAGTCTAACAGCCATAGTTGCACCGTGTAACAACAAAACAAATAACAATGAATTACCACCATAGTCTTCAATAGCTATAAACAGCTAATAAATAATAACATCAACATCACAACTAAAATAGCCAAAACATGATAAGACTTGTAGTACTAAGATAAAACTACTAGAGGGGGCAGAAGAACATCATCATCATCATGGCCACTAGGGCCATTGCCATCACCTAGTGCATGCACCAAAAAAATAACAACAAAGAAAAAACATAAAATAATAAATTAATTAGTAATTGATATAGCCATAAAAATAAAAACAAATAATAAACTAAAACATATTATGAAAACTTAGAAAAAGAAACCTGTGGAGGTTCTAGTGCAAGGTCTTCTTGAGGAAAGTTTAGGAGACCAATCTCTAAATGATGAAGAATTTGTTCTTCATTCATGTTCACCTAGTCTACTTCCCCAAGGTTCACACCTATCAAGATGGTCCTCCTCTCAATCTTAGTCCATGTTAGAGGCTCTTGTGAAAGGGTGGCAGTAGCTGCCTCTCTTAAAGTAGTAGTAATTTGAGGAGTTGGGAAATCGAACACCACAAAAGAGCCTTCAAACAACTTGAAGGTCTCCTCTATGTTGATTTCCTACATGAACATCTTTAACTTTTAGCTCTTTATATCCTCCTCGTATATCCACTTGTAATAACTTTTCTTTTCCACCTTATATTTACACTCATGATCCTTTTGTACCTTGCCCCACTCAATGACCCAAGTGTAGTAGTTCCACTAGTGTCTAATCTTACAAACTAAAATTTCTATTTGGAATTTATTTTCTACATTGCTCCTAGCTAGAGAAACCTTGCCATGGATGACATTCCAATGGCATGACCATTCTATCTCCTTAGTGCATAAGGAATCTCTATTGGCTATGCAAGCCTCTAAACTCCTTGTGGTCCCTAAGGTCTCTAATCTCCTCTACTTGCCACTTGGTTTCTTTCTCTAATGCTATAACTCATTCCCATAGGAATTCTGTGGAATGTTCACATTTCCACAAAGTCTTGGCACATCACAAGGCACATTCAGTGGCACTCTCATATAACCTTCATGGAGCATTTTCCACTTCAGGCAATAGTTTAGGTAGCTCGTCAAGCTCAATGTCACACTTAGGGTTCCATCCAGCTTTGGACATTGTAAACAACACAACAAAAAATAAATACCTAAAAATAGTAATGTACAAGAAAAACCAAAAAAACTTTAAAGAAATAAGACCATGTAACCATAAAACATGAAAAGCCATAAAAATTGTAAATAAATTATAAAACAAAATACATAAAAATATGTAAATAATAAAATAAATTAAGCAAAGCATGCTATTATTCTTACCAATATTAGGAGCAATCTTTTGCAATTGATCAATCATGTATTCAGCCATTCCTTGCATGAATTCAATCTTACTAGGAATCTCAACCCACCGTGTCATACAAAATGTGGAGATGGATGCTTTTGGGAGGGGTTTAAGCACTAAAACAAGTATAAACATCAACCAAAAAATTAAGACCAAATTCAATGTGAAACTATAAGATGCAACATGTAAACTAAAAATGCATAAATACAGGATGTCAACATGAGTTTCATCATGAA
Source organism: Gnetum montanum (assembly GCA_015680685.1). NCBI lineage: Eukaryota > Viridiplantae > Streptophyta > Gnetopsida > Gnetales > Gnetaceae > Gnetum > Gnetum montanum. Next base: position 32,880 of record MNCI01002932.1, read on the forward strand.
AGGTTGAATCTTCAAATATGGCATCAAATGTTTCATTAGGCTAGTTCAACCCCCTATTTTTGCCTTAGTGCCTCCTCTTCTTGTCATTTTCTCTCCACCTCTACCGTGACATGGGTTGCTAGTTCTTACTTTTTTCCTGCAAGAATGGTGAAAAAAATTTATTACAGGTGAGAAATTCTTTCCTTAAAATAATATAACATAAATATGCAAAAAACATCAAATTATGCAAAATAACATAAGGAACCAAAAATAACAAAAATACAATTAAAGCATACTTGAAATGAAGTGATGTGCCTAGTTGATCCTAAGAGATATCTTCTTTTTCGTTGGCTGCTCCACAACAGTAACCATCTCCTTAACCAGTGGTAGCTTTAGCTTTACTTTGGTTTCACCATCAACCTTAACACATAACTCCTTGGCTCTCTTAGCATTCCTGCAAGTAATATGGGGTTCAATCCCCATGCTATCAAGGAAAGGATAACATACACCACTAAATCTCATAGTGATAATAGACAACGACTCCCCAATACCCTCAACTAGTGAGTTCTAAGCCTACATGGCTAGAATGATATGTTTTACCCAAGGTTTAGGAAATTGGGATGGATCATGAATTATCCATTTTCCATCCTTCTTAACCACCAGGAATTCTGCAAACCTCCTTAGATATGTTTTCAAAAAAAATACAAAATGCATATGGCATATCATCTCAAGGTTGTTCTAGAATTTTTGGATCTCATCCCATTGCTTGGCAACCAAGTGAGCAACCTAGTTGAACTGAGCATCCTTAGTGAGGATCTTCTTCATGATCCAAGCCTGTCGAATGCCAAGGATCTTATTCTATGAATACAACGTGGAAAATGCAATAGAGTAGAATAACAGAAAAAACTTGTTAACCTCTATGACTAGACACTAGTCTAGAGGCAACCCACTACTACCACAACAAGTGTTAAGCCATTCTTCCACCTCCTCCCTATGGTCCACCTCTTTTCCTACTTTTGTGGCAACCTTCATGCCATCACAAGGTATGCCAAAAAGTCACTAAATGTAGATTCATTGATGGCCAAAGTGATAGGCATACCGTGAACATGAGAGATTAATTTCTTGGCTCCTTTATCAAATAAGTTAATGAAATTTTCCATTTCTATAATAAGCATGGATGGGTTAGGAATCATAAATAAAACCTGTATCGACAATCTTTTCCTAGATCTCTCTAGGTGCTCTACCAACCAACCACTCATGTGCTAAATCTACTTTACCCCACTTAAGAATGAGCATCTCCTTTACATGTCATGAGGTGGATTTCAACAATGGTAGATTTTGGCATAAGATCTACAACACAACATGGACAACTAGTTAGCCTTTAAGCATGAGCACATTAACTAAAACCAATTTTTTTAAAATTTTTATTTACCTAGCTAAAACCAATTAAACAAATAAACCATAAAAACTAAGAAACAACATAACTATGGAACATTGACATTAATAATCAAAAAATTAAAGCATAAAAAGCTTTAAGTTGCTTACTTGATTCAAGCAATGTCATTGTCCTAAGAGGAACGGGTGCATAAATGCCTAAGTATGGGAGGCTCCACCAAACATGAGTAGTCTTATTAGGCAAGCACTTGTGGTAGACTTGGAAATAGCATAATGCACATTTGCTAAAATAATGTATATTTGCTAAAATCATCCTTTAGCTACCTTAACACCATTAGTCTCATGGATTGGCCTGTTGCAAAAACCTCCAAGGTAGTGTGTGCCAAGGGTAAGACTTGGTCACTCTTGATTAATCTATTATCATTCATCCTATGCCTACTACTTTTAAATTAAAACTATTATAATCAAGTAAGCCTAATAAAAACAAAGCTGAACAAAACTTAGGATGGTACTTACTCTTGCAAATGGTAGAAGGTGTCAGAAGGATTTTGAAAGAAGGTGTGGACTCAGTGGCCTATCATCAATGTGCTGTTGGCATTATACTGGATGAATTTAGGCACATCCCAAATTTGGAATAGCTTGCGTGTTCCTAATGTGTATGTGCCATCATGGCGGTCATCTTCCACATGAGTGGAAGGGTCATCTACCATAAACTTGGCAATGAGACTACTAGAATGGGGTAGCAAAGTCTTTATAATAATTGTTGCAATGTTGGAGGCCAAGTATGACCATAATATTACACTAAAGTTCTTTAGCAAAAGAGCTAAGAACTCTTTGGTCCCAAGCCTAAACCAAAGAGAACCATGATGAAGGACCATATTAGGAGGCAAACTATTTAGTCCTAGTATGCTAATGTAGCACAGAAGCCCAACTAGCTCAACAACCACTAGAATGGATTTCAAGAAGGCCTTGCACAACCGAAAAATAACTATTAAAATGCCATATAACAGTAAGCAAAAATTTAACAATAAATAAACAAAAAATGACAAATATAATGTCAACATTCACATGCAAGACCAAACAACTAAATTCAAAGTTAAAATCACAAAAAACAAAAATTCAAACTATTGACATCTTTTCACCTAAAAACTATGTAAAGAACCAAGTATCCTATTAACATTGATGGCAATCACATAGTTAAGGGATGCATAAGAAATGACATGAATATTATTTTAAGCATTAAACTATGAGAATAGTTTTACAATACGTTTTAAACCATGATTAAAAATGCATTAATAGTTGTACTTTAATTTGAAGAAATCTTAGTTTACAATGAAATAGTTATAGTAAAAAACTCTAAGAAAACTAGATAAAAATTTTGAAAAATTCAAAAAATTGTTGAGAACCAAAATACATCATGTAAATAACCGTTAAGGACCTTGAACATGACCAATAAAATCCAAAATGTAGACCAACATTGCTAGTGCAAGCAAGAAAGCTTGCATGCCTAGTAGCTTAGACTACAACTGTATAGGGCAACTCATGTTGGCAAAATTTTACAAAAATTTACCAATTTTTTTTAAGTCTAGGTAGTGTAAATATACATAATTCAAAAAAATTCTACTCCAACTTTGCAACAATAGGCACTATAAAAAGTTTTAAAAATAGCCTAGAATCACTTTGAATTTTTTTCCAAAAAACCCAATTTATAGTGAAACAACTATAATTAAACCTTTGGGAAAATTGTAAGACAATTTTAATATTCCAAAACCTATGTAGAACCCTTCTATACTATCCCAGAAATCTCTAAGAGGCTAAGAAGTTTACAAAAAATTACTAAAATATGTTAATGCTATTAATTTTTATAGGGGCCAAAATAGGTAAAAATTGAAAAAATCAATGTGCACTGGTCTATGAAAAAAATCATTAAAAAATTATTTGTAGCTCTAAAAATAGTGATTCAATCACCAATACAACCATTAAACATAGTAAAATAATCCTATGACCTCAAAATAAAAAATTGTACCCAAAATTCTTATCAAAAAATCATAAAATTTGACTAGTATTTAGCAAAAAAAAAAAAAGTAAAAATGCATAGGATGGGCCAAATAAAAAATTCAAAATTTTGAACAAAAAGACCCTATGGCCAAAATCATAGCATGGGCACATCAATATAACCTAGAAACAACATTCAAGCCAATGAAAACCAAAATGTTTTTGACACACAAACCTAGGCAACACAAAATGCTTTCATATGCTAGTTATGCTAGAAGGGTACCTTGCAGTTATGCTAGAAGAGCCTTCACAAATAGATGGCCTTGGTAGGTGAGAAATTCCCTTGGAAGTAGCGTCTACCTTCTCTAGAGTTGGATTCTTGTCAACTCCTCCTCTCCTCTTTGACATCTTGTAGGATTAGAGTAAAATTCTTAGATCCTATGAAATTGCATTGTATGTGTGATGAGGTATAGCAAAACTATGTTGGCTATGGATGGAGTATGAGACAAAGAATAGTTGTAAAGCCTATTTTCCAAGTATTGCCTCCAAGAATTGAGCTAGAAAAAATGGTTTTCATAAAAGTTGCAATGAAGAACCCTTCTTATACTTATGCATTGGTGTAGCAACATTCACACAACTACACAACATCTAGTTAACTCATTGTTCACTTATGGAAAGTGAAAAATACATTGGGTTTACTTGGTTCTTGATGCCAAATAACCTTTTAAGATTAGGTGGGCACACGGTGCACCTCCAAAATAAACCACCAAAAATCCCAATACAATGGGATTTACAAATTTAAACAAAAAATACACTAGGATTGATATCCAAATACAATACTTAAATCTTGAAATGGGTTGTAGGCTCCAACCATGATCAAGGAACTTCTTCCAACCACTTATCCTTGACCCATTGTGGTCAATAAAGCCCTATCCCAAATTGGAAATTAAGCAATTCCATCGAAGGATTTCAATTGTCAAAAGTGATCAAAAAATACCTAAAACAAGATATTCTTGGCATTTATATGTTGGATATTGGCAAATATATTCTAGATAACATATTTTTACAAAAAATGATGATAATCAACACTAACCAGACCTCCAAGTGACCTTCAAATTACCAAACCAATTGCCAAATCCTAACTAGAGCCTTCAACAACTCTAAAAACCTTGTAAACCTTCTTGAAAGGTTTCAAAACTCACATTTCTTCCAAACGTATACTAAAAGAAGCAATAAATATATTAGTTAGTGTATCTTTGGGTGGATGGGGCATAAGATGTACCAATAAAGCCTTAAACAACCTCCAAGATTACAAACCCTGGCCTTGATACCTACTTGGAGGCTCCAATGACCTTGTAACACCAAATAATAAACCAAAAACAAGTCAAAATTGATTCAAACCTATTAAGTATGATGGGATGAGCCAAAACTATCCTATATAGTGTATAAATTCCAAGGAAATCTAAGAACAAGCCATCAACTAGTCCAATCGACCTCCAAATGCCTCACTCTAGTCCCAAAACCATGTTGGAGCTTTTAATAGTCTTTTAACCTTGAAAACTAAGATAAGAAATGGTTAAAATTAGTTAAATCCTCCAAAGATACATTGGCTTCAATCAAAAATATGCTAGCTAGTGTATTTTTTAGGAGAAATGACCAAATAAAATCCCTAATGACTTTCCATATCACCAATTTTAAGCCTAAACCCTAGCTATAGACACCAATGATCCTGTAAGCCCAAAAACCAAGTACATTGATCATCCAAACTACATAGAGGTTAATTATTCATTAAAGATACACTAGAACCAACATTTAATATGTTGGCTAGCAGAGTTTTGGTTCCAATGGAAATTTCAACAACCATACGACATTTCAGATGGCTTGAAACTTGACAGAAGAAAGTGAAACCCTGGAACCTAAAACTAGTTACAAATTAACATCATTTTAACAATGAAAAGTCAAATATTCATCAAAATATATGTTGGAGCTAAGGAAAAATATGATGGCTAGCATATTTTTCAATTGTATGGCTTCAAATTGCACTTTCATTAACATGTTTTGGACTCCAAATGATCATTTTGCAACCCTAACATCCTTGCGTTGTCCAAGGAGACTACTAAAGCCAAAATTTCAAGCTTGAAGCATTAGGAAATAGTTTTTTCCATAAAAATATGTTGGCATCAACATTAAATATGCTGGCTAGCATATTTTCCAACTCTAAGCAACATTTAAAGCCTTCAAAGGATTAAATTGACATCAAAGTTGACTTATTTCAACTCCCAATCCATTGCACTAACATTTTAGGTTACTAGAACCTAGAAACTAGTACAAATAGACCTTAGAAATCATATTTCATCAAAAAAATATGCTGGGACATGCAATAAATATGCTAGCCAATGTGTTTTTTGTGAAGGCCAGCATATTTATTCAAAAATACTTCATTTTTGCCTTCAAATAGGCTCAAAATGACATTCCCAAGTGTCCAAACTCTTTCATCAATCCTAGAGCCTTCCACTATGGCCCATTAAGGCCTAAAACTAGAAAAATGTGACCTTGATTTACCATGATTGATCATGTTTTACCATATGTTATCTACCTTGACTAGTTTGGCCTTGTTCCATTATGTTTCAACCTTATTTGACCTTGTTTTACATCATTATTTATCATTTCTATATCATTTGGTATCATCTGGCTTCATTTTTGTCATTTTTAGATCATTTGGCTCTATTCTATCATATATTTTATTAAAGATTATTGTACTCTTGTAGCTCCTTTGACTAACCTCTTGTAAGAAATATATATATTTAAGTTTGATGTAAATGCAAGGAAGCTTTTCGAAGATAAAATATGTTATTAACAATGGTACCCATCCAAAGAATCTTAGATAAAGAATTGTTATTCGAAGTATTTATGAATGATTACAAAGTAGGGATTAACATTGTTCTTTCACAAGAAGACAAAGTGATATGTTTTAAATCTTGTAAATTACAAGGAGTTGAGATAAATTATTCAACCCATTATACAGAATTATTAGCAATTGGACATGCTTTAAAAGTTTACAGGTATTACCTTTATGGAAAATATTTGTTTTGAAAACTAATCGCAAGAGTTTAGAATATTTTCAAAAACAACCCATCTTGAACATACTTATTGAATATGATTTTCAGATTAGGTACATTCTGGGAAAATAAAATGTAGTGCCTAATACTCTTTACTAGATGTGGAATTTAATGATTAGTATTCTAAAAACTCTTATGGAAGAAGATATTAAGAATCAAATAAAAGAAGATCCTTACTTTAAGTAAATTTTAACCAAAATAACTTCTAAACCTAATTACCATAACTCCCCAAAAGGTCTATTGATGAAAGGATAGAAAGTATGTATTCAAGAAGGTATCTAGAGATGAAAATTATTAACTAAAGCTTAAAAAGTAACATATTCCAAACATCCTAATTATATCAAAACCTATGTGATGATATGCAAGATTTATTTTTGTCCTAAGATGGAGAATGATGTATTCACTTACATTAGAAATTGTCCAACATGTTAAAGAGTAAAAGGTAAGTAAATGAAACTAAGTGGATTATTAAAACCTCTAGAGGTCTCAATATGGAAAAGGAAAAACATCATCATGGACTTCATTATAGGATTACTAGTGATCAAAAAGGTGAATGACTCAATTCTAGTTGTGGTCAATGATCTTTAATGTTTATCAATACAACAAAAGAAGTAGCCCATAAATTTATATGAGAGGTATTATGATTACATGGATATCCCAAATCAATCACATCAAATAGAGACCCAAAGTTTGTTTCTAAATTTTAACCAAACTTTTTCAAGGGACTTGGAATCCAATTGAAATTCAGTATGTTATATCATCCTAAAACTGATGATCAAACGTAATGAATTAACATTATATTAAAAAAAATTTTAAGGAGTTATGTCAAGAGTAGACCCAAGACATGGAAAAACTACTTACACTTGGCTAAATTCATCTATAATAACAACTACCAAGGTTTCATACATAGAACTAGATTTGAAGTCGTGAATGAGAATGAAACACCACTAATTTCAGCTTAGTACTTTGAATGAAAATTTGTATGCTTTAATGGTGCATGAACAACGGCTATTATTCACGTGCACATGCCTTTGGATTTTGGCAAATGCACAAGACAATATAGTTACAAATAACAGGATTGCTTATTGTTAACTCTCTCAATCTTTATGTGCACGTACATACAGAACACACGAGTCAATAGTTGAATGTAACAACAGTGAAGGCCGCAGGGGTTCGACATCTGCAACTCTGCAACAAGAAGTTGGAAAGCTTTGCATTTCATCAATGGCGGGGCTTCTGGACAAGGATAAGGAATTTGTTGCAGAAAAGATTGCGGGCATGGCATAGTTTGTTCAACACTTTGCCAAGCCAGGGGATCCTGAACACGCACCGCCTGTAAAGGGAGTTGAAATCCGAGTTCAGAAAGTGGCCAAGATTCATAAGCTTCGAATGCAGAATGGTGCTGAAAATGCTCCTACCACCTCGCTCCTCTCTGCCACGTCCCTGCTCCCTCTCCCGAGCCTGCCGTTGCACGTGCCACTACTGCTCCGCCCCTGCCGCGTCACCGATCCTGTGCTGCCTCCTGCCGCGTTGCCCGCTGCTCCCGCTATTTGCCACATAGATTGCTGCTCCTGTTTCTGCCATGCCGCGGCCTCCACGATGCTCTCCCTCCACGTTGCTGATTACAGCCTGCCACGTTGCTGTTCTGTGTTGCCGCGTTCTTGTGCCACCCCAGCATCGCTGTACTCCTACCGAGCCTACCGTCGTGCCTGCCGCTACTGCGTCGTGCCTGCCACGTCTGTGTGCTGGCTGCCACGTCCCTGCTCCTAGCTGCCACGTTGTCATTTCTCTGCTGCGCCGCCACCTCTCCGCTGCTCACGTCGCTGTCCGCGTCGCTGCCACCACATCGTTGACGTTTGGCTGCCTGCTGTGTCAATATCTCCTGCTGCTGCTGCCCTCTGTGCATTATGGTCTTCTTCTCTTACCGCATCACTGTTCTTCTTTGCTGCATCGTTGTTCCTCCCTGCGCCGCCGCTATTTTTGGTCACCACCGCGTTGCCTGGCCGATGTTGTTTTTGCTGCGGCCACCTCGCTTTTCTGCCGCATCCCTGCTCCTGCTCCCGCGCTGCCACTTTGCTCCCACTGCCTCTACCTGCATAGTTGTTTCTGCGGTGCCTCTACTGCGCTGCTGTTCTCCCACCGCTGCTGACTGTTTCCTACAGCGCCGCGCTACTGTGCACGCGTTTGCCGCGCCAGTTCCTTCGTCGCCCACCTCGCTTCGCGTCCGCTGCCCCTGCATCACTGAGGCCTCCTATCTGCCTGTGCTGCCGACTACTATTGCACCACCAAGCTACTATCCTCCCCTCCCCGATGATTGAAAATTAAAAAAAAACATTGGAAAATTCCAATTTTCAGCCCACTAACGCAGCCGACCAGCAAAAATATAATATTTTTAATCAAGGGCCGCTGCCGTTGGACACATTTCCTAAAATTTCCTAAAGTTTTATGAATTGAGGACCTGTATTTTTAATTTATTTGTATCTTTTTGGGCTCAAATGACCCATAAGTTGTAAAATACATTGGACCTGGCCAAGAAAAGCAAAATTGCCAACACACGTACAACTCATGTACAACTTTCAAGCATGGATACATTAAACCTGGTCAAAGCAAACCCTAGCCAAAACCTTAGCCCAAACCTATAAATACCCTACCAATTCACACAAATTGGGGGGAGGATGGCAACAAGAACAACAAAAGCAAGAACAAAGACAAAGAAGCAAAAGACAAAGAGGCAAAGAGAAGCAAAGGCAAAAGCGACAAGAGAGAGAAGAAGATTAAAAGAGGCAAAGATTGGAGAAATTGGTGATGCACATCCAATTTTTGGCTTCTGATTTCTTCTTACATTAATCACATTTCATCGTCACATCATTGTATCACATCATTCCGGGGCTAGGCGTTTGACTTGCCGTCCACACTTGTGCAACTACACTTTGACTGGTGCATATTCTTGTTTAAAAACAATACAATACAGTTTCATTTTTTGCCTCTCATTTACATTATTTACTTCAGTTTATCTTCTGTTTACAATATAACTTTGTTTACACTTTATTCATAATTCAGTACACTTTATTTACATTTCATATTGTTGTTTATATTTCGTTTACACCGTTTACGATAACCCCAGTGCTAGCCATAGCTTACGCTCGGGGAAGTCCTTGGTTGATTTGCGTGCAAACCATCCAAGGCACTCTGCCTTCGTTCCCTTTTCCAGCTTGCCCTCAAGTGAAGGCAGGGTCCGCTGTGGCTGCCCAACGATCCCTCGGTGTTTGTTTCCCTTCCAGCCTTACACCGACGATTTAGGTCAGTATAGAGAACATTTTCTAAACATCATTAACTTGGGCTAACTCTAACCTGAGAGTAGAATGGAAGAAAGAAGAAATTAAAAACATGAAAAAAATTATTACAAGGATGAAACAAAATTTGCAAGAAATCCAAGACAAGTACAAAGACTATGTGGATTAACATCACCTTCAAAAAAAGTTTCAAATTAGAGACTAAGTATTATTCAAACTTAAACCAACAAGAAGTTCCCTTAAGTTAGGAAGATATACCAAGTTAGCCCTCAATATTATGGTCCTTTTTAAGTCTTGAAATGAATTGGAATGATAGCATACCACTTAAATCTCCCAACGAATTTAAAAATCTACCTAGTTTTCTATGTGAGCCTACTAAAGAAGTTTCATTAGAATGATGTACCATGTATTGGATTGGAAAAATCTACCCATAAAATATAACATGAGCTTTGAGGTTAAACCAATTGCAAATAAGCAATAGATAATGAAGAAACTCAATAATAAAACCATTACTGGAATATTTGTCTATTGGTCAAACTATGACCAACAAACTTGGAAGAGCATGAAGTTTATCATTAACTTATATTCTCATCTTTTTGATCACCATGATAAAGAATAAGTTAATGTTTTTAATAATAGAGACTCTTAGTAGACTAATATGTAGTTTTTATGTGCAAACAAATAATGATAATAATGGAGCTAAGGATGAGGAGCATACTAAGGATGTAACTACAAAATAGTTGGGCATTGAAGATGAGCTCGAGGATGAGCTAATTTTTTTTTTTTTTTTGAAGGGAAGGAGGGGAAGGATAGATTGTAACATTCCATCCCTTGTTAAGGGTAGAATTGTATTATTAACAATGTAACTAATTTTTGAAAGAAGGTGTATCTTATTATGAGGAGTTATAACTATTTGTAATACCCTTTAGAAAGGGATTTGACCTATGAAATTTAATTTTAGGACTTATAGGTCATGATAGCATGGATTTACAGAGCCAAAATTGCAAGTAATGAGAGATAGGAAAAGTAGGACAAGGAGGGATTTATCTATCATTTGGTCTTATGCCCTAACCATGGTGGCAATGTTGGATTGCCTTTAAGGGTTCTAAGTCTCATAGGAAGATAACCCCAGGGTTGTTGATAGTATACTTAGAAAAATTTAATTAATAAAGTTTGTTGTTCATTTTATTTTTTGTTCAATTCAAGTGCCATTACTTTTAGGTTCTAACACATTTATCAAGTTATTTCAACATTAAATGATGATTCTACATGATGGATAATCGTAATCATGGACATCTAGGAATGAGAGGTCACAAATAGTTTATATTAATTATTTGTTAATTAACTCTTAAGTAATTGTCATGTATTTCTTCAAATATCATGATTGTTTCTCTATATCTATATATACTCAAACATTCATGTGTAAGCATCATGGAAAACACATAAGAAAAACTAGAGATGTTTGACTCATATCTTATACTATGTTTTATAATCTCGAGTATATAAAACATGTTAAAATTACCACTTTTGTGTAAACAAAATCCAATATTGTTATATTAACTTATATTAACATAAATTATTTATCATTTTCTTAGATCTTATGATCTCACTAATTAAAAAAATTAACAATGAAAAGTCATGTTTCTATAGTTAGAATTATGTTACCTTACTAACCTTTTAGTATGCTACATACCAAGGCATTCCCAACTTCAGCATTAATAATCACATCATATACATTCTTAGAAGACTACTTTGATCTTTGTTTCATTTAATCATAATCATTACCAAAAATATCTTGGTCACAATGTTTACTTTTGTTATCATTTCTTATACTAAAAAATTGAAATATTGTAAGATAGCATAGCATGGAAATGAAACTTATGAATGATCTAAGATAAATATCTTCATAATAATGAAAAAAGAACATACAATCATGACTACAAATTTATACCATAACAAAAATTACATCTAGTATTGAAAGAATAAGATATATATACACATGTATTGCATTATAATAAAAATGACCAAGATGATAACAACATATAATATGAATAAGTACAACAAAGATAATACTCTATAAATCAAATACCTCTATATTAATAAGATTACTTACATTATAAAACTACTCTAAGATTGTAAAATGGTAACAACTACTAAAGCATATAATTAAACCTATAACTATGCATGCCTTAGCACATATATATTTATCATGTAAGATAAACCATATCCATGAATATAAATTCTAAAAATATAATCTACAATGCTAGTACCATACTAACAAGAATAACTACTACTCTACCAATTAGTAAATAGTAAATAAATACTAATCTACTATAGTCTATCATATAGAGTATCCTAATACATACATCCATGATCAATGTTCAAAGTTCAAAATAGTAATAACCTCAAACATTAAATTTCCTAGTTTTAGAAAAATATAAATAATGACAAAAAAGCCTCCAATCATAATGCACAATTGATGCCAAGAGAGGGGGTATGTTAGATCCAAAAAATGAATAATAATATTAAAAAAACTTAGAGTACATGAGAACATCAAAGAGAGAGTCTAAAGAAAAATCCCAATGGTTTTGAGGATGCTTTTTCAGGTTTTCATCCTTACAACAAATCCTAAAAAATCTCTCTATGGGGTAGAAAAATAATTAGGCCTTACTCTCATTTAGAAGCACCTTCATGGGCATTCACTTCATACTAAAGGGTTTCTTGTAAAAAGAAGAAGAAAACTCTTTATAGAGAACAAATAATACATTAGTTAGAAATTAATTGTTTAGCTTTCACTAGGAGCTTTTTTTCTTGAAATTATTTCTAAAAAGTGACATCTTTAAGAATGTAGTATTTAACACTTGAAGAGAGGTCATAGTCATGCTCTTGCTGTTGGAAAATAAGTATATACCAAAACTTCCAAATAAAGTAGAAAATAAGTGGCCAAAGACAATTTCAAATACAAAGAAATGAAGTAGAAAAAATAGGTTAATCACCAAGAATGACTTCATTAATGCTTGGTTAAAAGTTATTACAAATTCTACATGTCTATTTCTAAGCATTCTAAGCAATAGAGAGTCATTGTTGTCAAGTATTTATAGGAACAAATCCAAGGTTAAGAAATTCCAATAATAATAATTAACCAATCTATTTTCTAATGTCAAGTCACATGTATCCACAAAAGGGTCCAAAAGTCAACTTAAGGGGAGGAGTGTTGGAACCTGAAATAATTGTAATATAGGTACATCCCAAGATATATAGTTTAATTATAACTTTATAACTCAACATTTCCCACCAGAATCAAACCCTTTGACTTGAAGCTTTCAAATGAAGAGTCTTAGGTTAACATCTCATTATTAAAAGGTCAACTAAGAGGTATAAGCCACTAAAAAAATATTAGAATAGTCAACATGTCCAAGAATGAGTTCCATGTTAAAATAATAAAATAATTTGGATAATTAAGAATTTAACATATATTTTAAATATATTCTTCTATTACTCCAAAAAATTTAAAATAACATAAAATATAAAATAATTAAATAAAATACTAACAATGAGCCACCACCACCCTTCCAACCCTTCTATTTTTAGAGTCACCAAGAATTAGCAAATACCAAGAAATAATAATTAAAAAAATAAATATAAAATAATAATATTTCCAAATATTTAATAGGAGCAAGTTCTAAGATCCAAACTTTAAGAAATAACAAAACATGTATACTTACTAACAGGTTCAAGGGTCAAATCTTACTACTACATAATGAGTTGCTTCAATATTTATTATACATAAGCTTATAACCAAATACACTATTAAATATATAAACATACTAATGAATAAAAATACATATAAATAATGAGTTAGTAATTCAAACCTTAAGAACCATAATCATAAACATAAGCATAAGAAAGATGTTAAAATACACTAGCATAATTCGTTAGCAAAATACAACATATTTTAGGGATATGAAACCTATGCTTGATAGTAATCCTATCGACAACCCTAAAATCTATGCACATCCTCAATTCATCTATATCCTTCTTTGGATCAAGTATAGTTGGAATGACACAAAGAGAGATGGATTCCTTAATGAAGCCATTACAGAGTAACTTACTTACTTCTTTGTGTAGTTTCTCTAGAGTCATGTGGTAAGCTCTCTTATTTGGGATGGTAGCTTTAGGCATAAAATTAATTTGATGTTGAATGGACCTCATTGGTGGAAGCCCTTCCAATTTTTCCTTGAAAACATAAGCAAATTCTAATGCTAAGGGTTGCATCACTAGAGGAAGTTCATTTGGGGGCTCATCTTTACTTATTGTAAGTGTTGACATGATGAAAAAACCATGTAGCATTTGTAAGGACATTTTCCTTGTACTGTTGCCAAGTCATAGTTTGGAGTTCTTTGATCTTGGAAACCTTTGGCTTTTTACATTCCCATTGCTTGTGTCCCATCAGGCTACAATTGAAGCATTGAAGTTTGGAAGCATAGCCATTTCCTTGATCCTTTCCTTTCTTGGAGTAGTCTTTTTTGGAATCTTGACCCTTCCTGGACTTCTCTTTCTTCTTACTTATGTCTTCCTTGGCATTTCCCTTCTCCTTGGCTCCCTTGTCACTTTTTGAAGCTTTGAAGTTCTTGCCCTTAGAAGATTTGGAACTTCTATTGTGGCCTTGAAGTTTCTTCTTAGCCCTAAGAGCCAATTCAAAAGCCTCATCCAATGTTTGGGGCTCATAGAATATTAGCTCTTGTTGATATTCCATCTTTAATCCTCCTTGGAAATTAGATGCTTGTTCATAGTCATCCCAATGAAATTTTTCTTTTTGGAAGGCTTTGCAAAAATTCATCTAAAACTCTTTAACACTCTTATCACCTTATGATGAGTGGCGAGGTACCCCTACACTCAACCATACGAATACGAGCATGTACGCACGATCCGGTCGAACTCCGCAGACTAAATGCCTTAACACCACAAGAAACACTTGGGGTTAATCGTTCATTATCTTCCCAGGCTTGCTTGTAAGTGTCACGGTGTATGGTTAAGCAAGTCTGAGGTATATGATTTTTTTGGTATTTTCAAGTTTATCTCCTAAGCTATGAGGGAAAGGGTTGAGAAACTAACTAACTCTAACTAATGTCCTAAGTCTAAATTAACTAGCGTCAGCATCCGTTCCCACTTACCGGACACACCCTGAACTATGCAACTGTGGCT
>MNCI01002932.1:54189-75987 GCA_015680685.1 Gnetum montanum
CGATATCGCAGCGGCCGCGATATCACATACGCGATATCGCGTACGTGATATCGCATGGGATGCGATATCGCGGTGGCCGCGATATTGCATACGTGATATCGCGGTGGCCGCGATATTGCATACGTGATATCGCAGCACTGTGCATGTCGCGTCTCATCACCTTACCTTAAGTATTTCAATTTTTAAATTTCCTCTTGTCTATGATGAGTCTTCTCAAATTTTTGATTGAACTTGAACTATATTAGAGATCAATATTTGGTAGGAGTGCCATTATTCACCTTATAAGAATGACTTTCCTTCTCCCATCATACAAGTGTCATACCATCCAATTTGGTTTTGGCATATAACACTTTTTGATAGTCTTCTACATCTTCAAGCTCAAAGCATTTGCCAATCATTTTCAGCCAAGATAGAAAAGATTCTATACCTTACATTCCATTAAAGGATTTGACTTCAACATGAGGTATTCTTGAAGCATGTTTAAAACTTTAGCAAGAGAAACCTTAATTCCTCCACCTTGCTTCCTTTCAGGCCTAGAAGAGAGTTCCTTCTTTGCTTTCCTTGGAAAGATGAACCCTTGAGACTTATTCTCAACACTAGGAGCATGAAGAAAGGCATCATCTTTGATATTCATCTTCTCCAAAGTCTTCATTTCCAAAAGGAAAATCATCTTCAATGGATGGCATGGAGGAATGTCTTGAAGAAGGTCTTGATGAAGAAATACTTCAAGTTATTCCCTTGCTTAGATGCTTTTGGTGAAGAAGCATGCTCTTTGTTCTCTTCTAACTTTTCAAGTTTCGTAATAATGAGCTTGAGAGCATTTCTCATGTCATCCATGTCTCTTGAAAAATCTTGAACATCAAAAATGATCTAAAAGGAATATTTCATAAAATTTTACAAGGAAAAGTGAAATTTCCAAGATTTCTTAAGAAATGAAACCAAGAATACTCAAACTTTAGGAGCAATGAGCTCAAGATCTTTAAACCTTACCTATTATAAGCCAATGGGTGTCCAATTCTACAATTATCTTTAAATTCTTTAACGGTATGAAAAGTCAAGAATAAAAAGGGAATTTTTCAAACCGTAAAATTGTGAAATAGATAATAGAGAGAATTCACCCAAGCTAGATAATTTGAAGTAATTCTTTGTAATTGAGATGAGAATTATCAACTTGAATACAACTGTCTTCAATTCCATGTGCTCTAATACCAATCTGATGAGGAGCTCCCTTGGAATATATAATCCAAGCTCTCTCAATTCAAAAGTAAGCCAATTTGAACAAGAAATGAAAAGTAAAGCCTTTAGTCTTGCTCAAAAGAAAAATTTACAAGCACAAAGGAAGCACACACTCTTAATTATAGAAAAATGATCCAATCCAACCCTCTCACTACACTCAAGCAAACCAATCTCACACACAAGGATGAAGACCAAAGCAATTGGCCAAATCTCTCTCTCTCTCTCTCTCTCTCTTCACTCAATTCCTAAACTCTGTCTCTCTTATACTTTTCCCCTGCTCTTCATCTTCTCTACCATTCAAATTCATAATTTGAGTCATTAAAAATCCATACAATAATGTCCCATGATCGACCAAGATGTTTTGGAAAAGTAGAAGACATCCCAGTTGAAAAAAACCAAATCTTGGAGAAAAGATCTTGCTAAAGAGGGAGATGTCTTGCAAGAGGCATCTTGAGAATGGAGGAAACATCTTTCTAGATAGGCTCACAAAAAATCATTCTTTCTTTTAAGACCCTAAGTATCATGACACTTCCAAACATTCCCACACATGTCAAAATACCATAAAATAATCACTAACAAGACCAATACAAGAAGATACACACACCCAAACTATACATTCACACAAAGCATGTTAAGGATTACACATGGATGAGGTGATGTCTTCATTAGACTAGAGACCAAGTTTGCTTCCCCAACCCTTTGAAAAAGGCTTGAAAATCTTAAGCTCTTTGTATCCAATGCTTCCATTTTTTGGTTGCCATATCTTACTCTATTTCTCTCTCTTTCCTTTTGAAGTCAAAAATTTCCAAATATAAAGAGAGACTTCAAAGGAGAAGGAATTCCCATTGACAAAAAATTAGGTGATGATTTGAATAAAGCCATGAAAGGGCCTTACCTATTGGATGGCCACAGAGATAGAGAGTTTTGGGAAGAAAGAAATAATCAAGCTTAGAGGCAATCCAATTTTCCTCTTCCATGTGAAATAGGTAAATGGAATATGGAGTTCTACTAGGTCTTCACATTGCTCAACCTCAACTAAAAAGAGATATACTAAACTATGGGAAGAGCCATTGAGCCATATTCCAATCACTTCCAATGAGCCAATCTTTCTCTGCAGCAACCTAAAGAATCTTGGTTTGAAGCCTTTGTTTATGGAGAAAGAACACTTAAATATTGAGAATTTTCCCTCCTTTATAGCAAAACCTATCATATAAGATGAAGAGAAAACCTATCTAAAGCAAAATTGGATGCACCAAAGACACATCAGGCCTCCACTTAAACCTTGAGATGGGAATTTAACACCCCTTTATCTAGGACATATCTACCAAGGGAAGCTCCTAAGCTTGGTTTCTTGTAACAAAACAACATCTATCAAATTATCATGCACTGAAGACTTGAGAAGAAAAGTTTTCTCTAGCCCTCATAAACTAGTGTAGTTACATGAAACAATAATCATGAGGAAAGTATGGAAACTAGGGAAATAGAGTTTCCATCAATTTTCATACCTTGAAACTATTATGTGGAATAATCATTAAGGCCTCAAATGTGAGCTTTAAAAGTCTTGACAAACATTTGTAATGTCCTTGTCAATTTTCTTTGAACAACTTTCTATGTTGTAAGTGACTTAGACCTTTCAGATTAGAAGATTGGGTTCCCCTTCAAGGGCCTTGAGATGGGCACCAAGTGTAGAGTGATGGTTAGCACCATTGTAACTACCTTGGTTAGCCTTTTGGTTGGAGACCATTTGCTATTCTCTACTTAGGTCCTTCTTTACCAACAATTGGACTACTTTAGTAATCTCTTGGTTAATGTTGTTGCATGCATTTGCTCTCTAGACCTCAACATTAAATGAGGGTTTCATTTAAGAAGAAAATGGTGGTAGGGAAGAAACAAGCTTGTCAAAAGAAGTTAGTCCCTCAGTCAAGGTTGGGGGCACCTAGGTCAAGTGGGGTTAGGTTGAGGTGTCTCTTACCATAGAGAGGCAATGTTGCTCAATGGGCCATTGGACATTCTGGGAATTCACAAGGTAATGAGTGGAGATGTAGCCCTTTTGAGTACTGATCTTGCAAACATTAGGATGCTGAAAGAAATGATCATGAGATCCTTCCAGGATAATTTGTGAAAACACTTAGATGTCCTCTGCAATTTGAACATAGATCCAAGCCACCACACTACTAAGCCCTTTTGTTGTATGCAAATCAATCATCAATAGCTCCTTGAAAATCTCTACCATTTTGTGCAAAACCTCTTCAAATCAAAACTCAATATGAAGCTTAGGGACTAGGGAGTCTCAACAATACTACAAGCCAACACTTGGTCTAGATGTAGTCATCATTCTCATTTTGGAAAGGCATCTAACTTGGGACCTATTTTTTAACCTACATAATTAGCTACTCAACCTACTAAGTAAGAATTGATTCATTAGAAACCATATCTTGCTTATGTGCAAAGACAAAAAACACTATGTTGTCATGGAGGGCACTTAGTTGGACCAGAATACCCAATTAGGCCCTAGTAGTCAAGGTTTGTAGGTCTTTCAACAAAGACATTGCATCATTAAATGTTCCCACCAAGGCACGCTTATATTTCTATCACTACTAATGGCTTTGGTATTTAGTCCCAACTAATTTTTCATATGAACCTAGAAGCATCTGAATATTTAGAATGCTACAACCTTAGAGTTTTAGTAAATAAATCCACATGTACATACAAAAATCGATCAAACCCATGAAATATTGTGTGCTTTTGATGGTGAACCCACTGACTCATTTGCATCTATTCAAGTGGATAAGTTTTTTGTTTGGCTATTGGACATGTTTCACAAATTTCTAATGGGATCTTATGAGATTTTGTCCCAACTACACTTTGATCATTCTTCATCTTCATAGTGTTCAATAATAACAATAACCTAATCTCATCTATCACAATATGAATGGATTTTTAGTCAATATCAATGTGGAGAACAAAGTTAAACTATTCTGAGACTTGCTATCATCAATGATAATGAGAGCATACATGTAATTTGATGTCTTCTTCAGTGTTGTGGAAAATCCTTAAAATTCTTTCATGGTACATTCATAACTCAGAAAAAATCACTCATGTTAATTCACCACTATCTTCCAAACTGATTTTTACATCTCTATTACATTTAGTAATGCACTTCTTAATTGGTTAGAGCATGCAACTTGTGATTTGTAAGTCATAGTACATTTGGTAACTTAATGAAATGGATAGAATAAGAAGGAGTAATACTTAGCCTTGTTATGTCAAGGATTTAAGGTTTGAACTATAATTCTCTAGCTCACAAGGAGGTATTAGTGGTAAGAGTCTTGGCATGGGAAACCCATGCCATAGGTGCAAGTCTAGTAGGTGATGCTGAGTTATAGATAAAAAATTATAGTAAAGTGAATTCTTAACTAGTGTAGTCTAATAGATCCAAAAGGGTCTTAATGGACATAAATAAAAATTTAGTTTTTGTTTCATATTTAGTTTTTAGAAATATTTAATCTTCACCTCTGATGGATCTTAAACTAGAAATCTTGATTTTTGTAAAAATGTTCTTATGGGGTGTTATGTGGTCTGAGCACTTACTATTCACAATCCAAGTGGAAGAATCAAGTGTCTTTGTTATCATTAGGGCTGAGGAGTTCAGTGAGCCTTCTTATAATGTGACCTCTAGAAATTGTTTTGGAAGTAACTTCCTAGCATGTATCCAAGGACCTCTTATCACCACTTTCACTCTACCTTTTCCTATTTCCTTGCTTTAGCCTCCTGCCACTACCACATGTGTCCTTTTTCCTTGGTAACTTCATACTAAAATTCCATCTGAATTTGGGTCTTAAGATGCTCCATCTTGATTTGGCATCTCTTCTAGGCCTTGAATTTCACTCAGAACTCAATGTCCTTAGTAGCCCTAATAATTTCAATTTTAATCCCACAATTGCATGAGCAACGTGCTCCTTCTTAACTTGTGCTACCTACTATAGGGTAAGCGCCAACCCAAAATGTCAATTTAGTAGTTAATTCTATAAACATCCAAAGAAGAACTTTAGAATATTCAACCAACAACCTAGCCTAAAGAACTTAAGAAGCAAGAAATGTGTAACTTGCAATTAGAAAGATTGTTGAATTAGACCAAGAATCACTACACCACTTTAATGGTGTACCACCATAAGGTAGGCAGAAAGGCCCTAGATATCTATATTCTTGGAGTGATTTGAATACCATTGGAGAAAAATTTGACTACATCCCTTAAACTCCTAGAAAAAAAAATTTCCCCTCATTTAGTATACCTAGTTACCTACCAATATACTCCTTTTATGAAAAAATTTAGATATCCCTAAAGGTTGTATGGTTGTCTCTCTATCATGTGAAGAATTTGGATGAATTAAAGTCCCACTCTCCTTATAAAAATGGGAGAAAGACATCTCGACCAACCTAGCAAAGGAGAGACTAGAGACCTTGATCCTACTAGAATGACATGAGGTCTAGTTCAAAGGTGGGTATCACCCCATGGTTTCACAAACTTCACTTCACAATCTAAGTGCATGAGTAGCTAACATGTATAGGGGAGGAATAGGTTGAGATCTAAAAATGGAGTGGTTGGGAATTTTCCTAGACTTCACTATTCTTTTTTAGTTTTTTTTTTTTTTTGAAAAGGTTTGGAAATATATTATAGGAAAAAAATAGTTATATGTAGTGGGGGAAATAACCCCCCAAAAGTTGAAGGGGGAGAAATCCCTAAGAATAAAGGGGGAAAAACTCCCAAAGACAACAAAAGGGAAGGCCCCTTATCAATTCATAGATATAACATAGGGAATGAAAATTGGCTTGTCCCAAGGACCCCATGCTTCCACAGGTTGATTCCAAAACAAAAACACAAAAAACCTAAACAACGAATATGAAAACCTTGCCTAAAGAAAGAGACAAGTAGGTGGGAGAGTCTGGTGTAAAGACACTATGGCCACTCTTGCATGTGGGCTATGTCCTAAATATCCTTGTGACATTTAGGAGCTACAAGTGGCTACTTCTTGGAATTCCTTCCATTTCTCCTCTCTCTAAGCCTATACCCCACTAGTAAGGTTTTTAGCCTTATTCAATTGTAGTTTTTTGGAAGTGATCTATATAAACTTTCACAAGGTAGCCTAGGAGGCATTCCATGACATAGGGGCACTTACCCATCCATAGCCAATGTTTGGCATTGGATTCATGAGCTACCTCATGACTTTGCTTCATTAGTTCCTCCTCCAAGAAGGTGTGGGCTCTCCATATTGCTTCTTCCTCCTTTATAGCCAACTATTCCTCTTCCTCCTTATGAAGGTCCTTGATTTGTGCTCAAAGTTGATCCTCGAGCAAACTTTTGAGGGCAACCTCTCTAGCCTCCTATAGAAACTTTTCCTCCATGCCTTTTTCTTGTACTATTACTCCTCTTCATGATTTCTTACCTACTCCTACTTTCTTTTGGTTAGCTCTTCTACCCACCTAGGTTACTCTTTCACCCTAACCTTGGACTTAATCTCAGTAGTGGCCTTGGTAATTTTAGTGGTAAACTTAGCCTTTAGCTCCTTCCAAATCTCACCCTATCTTGTTGTAGTCATTGCTTAAGCATTGTTGCAAATCAATTGTAGACTCCTACCAATCTAAGCTATCCCTAGGCCCCTACAGGAGACCCTCAACTTCCCCTAGCCACTACACCATTAGGAACAAAGGATGATGAGGCTCCCTCTAGGGGTAGTCATTGCTTATAGACCACATTAAATGAACATGGTCTTGTCATTCTAGGCTCTAACAACTTAGCAGCCTCTTGCTAGAGTACAACTAATGCCAACTTGGGAACCTAACCATTGATTATCTTCAACATTAGCCTAGCAAAAAAAACCCTTAGCATATTTAAGCCCATGCACCATTGACAACACCACTTCCCCCTCAATTGGGATGTTGAGGTATGCAACATTAGTGTTCTCTATTAACTTAATGTGCATTTCATTGAATGTCATGTAGTCTCCCTATCAACATCTAAAGAATGCTTTGTTTGTAAGGTTAGGATCCCCAACAAAGAGAGGAAGGAGGTCTTGCCACCCAATGTAGGCAACTAGTTTAACAAGACATGATTTTGGCAAAATGACATGCACTATGGTTCAACTATCAATGTTTCCTTCGTCACAATGCAAGCTTCATTCCACAATTGGAATCCTCAAAATGCAAGTTGGTGTGGCAATTGCATATGGGCATAATACAAGATTAGTTCATTCTATGCCACTAGAGAAACCACAAAAAAATAGTCATCAGAGTGTCCTTGTGAAGCTATGAGAACAATGAAATCCAAAGGCCCACCAAATGTTCACAGTGAAAAGGTAGATAGAAATAGAGTGTTGTAGCATTTCCCACTCCACATGGAAAAGGGTGCAACAAGCATTAATAAAAAGGTTGTACTCCTAGAAGAATGCACAAAGTAGGAGTGTTTGTTGAGAAACAAGGCAAATGAAGAATTTTTTTTTTGGAAGAAGTCCCCTTCAAATCATTTGCTAGCTAGACACTATTTCATACTTTTGGTGTAAGATTTCTTTCTTATGATGATGCATGGAGCACCTTTGGGGAAATAAGCATCTAGATGTAGGTGTAGATGTTTCACCAGAGATGTGAATCATTACTTTGCACATTCCACAGTTGGTACTTTCACCTAAGTATAGATATCCATAAAATATCTTCATGATCATTCTCTAAAATTTAGTTAATGAGACCTTGGTACCATAACATAATAGAATCTTCAAAAGTTAGCACCCCAAGGCCTCTTGTAGTCTTGGCCTTGGCAACCTTCTCCCAACAAACAAGATGTAGATGATTACCTCCTTTCCCTCTTGACCAAACGAAATGCCTAATCATCTAGTTAACTTTGTTGATGACCTTCTTTGGCAGGGAGACAACAAAGGTAATGTACCTAGCCATGGAAAATAAGATAGAAGAAGCAAGGAGAACATTCCCTTTTCTTCTTAAGAATATAGAGGTCTAGTGCTTCACTCTAAATAGAATCCCTTGAATAAATTAGGAACAAGAGGCAACTCGGTTCCAGGCATACATAGGGATCCCTAGGTAGGAATATTGTAGGGTTCCTAGGATACAAAAAATTCTTTCATTTATAATCCCATCCATATTGAAGAAGTATGCTATAGATTTTTCCCAATTAACAATCAATCCCAACTCCTAGGACATACAACCAAGAGCCCAAAAATTTTCCTAAATTTCAATAGTGAGAGGTCCTTCACTTTGCCATTCAATTGAACATTCATTTCATCTATGATATATTTGAATTTATCTAGGGCCTTTTAGAGTACTAAGCCTTCCTATTGGTACTCTTAAGGTTGGTACTTAGTGGAAATAAGTCTAACCCAAGTGATGTTCTCTTGGGAAGCAAGCCTTTAAATTAACTTTTGTTGCCTAGTCAAATTGCACTATTCAAATCATGATATACTAGGGCCATGCACTATTTAGGCCTCACCATAATGTTCTAGCATAACAAATGGTTTTAAGAACCTACCTCCCAAAAATCAAAGGAAGTGCTTACAAATTGAATTAATTACTTTATGACTATAACTAATGAAGAACAAATAGAGGCAACATATCTTGTAATAGCAGACAAGACCAATGAGCTGAAAAGACACCTACCTTAAAAGAAAATGATGTGCCTAATAGTCAACCTAGCTTTGAATCTTCTTAATGAGATGGATCTAGATTTGCCTCTTATTCCAATTAAAAATAGGCATAACTTAATAGACCTCATCATTAGGCCCTAGTAGTGACACCCAGCACTCTGACAATGGTCCTTTTGATACCCTGCCTTAGCCTAAGGCTGGGTAGTAAGAAGTGAACTTAGTCTAGTTAAAAGTAAGGCCTAATTCTTATTCAACCCTCCCAAAGGTGCATTTGATACGTTTAGGTTCTTGTACTCTCCAAGGTGTGTTTGAAATGTGAGCTAATTCAAAAAAACTTCTTTCTTAAATTTTTGGGGAAAATTTCTTTTTATAATACATAATAATGAGGTAAGGCCCTCATACACACACAGACACACACTATGTGATATAATTTTTGAGGCATGTTTCTATTATTTTATAATCAAATACTCATATTGCTATGCTCAAAAATTAAATAATCATATTGGTACCTTCTATTATGTTATAATTGCATTGTGTTGTGTTCTCTACAATAGATTTCATTGAAATAGATTTTGTAAAAAACCAACTATATTTGATCTTGGTTGCTCTTTTACCCCTAGGCATAAGTTATCCTTGTATGTTGTCGCATACATGGGTTTGGTCCTCTAGGGCCTATTATAGCTCTCTTCAACTTGGGTGAGGAATGTCCTTTGGCCCTTTAGAATGCTTACTTACATCAAGTTTTTCACGTTTCTTCATAGTACTTGTTTGAGGGTGGGATATATATATATATCTATGGTCCAATGTTGGTTGGGTATGTAATTTAAATTTCTAGTTATAAATCATGATTCTTGATGAGTGGTGAGGTACGCCTACATCCAACCATATAAATCACAAGTGTTCACACACAATCTAGTCAAATTTTGCACACTTTATCATTTCCAATGGACTAGCCCTTTAGGAAGTGAATCTAGCCTTAATGTCAATCATTATCTTTCCAATTACACTTGTGATGTTCATTGATATGGTTAAGTGTAATTGAGGCATTCAATTTTTATCATTTTTATGTTTTATAGCTGGGTGCTTGAAATGTAGATAAAAAAGGAATTTGATTAACTAATCTATATTAACTAATTAACTAATCATTTAACTAATCCTAACATAAGAATCCAATCCCACTTTTCCTACATGTCCTGAACCCATGTATCTATTGCTGGTGACCAAGCACTACACTACTAGGCATACCAAGCAATAACACTATTGGGATCACCAAGTGAATAGGTGTTATGCTCAAAGCGGTCATACTTATGTGTGTAATCTATTTAGTTTAATTACTTCATTAACGTAGTAATTGGAAAATAATTAATAAGTAATTAAAAAATTTAATAAATAACTAAAAGCATTAAATGCATAAATAAAATAGCTAATCTATCTAGAGTGCTGCAAGGTTCATCAAAAATCTTGTCTTTATTTCCACACACACTTTCATGCTCAAGTAAAACAATGCTTGAATAAAGATCCATACACTAAATGACTCATGCTATGGGAACTTAGGGGAAAAATTGCAACTTTCAAATGGAATAAATGAAAGAGCTTTGCTACAACTAGAATCTACTTATGCCATAAATATGGTTGCAAGTGCATATTTATAGTTGACACATGACACTACGTTGATAGGGTCACATTGATGCATGATGTGATGCATCAACTATGCCTCATCAACAAGGCCTAGACGCTGAGTCTTCGTCGATGCAGTTTCATCAATGCAACTGACAGAATGTGATTAATCATAACCCCATGATTGAATGAAAACTTGTCCTTGAGTTCTTTTACAAAAATTGGAAAGGTATGGGATTATTGACTGACTTTCTTGAAACAAAACAAACTAAATGACTTGACCAAAAATGGAGTGTATGGATCAACTCATTATAAAAATGAAGGTGTTCTCAACACAAAATTGAACACCATGACTCAAATCTTTAAAATTGGATAGCACGTTCGTTGATGATGTGAAGCTAATGAAGAAGATCAAATGTTTCTAGGCGGTGGTGGTTCCTAAGGCTCTGAGGAACCTTCACCAGCTTCACACATGGGTAGTTGAGGTGGTTGTGGTTGTCCTATTGTGTTGCAACGTTAGGTGGGAGGTGGAAAGCATCTAGTAGTGCTTTCATTTTCTCCTCCTTACTCCTAGGATCATGCACCATCCACATAGATTCCCCAATGTAGGTTGGAACAAGCACATCCCAAGGAGACAAGATTGTTGGAAACAAATCTTTGGCATTGATGAACTAGGTAGTAAACTATTTGTGTTCAATGTCAAATGCCTTGGCTGTATTCTTTAGCCCTTGGTAGTTATTCATTCATCTAGCTAGGTTTTAAGTGATAGATCGTTGATCTCTAAATCATCCTTTGAGAACTTTGAGTTCAGCATTAGCAGTCTCAAGATTTTGCTTGGTATCCTTGTGATGTTTAAACTTGGCCTCATATAGCAGATATGAGCTAGCCACTTGTTTCACCAATTCTAACCATGGCCATCTAGCTATTAGCATTGCCAAGTTTGCATAATGGAGATTGGCCAACTCCATGTACTTTGTCATTTCCTTGATTTTCAACACTTTTAAGTGGATCTCCACTTTGTTGTAGGCATGGATCCCATCAACGATGGGTTGCCACATCTCTCTTTCTTGTTGGAGTTACTAGAGGGCTTCATTTAGTTTTACCTTTGGCATATAATTTTTTTTTATATAATTCCTTTTGCAAACTAACCTAGTCCCTGTTGTGATTTTTCACTTTCTCAAATTTGTGGGCTTCATTCTTCCAGGCAATAATCTCAATGGCTGATTTCTAGTGCAAGGTGCATACCACCTTCATTGATAGATTGTGGTTTTTCATGGCTAATCTCCTCAACTTAGTGTTTACCCTAGTGAGCTTCTCCTACTATTCATGAATGAATTCTTGCATTTGATCTTTCTAAGCATCAACATTTGTAGGCAATGATTTTGTGTAGTCAATGATTCATTCTCCTGGTGCATCTAATTTAAGTCCTTTTTGATTGAGTGCATTTCAACTTCCACTATGGACTATTTAAATATGGTCATCATTGCCTCCTCCTAAACCTTCTAAAATTATTCTTGAAGTTGTTTGATAGATTCATCCCTTATCACTATTGGACTGAGGATTTCTTATTCTGCAAGTTGTGTATGAAGTTCGGCAACCTCTGCAACCAAGCATTGATTTTTCTCTTGGGCCATTTCTAGTTGCCCCTCTAGGATAATGCATTTCCCCCTTGCATTTAATAGCTCTAACTAGGTTGTGGTGATATTCTCCAAAAGATCAAAAATGTCTAAAGTCAGTTGCCCAGTTCCTACCAATTGTTCCAACAATTTTTCATGCTAGGTTGCATTCAATTTTCCACTAATTGTGCCTATGGATGTCTACAAATCTTGAAGTACAAATACATCTAGTACAGATGTTGTGGGTGTGTTCAATGCTTCTACTACATGATTAGCCACTACTTCTACTGTTTTCTCCTGCCCTTGGTGTTGCATCACCAAGATAGTTACCTCTTCACTTTCCTCCAACTACATCAAGAAAGTGGCAACATTCTCAAATATTTCTAGGAATAGATTATGTGTTTCTAGTGACACTATCACCTCTCAAGTATTGGGATCCAACCTTGAAGGTAGTTGTGTTCTTTGGGTAGAGAAAATGGGACCATCCCTCTTCATCTAGCTAATTGTTTGGGCCACCTCATTAAGGTGACTCATTGCTAGCTAGTACACATATGGTTTGCTTTTGCTCACTCAAGAGCTATTCTCAAATTTCTTAAAGCTATTCCATGGTTGCACAGGTCTCCAGTGTTGTTTCCTAAGTGGGTGGTGGTGGCTACAGCTCCTCTAATTGAGTCATTTTTGGCATCTTCTCTTTCATGATCTTGAACCATTAAGCCAAAGGAGTATGCCTAAGTGTATCATTGAAGTAGTGAATGATGCCTACCCTTTTTCTAATGAGGTAAGGATAGGGTAGGGTCTTCCTTCATTTTCTTTGAAACATTTTTCAATCTCCAAGTATAGTAGTTGTGTAAGGTTAACGGGGAACTTCCTACTTAGAGAAACAAATGCTCAGGCAAAGAAAGTAGTCACCTTGCTTGGCCTCACCATTGGATTGAGGTGATAGATCACAATCTTGAAATAAATCCACTCCGCTGGTGTGAGCACACCATACTTCTTACAATCCACCTTGTAGCAATGTTGGGTCCACTCCTTTTTGGCCTCAAGGTCACCTTGCATGGATAATTCTCCTAACTATGTTCTAGTGTCAAGCAACCCAAGTGCCTATGCAATAGCTTCTACTAAATAGGACACCTGAATGTCCTTGATCTTGACTATGGATCATGGCTTTTGACTATTCCAGAAGAGGTATGTTTCTCCCATGTACCATTCCCCATTAGATGTGATTATTGGCCACATGGACAAGGTTCATAATTATGTCTTGACATCCCCCGGAGCCTTCTCTAAAAATGGCCTGAAGTTGATCTTCTAAAGAACAGATCATTGAATTTCTCAAGACTTGATGATATCAAGGTAGGCTTGAGTCAAAGTGACCTCAAGCCTTGGCATGGGACCAAGCACTTATCCTCTTTGTCATTATTTGGTCAACGCTTCTTCCTCTACAATCTATCAAATAGATTCCACTTCAAGCTCCTCTTGAAGAGATCCCATTGCATGGTCCGCCTCAAGTAGTCCTTAGCCTTGTTCTTGTTGGCCTCTTCTAGCTTTGGATCATTTCTCCCATGGTTGCGAGGTTTCTCCTTCTTGTGGACATTTTTTCTTTGGTGCCATTTGTAATCATAATAAAACTATGGATTAGCAATTATTGTGTGACCTTAAAACAATTGGAATACGTTATCTCTTAAGCATAGTTACACTTGGCTAAGTTGTGATTATGGCTATTTTAATTAATCCAATTATCATTTATTTATGTATTTTCATTAATAAATCATCCTGAAAAAAAAGTTGATGTTTGTATATTGTTAAGGTTATTAAACCTTTGGGGAGGTCAGGAAAATTTCCAAAAAATTTCATCGATTTTTCATCAAAAACCTTAAGGTTTGTAGCCCCCACAATAAAGATCTTACCTCTAGTAAGCATAAGATCAAAAAATGGAGTGATTTGGACAAATAGTTGGGAAGTTATGAGCTTTGGAAGGTTTTGGGCTCTAAAAAATTTCAAAAACTCCTCTTGTGTTATGAGCAAATGGCAAAAAATTACAAAGTGTTTGGTGGTATATATAGGGGTTTTGCGATGCGTCAATGAGGCCTAGTCAACTAGGCCTCATCGACTAGGGTGGGTGCGTCGATGGGGCCTCAATGATGTAATCGTTGACCACCATAGTCAAACTTTGACCTTAGTCAAACTTGCAAATTAAGAAGATTTTTTGAGTGAAATTGGTGTCAACTGAAAGATCTAAAGACCAAGATTAGTATAAAAACATGAGAATAGGGTGTTGAAGCTCATAAATTTAGAAAAAATGGAGAAAAATTGATTTAGTGGATGAATAAAATGAAAGATTAAGGAGTACTAAGCGATTTACACAATGGAAAATATGAAAGATAGGATTGTAGCGATGTCAAAGGTAAGGAACCTTAACTAATCAAGCTAAGAGCTATGCAAGTGGGTCCTCCCCATAACAAGCTCATGTCCGTTTTGCCCTTGCATAACCTCAACTAAAGAGTCTGTGGGCCCCATAGTTGACTTAATGATCATGACAAGTTCAAGACCAACTGGAAAGAATCTACTCAAGAATCCCAACACATCAGACTAAGACTGAGTATGACATAGAACATGACAACAAGGTGAATTATGACAACATGGATGGATGATAAAGAAGATGGAATGAAGTTCCAAATTGAGGTTATAAGAAGTCCCTTCTAGAATTTGTGTTTAAAATAACCGAAGAAGTTCCATCCTCGGTCTAGACCAAAGCCAACCACTTTTAGTGATTTTGCATCGCCACTCTAAGATTGATCCACCCACTCAAGATACAAGAATGCTTCCACAAAACAACCACCATTCCACAAAGAGAGAAAAAGAGAAGTAAGAAATGAGAGAGGGGGCCTTAGTTAGAGGGGACTGTCAAGCATAGGTGCATCTGGTTCAAGTCCCATAACCAGTGCTTGTAGCCTATTTATTTATCAAAGGGGTGTGCTTTGAATTCCCATTGTTTTTTTTTTTTGAATGGGAAGCACACCATGCAAGGACTTATTCATGTCGAAGGGATGTGCTTTGAATTCTCATTATTTTTTTATTAAATAGGAACCACACCATGCAACAACGTTATTTTGACTTCCTTTAGTGGGTGGTGTGGAATGGTAAGAAGTCTATGAAAAATACCCAAGCACTCAAGCAAGAAGAATATGACAAAGAGTATTGAGTCCCCTTGAAGTCACACCCTTTACAAAATTTTGAATCCTTCCTAATTTTGGAACTACCAAGGTCACCAATTAATTAAAAGTTTCTTTAATGGAAGGGACCTCAAATTCCCAGAACAAGGAAAATCATAGAGTTAATTGAATGGGCAGATGACATGGACTCACTACCTATTCTATGAAAAATAAACCATGTCAAATTCATCAAACATTAGAACTCAAAAATAGAAACTAGACATTGACAATCACACATTAAGCACAAACCATCATTAGTAAACAAAAACAATGGCACTGTCTTGTGATAATAAAGCAATTTTATTAGCAAAAATAAGAAAATCTCACACTCAAGTAAAACAAAATAAAACCAAAATATATAAGAAAGTATAAAATAATCAAGAAAGTTCAAAGGTACTAAAGATGGTGTAAAATTAGAAAAATTTGAAAAATCAAAAATTTGTAAAAAGAAAAAATGTGAAAAACAAAAAGTAGAAAAATTGAGAAGCTAATTTGATGGTTAGCATGGATGACCATCTCCCCCACTACTGAGTTGGGATGAGGAGATCCAAAAAATAGAACAGGTTGTCCAACCATTGAGGTGGTGTTTACACTGGCCTGTCTTGCTTCAAGGAAAGGCTTTACTTATTGGATGTTAACCAACTGATTTTTATTTGGGTTGTTAGGTTTTCATATTATTATGATCCCAGAGGGAAAGGTTTGATCAATTATATAAGGTCCCTCCCGCAATGTTTGGAATTTTGTCTTTTGGGGCACATGTGTGGGGTTCTAGTAAAGAACCTTATCTCTTGGTTGAAGTTTTACTTTCTTGATTCTAAGGTCATGACGTTGCTTACTAAATGCCTTGTTCACCTCATTCAAGGATAGCACCACCAATTAATTTTCATCTAACATGTTTAGATTGATCAATCTTTCCTTCTGTGCTAGACTTAGGTCAAGGTTTAGATCACAAGTTGTTGAGAGTGTACAGATTAAACTAGAAGCATTGGAAGTTTCCCATACACTAAATTGTAGAAAGAATAGTCAATAGGAAGCTTCCAAGTTGAACGATAAGCCCAGAGAGCATTGTTAAGCTTTGTACTCCAATCCTTCCTATATTTGCTAATTGTTCATGTTAGTATTCTTGTAATCTCCTGGTTGGTTACCTTTGCTTGACCATTGGCTTGGAGGTGTTAATGTGTTGCTAATTTATGTTCTACCCCCAAGAATTACATTAATTTTCTAAATGTGGCACATGTGAAATAAGTTTCATTATTAGAAATTAGTGAACGTGGCACCCCAAACCTATTCATGATATTTTGTTATATAAACTTAGCAACAGTGGATGATGTACAATCAATAATGGTTACCACTTCTGCCTATTTTGTTTAGTAGTCAATTGCTACTATAATATACACCTTTTCATTGGACATGGGTGTGATGGGATCAATGAAGTCAACGCCCCATATGTTAAAAGGTTCTAGTGGTTGAATC
Source organism: Gnetum montanum (assembly GCA_015680685.1). Taxonomy (NCBI): domain Eukaryota; kingdom Viridiplantae; phylum Streptophyta; class Gnetopsida; order Gnetales; family Gnetaceae; genus Gnetum; species Gnetum montanum. Next base: position 70,990 of record MNCI01002932.1, read on the forward strand.
CACTATTGAGGACCTTCCATGCAAGTAGTCATCCCCCTGTCTCGTTGACAACATTCAAAAAACTTGATGAACTAGTGGGCATCCCTAAAGATTATAGGCCAGTAGTATCCTACCATCATGATTTTTATGGTTGTGCGTCTCCCTGCATAGTGGCCTCTGCAAGGCCTTCTTGAGCATCCTAGAGAATTTGTAGTTAATCTTCATCAAGGACACATCAACGAATCAGGCCATCGGCACACACCTTATAGAGGTGTCTGTTGATTTCCATGAAGTATTTGATTTGATGAATAAATTGTTACTTCTTCCTAAAATCCAAGTCTTATGGCATCTCCTGAGTAAGAAGATATGTGAGGATGCCATTATACCATGTTTCTTTTTCAAGCTTTTGTTCACTTATTACTCTAATAAAGAGGAGTTCATCTGGAAACTAATCAGAGAGCAAGCTCGCCTCTTCTTTGTTATCCCATCTTAATTAAGAGAGGTGGTCAGCGATCACATTCTCAGTCCCTTTTCAATCTACCATAGTGATATTGAATTCTTGCAAGATCACAACCCCCTGTATAACATGAGGGCTCATTGTTGGCTTGTTCATAAGGAAGCAAATTGCACTATGATCTATATGTATAAATACTTTGTAACCTAACACATAATGTCTAAAATTTTCTAGCACGTACACCACTGCCATTAATTCTTTGTTCATGATGGTGTAATTTAACTATGCCCTCATAATTCTTCTACTTGTGCAATGGATATAGTATGGATGTTTCTTATCATCCATTTTCATGAGAAAAACTTTCAAAACATAGTTAGATGCATTTGTCATGATGTGGACAGGTTTGGACCAGTCTGGTACTTGTAGGATTGGTGTTTCTATGAGTTTCTCCTTTAATTGTTGAAATGCTTGTTCACATTCCTTGGTCTAGATGAAAGGTACATCTTTCTTTGTAAGCTCTACCAATGGCTTTATGATCTTAAAGAAATTATAAATAAATCATCTATAGTAGCCAGTGTGTCCAAGGAATGACTAGACATCTTTAATGGTCTCTAATTAGCATGTTATTTCTTGGATGACCCTTATCTTTTTTGGGTCTACCTCAATCACTTTTTGTGAAATTCGGTGCCCTAATACAATGCCTTCTTGGACCATAAGATAGCTCTTTTGCCAGTTGATTCATAGGTTTATCTCGATACATCTTTTCAGTACTTGCTCAAGTTGGTCCAAGGCTTGCTCAAAGGTAGCTCCATAGGTGGAGAAGTCATCCATGAAGACTTCAACACCACTACCAATTTGTTTTTGAAAGATACTAAGGACCAAGTGTTGAAATGTTGCATGGGCATTACACAAACCGAATGACATCTTACAATATGCAAAAGTCCCCTAGGGACTCGTGAATGTTGTCTTGGATTGATCTTTAGGTGTAATTTGGACTTGGTTATAGCCACTATAACCATCCAAAAAGCTATAATAACAATGCTCAGATATGGTGTCTAATACTTGATTTACAAATGGCAAAGGAAAGTGATCCTTAAATGTTACCATATTTAATAGCCTAAAGTCAATGAAAACCCATCATTTTCCACCCTTCTTTGGTACAATTATGAGTAGAATAAGCCACTCACTATCTATGATTGGATAGATGAACCCCACCTTGAGGAGTTGCTCTATCTCCTCCTTGATGATTTGCTTTTATTTTGGATTTAGCCACCTCTGTGGCTGCCTTCTAGGCTTCATGGTTGGATCAGTGTAGATGTGATGTTGGCATATCCTTGGATCAATTCCTGTTAGATCTAGATATAACCAAGAAAAGGTTCTTAACCATTTATTCACCACTTTTAACAAATTTTCTTTTTAATCAGGAGCAAGTTTGGCATTAATGATGACTAGTTTACCATTCTTTAAAAATTCATACTTCATACCAGCCAATAAAGTTGTTAGTTCTAAGGGTTCTTGCTTGAAGTGATCAGGGATTTCCAACTCTCTCCAATAGGTATCATTATCTTCAGCAAAGAGTTTGGAATGAACTTGTTCAATTTTATCCATACTTTCAACATATGCAAAAGTTAAGCTCTCAGTTGGTTCCATGTGTATTGTGCTGCTATTAGAATTACCTATCAACCACTAGGTGCCCTCCTATTTTGTCGTTGTTGCGTACAAACACTTTTGAATGTTAATTTCTTATGCACACTGATTACATGCCTTAATGTATGTGCTCTTGATGGACCAAATCTTTTACACACAATTACATTTTCCCTAGCTCATTTTCCTTAGATATTTCAAGAGATAGATCCTTTATATTCATTCATGCATCAACTATGCTTAACCAAGCCCTTTCCATGATGATGGGAAAGTCACTTTTGTAGTTGTTCACCTTGATTACCAAAAAAATCAGTAGGATAGGACCACCCACAAATTGTGGTTATAATGTCCTCTACTAATCCTAAAGGGACAGTAATTGACTGATCTACTAATTCTAGACAAATGTTGCTCTTCTTAAGAGGTTGTAGGTTCTAGGCCTTGTAAATGTTATGCGAGATGAGATTAACTTTGGAACCAAAGTCAAGAAGAGCTTTACATGACTCTTGTCTAGCAATCTGTAAATAGATGAGTGGACTTCTTGGATCAAATATTTTTGTAGAAAGATTGTCAGTCTTATTCCAATTAGAAACAACATGAGTTAGCATTACAGTGTGGACCCTAGGTAACACTTGCTTTGAAGGGAACTTGAAGGTATTTAATGCAGAGGATGAGGGTGATGGAGATGTAGGGTGATCAATCGGAGTAGGTTGTGAGGGCTAGAAAGGGCTGCTAGGCTAGAAGAAAGGTCACTTCCTTGATCAATTATCTAGACCACTTGGTTGAAAAACTAGTTGTGAGTTTATAGCCCTCTTAGCATTTCGTTGTTGTAGTTATAGAGGAATATCACCTTGCATGAATGAAGTAGGAGGTAACTAGGTTGAAGATGGAGGTGTAGGTGTAGAGGGATGTGGAGGATGATAACGATATGGATATGAGTTCTCCCCTCGAGTAGATGGTGAATGTATTCAATGGTACTCTAGAGGGTAATAGTGGTGCTGGAATGATGCATGACTTGAAAAACTTCTAGGGGAGATGGGCTACTAAACATAGTACCTATATGAATTTGGTTTCCTGTAAGGGTACTATTGCCTTGGTGGTGAAATTCCCCATGATTGTGGTTGGTACCACTATTGGTATTGTTCATAAGGTTGTGAAGGATTTCCACTTAGATAGCAAGCTTGTTGCTATTGGTGGAACTACCTTGGACTACCTTGAGGATAAGGAAATCATTTTGGTGCTTGCCTATATGCTAAATGAGGATTCAATGCATACACCCCTAACTCTTGTAAGTGTGACACCATAGGGCAACATCCCTTTGGATGTTTGTATTAGAAAATGTCACAATTAGTTTATCATTAGAGTTAGACTCCACAACTTCTTCTACTATAGCATCTTTTCCCTTATCTCTTTTATAGGCACGTTCAGCTTCTTTTTACCTCCTACGATTATGATCACTATTTTTCTCTTTGGATTCTTTAGCAATCTTCAAAGTGGTTTGAAATTTTTCATCCAAAGATTCCCATAACTTGTCAACCTTGGCTAAATTTTTGGAAATAGATTTTTGGATAAGTAAGGTTTTTTTGTTCACCACCTCATCGAATGGTGACTCCTCATCATGAAATTGGACCTCTCATTTTCTAATAGAAGGATCCCTATTATATTCTTTAGCACTTTCCCTCTTTTGTAGCTCACCTTATTTTTTTGCTACCTTTGGATCTAATGAGCTCTCATTTTAGACAACCTTCCTTGGGCATACACCACAAGGGTTCTTCTTATTTCTACTCTAAGCCCATCTATGATGTGGTGAAGTTGTTCCCTTTGAGAATAACCATGGCCAAGGCATCAATGTAGGAGTGAATAGTATTGACCCATGACAACATTCAAGGGTTCATGTGCTTCCTATTTCCAACCTTCGATTTGCCTTCTCCAATTAGACACTCTGGAGTATGTCTAATATTTGTCATTGAATAGTTATAACATTGTACTCCATCTGCAAATAGATTTTGGCTCTAAGAACCAGTACCAACTTTTAGCTTCCTTAATGAGTGTCCTTGGGAAAAGCTTTAGTTTCTTCCACTCACTCTCTATGTTTTTTAAGGCATAGGCATCTTGAAAAGCTTGTAGATGTGTTTGCAGATCAGAGTTGTATCCCCCTTCAAATCATGGGATATTGTTCATATCTAGGCACTTGATCCAACTATCCTTCATATGCCTAGTTGGAATTTTAATTGCCTCCTCAATGTTAAGCATAGTTTGAGTCACCAATAGAGGTTCATCATCATCACTACGTCAATGATGGTTTTGGCAACCCCTTTGTTTTTAGTGACCTTCATGGTCATTATTGTTTCATTAACCACCTTCATCATAGTTGTTTTAATGATAGCTTCCATGAGAACCATAAAATGAAGAGGAATGTTTAAAATCTGATGAAGAGGATGAAGAGGAAGGTGGACCACCACTACCACCATGGTGTTTGCCACCACTCTTATGCCTATTATGATCACCATCCTTATATTCCTTCTTGTTTTAATGTTTACTCAAGTCCCTACCTTGGCTATCACTCTTTCCTAAATCCAATTTATGAATAGTGGATCATAGGGTTAGGTTCACACCCTCGCAATTAGTAGCAAGGGGTGGAGAATCTTCATGTTGAGAACCTTTAATAGGAGGATCCTCAATGCCCTCTTGATCTAGTAGGGACAAGGGGTTACTGTAATGTTTCCCCTTTTTAGCTTCATGGAGTTTCTCTTGATGTTAATCTCATTTCTGTTGTGTTTTAGTAAGATAGTAGTTTCATGTGTCATATCCATTCACAACATATTGTTCATGAAGATATGCTATGCCCAACTTCTTAAGGGTCTTGAATAGCATCCTGGGCATAGATCTATTAGGGGGCAAGACAATGTTGCCCTTCATATCAT
>MNCI01002932.1:76167-99158 GCA_015680685.1 Gnetum montanum
ATGGTTAAGTGTAACTGAGGCATTCTATTTTTATCATTTTTATGTTCGTTGGTATGGTTAAGTGTAACTGAGGCATTCAATTTTTATCATTTTTATGTCTTATAGTTGGGTGCTTGAAATGTAGATAAAAAGGAATTTGATTAACTAATCTAAATTAACTAATTAACTAATCATTTAACTAATCCTAACATAAGCATCTGATCCCAATTTCTGTATACATCCTAAACCCACATATCCACTACTAGGTGACCAAGCACTATGCTACTGGGTGTACCAAGCAATAACACTACTAGGATTACCAAGCAAATACATGTTACACTCAAAGCGGTTGTATTTATGTGTGTAATCTATTTAGCTTAATTGCTTCATTAATGTAGTAACAGGAAAACAATTAATAAGTAATTGAAAACATTTAATAAATAACTGAAAACATTAAATGCATAAATGAAATAGCTAATTTATCTAGAGTGTTGAAAGGTTTATTAGAAAGCTCAACTTTATTTTCGCACACATTGTCATGCTCAGGTACAAAAATGCTCAAATAAAGATCCATACACTCAATGACTCTTGCTATGGGCACTCAAGCGAAAGATTCTAACTTTCGAATGGAAAAAATGCAAGAGATGCACTGCAACTACAATCTACTTATGCCATAGATGTGGCTGAAAGCACATATTTATAGCTAACACATGACACTATGTTGACGGGGCCACGTTGACACATAATATGATGTGTTAACTAGGCCTAGTCGACAAGGCCTAGACAATGAGGCCACATCAATGAGGTTTCACCAATGCAACCAATAGAATGTGACTCATCAATGCTTTAAATATTTATCTCCAAAAGAGAAATGTAGATGGAAGTTTATATTTTGCTTTGTTTTTTCTTCTATTAATGGAACTATTTTTTGGTGACTTGGCCAATATAGATCGACTATTTTCATTTGACATGAAAAAAAAAAGCTCTACCTTTTTCTAAAAATGTTTTTAATAAAATACAAAGCTTTTCTTAAAATACATTTTGCCTAAATGACTTAAGACTTTTTAAAAATTAAAAATACAGGAGACATGATAGACTTTAAATATGACTACATTTTCATACTATAACTTGCATTTCCTTCTTAAATGTACATTGTTGAGTCATGGCCATTCAACCAATAGTTTGTCCATTATCTTCTTCTTCAATCAAATTTGAGATGCTAATCTTCCTCATCAAATAATGTATCTTGTAGGATAAGATGCTTTAGGTTATGAAATGTACTAGTTCCTCACCTTATACCACATGTGTTGTAAGAAGTACTTCCTTCTTTACTTCATTCTTGATGAATTAGAATTTAATGTTTGTGTGTTTGGTCTTTTTATGTAGCACATGTTCTTTTGACAGCATTATTGCTAGGTGTTATCACATATAGTTTTTTTACCAAAGAATGTATTAAATACAATTTGACATAAAAATAAATTTATTTTCACAAGATGAAAAACTTACAAGACATTGTTTTCCTAATTCAAGATATATCAGATTAACTCCATGAAAGGTGATAATAGCTAAAGTTGGAATTCTTATGTCCTAATCACCTCCCTAATTAGTATTTGAAAGTGCATAAAATTTTAGATCTTCAGTCTATACTCATAAATACCTTTAACATCATATTTAAATAAATGCTTCAAAGATGCATGTCTGCTTTGTCAAAGTAGTAAAACTATAGATTTGGAAACTCCAAGTTATGGGTTCAATTCCATTGGATAGTGTCGAGTTATAAATTTTTACTTAAATTCTACTAAAGTTTCATGTTGGCTATATGTTGTGGGGATATATATGGTAATCTAGTTCTAGTTCCAACAACCCCCAAAGAAATTTTGATTCAATCACACCTCTATATAGTGAAGCACCAATAAGAGGTGTAGTCTTCTCTCTCCAATTATATGTTTGATGAAAGTGGAGATGTGGCTAGTTTTGCATCTTACATATCTTTCTAGCTTTGTTTGTCCAAACTTAGGTGGATGTCTAATTGGAAAGATTTTGTAGGTTATAAAATTAAAAGTTTTTATCACTGGAAAAAATGAACTTGTAGGGTTACTGACTTGCATTTTAGCCTTTGGCATTTGTAGTGGACCCACTATAGCCCTACATTTGCATTTTTGACTATCTATGTCTTCTAGTTCTTTCTAAATTATGTTAGTTTGAAGATCTATTATGTTGTTTAAGGTATCATATTGTCAAAATTGTAAAGTAATTTTTAATTTAAGGTTAAAACTTTAATTGTAATAGTTTTGTCTTTTTTGGAGAAACTTCAATCATAAAACTAAATATGTACAACATATGAACATCTTCAAAAGGATGGGGAGAGAGCATTCCCCTCATCCCACAAAAAAAAACAAGGGTAATTTTTGCGCCTCACCACCCCTAGCCCCCCACAGATCCCCACCCCNAACTCTCATCCAGGCTACACCAAACAAAAGTCACCCCACTACAAACAACCTAAAGATACATAGGGAGCATCAAGCATCTACAACAATGCCTCTCTTGGATATGAATGGTATCCAACATATCCATATTATGCTTTGTGGCCACAAAGGCTGCTGCCTATTGAAATTCCTTGAAGCTCGCTTCCTTCCTTGATATAAGATAGTTAGTCCCTTGATAACAAAGTGACAATAAGAGGGACATCATTTTAACTTTTCTTCCCCATGAGGACATGTTTTTTTAGTATTCAAGAATAGGAATTGCACTGCTAGCTAACTCCATTTAAACTTCTCATTGGTTTTTGATTGAGGGGCCTCCTATTTTGTTATTTTGTTTCACCCAATCATGTTCTTGGATGGTTGGGGGTATATTCACCCTTGATTTTGGGTCTTGGGAGGGGGTGGCCTTTAGCTAATTCTAGGATTTGTTTTACAAGGATGATGTATTCTGTACTTTATTGTTTATATTTAATAGATAAATTTTCTATAAGAAAAACATTAAGGGAACCACCAAAAGGTGAGAATGAGAAGTTTAAAAGTTAGATAGTGAGAGATAGGGCTAGTGTCATAAGCAAATCATGAACTTATAAAAGTTACAACAACAAAAAACTTCATGAAGATTCACATCCCTTGAATACATACAAGGCCACAAATTAAAGGGGACTAAGAAAAATCCATGACATGGATGTCAAAGGAAAAAGAAGCTTGAAGTAGCATGAGAATAAGTTGCAACATTAAATAATGTTCATGTGAAGAAGATTGTAAGAAGGATAAGAACTACTCACAAGTTGGAGGAGATGTTGAAATCTACAACAAAGCCTACGAATGATCCTATCCTAATTAAGTCAAAAGAAGCTACCAAGTAGAATGTCACACTGAAAAATATCCTACATGATCTTCAACAGAATCCCATTTTGGTAGAAGAGATCTCAAAAGAGGTCATGGAAGGAGAACAACTATAGCCAAAAGTTCCAAAATTATTAGCTCCAAACAAGAAGTCCAATTGCAATTCCTAGAGGGTGAAAAGTTGCATGATGATACTATGCATTGTTCCATTTTCTAAGATGTTCTAATAAAATATCTCATTTCATGTTAGCATTCCCTTGCATTATCAATTTGTCTATAAATTTATGATCAAAGGGGAGAAATTTATTATACAAGAGTGTTGACTAGCCACATGAATATGTGTATAGTTTTCATTGTCCTTCTAGAATACACATGAAATTCTTGACAACCAGAGAAATAAATGAAACTAATGCTTGAAGAGGAGTGTTAGACAATATTCATAAAATTGATGTACAACCATTGGTTTCATATGGAAAGTCACAAAGATACCAAGGGATATGATAAGAAGTACAATTTCTATGAATGTTAAAGTGTAAGCATATGTTCAAGTGAGTAATATAAAAAGAACTCCTGAAGGAATTTCATATGAGAATTAAAGATGAATCCATAAAAGAAGACATCCAAAGGAGGTGTTAACGAAGAAAGACACCATAGAAGTATCACTTGACAAAAGTTAGAGAAGTTGAAAGGTAGTTAGGAATTGTTAGTACAAACTACAAAAGTATGTGAACTAAGTATCCATGAAGTAGAACCCACAAATTGAAGTGGAAGCCAAGATATAAGAACAATAAGATGTTGACAAGCTGAGGCATAAATAAAAGTTTGAAGGGACCAAGTCTCACTACTAAGAACATTAAGAGTTTACAAAGTATTGTGATGCTTGTAAATGATCCATGAGAATTCATGAGATCATGAATCGTTAATTATGATGTTGTTAAAGAATTGTTAACACACATTAACTTATCTCCCTAAGACATTGATAAGTAAAGTTTTTCATTATTTGATAATTGTTAGTGCTACTTATATCAAAGTATATATTATGCTCACATAGGGCTACATCTCCATATTGTTCCTACTTCACACTCCCAACGATGCTAAAGTTAGATCAATGCTTAGCAAACTAGATAGCCTTTCTAACATGCATAAAGAAGATGCAAAATTACTCCTTTGGTAAATTGAAATTGTTATTTTTTAATAAAAAATTTCACTTTATCAAAAATCAAATTTGCATTCTTTATTTGCAATTTTGTTTTTAAAGGCAACTTATTTTGTTTGTAGGAAAAATTAATCAAATTTTTAAAAACATTTCATCAAATTCATTCAAAACTTTTAAAAAGAGCTCTCATGTTTTTTGATGTCACATATGTTGTATTGTATGGTAAGAGCGCACACTACTGCATTCAAAGTTAAAAAGGCCTATGATTAACATTATAGTATCTCCATTTGCATCTCCATCTCCATTGAGCTTTAGCTAAAATTGAAACCCAACTGCAACTACAAAGAGTGTCTCATTTGAAATACCTTCTATAATGTCATGGCCTATCAAAAATTGAGATACCTTGATTTAGTATGTATAGCAGCAGTTTCTTCATTGTATCATTGTGTAGTTACAAAAGTTGCAGCATCAAAAGGAGCACCTTAGCTTTTTTGCTGCTACTTTACAAGGTTAGTCATTTGAAGAAAAAAATTGTAATCCTTTGGTACATTGCACATTTTTGGCTATGCAAAAATTCTTCAAGAATAAGCAGGACCATAAAATGGATTATACAAATTCCACAGATTGAGATTCACTTACAAATGTTTACTTTTAGAAGCTAAAAATAGTCAATTTTTTTAACAATGAATTTTTTTAGTACATTAAATGAATTTTTTTATAAGATGAATAAAATTCATATGTAAGATGTTGAAATTGGTTATGGTTTTAACTAAATTGATATAGTAGTAAAATTGATTTAGAGAATAAGTGAAATTAATTTAAATCTTAAATGAAATAGAAATTACTCAATGACGACATTAATTTAGATTTAGACGAAAATTGTTTTGATTTTGGTGAAATCGGTAGAAAAAAGAATGAAATTAATTGATTCCTTTACATATCTATCTTGGTTTTCCTTGAGTTGGAGCTGCATTTGTGATTTTAGTGCTCTTTCAATCCATATCAATGAGAATAGTTCTCCACATAACATTGAAGCTCAATCCCTAATACCTTTTCCCCTCATCAACTCTAATCCTTAACAATTCCCCTAATTCCAAGCCTAGCATTCCTTCCCCTACATGTTAAGTTTTGTCTCTCTGCTCACTCATGTTAGTTCCTTTGAAAAAATACATGTTGATGGTTTCATTATTTATCTTTTTTAATGTATGGAGGGCTATGCAGTAGCATAATGTGTAGGACAACTCTGTGCCTTAATCCCTACAATAGTTGGAGTAAGATGTGTTACAAATCCCTAAAGATCCACTAGATATAGGAGAGTACCATGACAACAATGCAAGACCATGATTTTGCTAACTAGAACATTGGTTATGGCTAGCCTTATGATGGTAACCCTAAGGTGATTCAATGTAATATTACTAGCAAATACATGGGCTTAAATTGGAACCTAGAAAAATAGGTATAATGATCAAACTAACCATGTAGTATACACAGGATTCATTATGGGTGTCAAACCTTAAAAAATAAATATATTAAAAATACAAAATTTAGAGTAAAAAATTAGATAAGTAGAGGAGAAACTCAAAAACAACAAAAAAACAAAGGCCAACAATTTTGAAAATGCCTTTTCAAGGTTTCATCCTTACAACCTATCCTAGAAAACCTATCATCTTGGGTAGGAAAAGGATTAGATCTTACCCTAATTCAAAAGCATCCAAATGGATTTTTACTCTTTACAAAAGGCTTCTTATTAATAAAAAAGAAAAACTAACTAGAGAAACATTTAGAAATTCAACTAAAACATCTACTATTGAATGATGTCATCTTAAACTAACAATGGAAGGAAATTAGCAAGAGAATCTCTATGAGAAATCATGTTACATTTAAACTTTTAGATGACATAAAGAATAAATGGATGAAAGCAATGTCAAGTATGAAGTAGAATTTCTTGAAGTTGTGGAGTGCCACCAAATAAAACTTCATCTAATCTTGATTGAAAACCATGTAAATACCTACTACACTAAGTCCAAGAGCTTTAAACAAGGGGAAAAGTTAAAAAATAATGGATAAATGTATCTTCCATATTATAGATATGACATCTTGGGTCATAAACATCCAAATGAGAGCATTGAATACTAATAAGAAAATCTTGATGAATCAAATATCACAAAAAATGTCTAATTTTTAAGGACTTCATTGCTTCCATAACTACATATTATGATTAATCTTCTAGAGATAACTAACTTTTGGAAAAATATCAATATTAGAACAAATAAGAGTATACACAATCTTGGACCAATATGGAAAAACATGATGGCCATTAATCCTAGAAAAATTAAGAAAATCATAATGAGAATATTGAATAGTAACACTTTAGAAAACCATTAAGAAAAGCATGTAGAAACATTAATTCCATAGAGACTTTCACACTCAAACCAATCCAAAAATTATGCATGTTAAAAGATGAAAGGAAGAAAATGCTAAGTTTATAGTGTATACTACTAATGAGACCTAATATGTCAGGTAGCTAAATCAGTTGAGATATCGTAGATGCTACATTGCATCTACATTGTAGCATTCCTATTAGTGTGTATTAGTTGGCTACGACATCATAGATGCTATATGGTATACATTATATCGTATATACTATAACTTAGTTACATTAATGCATCCTTGTCGATGTAGCCAAATAAATTAATGCATCCTTGTCAATGTAATGCTTGTATTCACCTATCAATATGAGAGCACCCATCTCATATTTGGTATCATTTGCTCAATAGTGTAGTCATACTCTTGTAGTTTTATTCTACAATCTTAGCAAGCAATCAATGAGTGCCTACATTGTGGATTTGAGTCAATTATACAACATCTTATTTGAGTAGCACTGTGCTTGGATGCATTTCACGAACAATAATAAGATCAAGATTGATTTATATTCATTGCAGCAGTTTGACTTAGAATAGATTTACTTTCAATGCAATTTAGTTTCTATGTGTTTAGTTAATGTTTACATTTCCATGCATGTTAATCAATTGGCGGAATTAGTGCACCCAGTTTCAAGTGTAAAAACATTTTTGTTTGGTAATCCTAGCAACATTATTACTTATTTTGCCCATTAGCATAATACTTGGTGATCCTAGTAATAGGGGAACATACACTTATCACCCTTACGATAGTCTAGGATTTATCTTCTTATTATTAGTTACATGAATTAAATAATTAATTTTCATGATTTCATATAACTTATTCATAGCCTCACAACATCATAATCATATGCCTCACATTGGACTAAACCATAAATAATAAAGCTACTAGTAATTCAAGTGGGAATACAATGACCTACAATCAATGCTTAAAGATCTAGATACCAAGCTAGTCCTATCCACATAATTCAACTAGATTGCATGTCAGCGCTTATGATTCGTATGGTTGGATATAGGGAATACCAACTAATCATCATTAGCACCATTGCTAGGGATGATGCTAGTGATCTAGATTAGTTATATTATAAATTATCATTGTAAAATCATTAACAATTTATCTTTTAGAAAATATTAATATTTTATGCCACATATACATTATTAATTAAAATCATGTCTCATTTACATAGGATCAATAATCCATCACATGATGATAACACTAATAGAACAAAATGATAGGATATATATTAAAGAGCATTGAAGTTAAACACTATAATTAGGGATCTCATATGCTCATTATGATCCTTGATATATTTAAGGACTATGTTCAACTATCACAAACAATCCTAGAGGAGATGGAGCAAGTCATAGAACAAGGAGGGCCTCATGGCCTAGGACCTTCTCCAAACCTAGAAGAGATGAATCAAGAACCATAGGAGGAGATATAGAAGCCATGGCAAGTCTCCTAGTCCACCATCTTCCTCTAAGTCTTCAATGTCTAGTTCTAACAAAGATGAACATAGATATAAAGATAGAGCTTCACTAAGGGGTCTTGATAGAGATAGAAATGGAAATCAAAGAAAAGACACTAGGTATCAAATGGAGCATAGGCAAGATCATTATAATCAAAATAAATAAAAATATAGATTATCACCATGACATGTATGATGATGATAACCCCTTATTGGCTACTAGAAGCATGATACAGATCATGGAGGCAATTAGAATACCTCACAGGCATCAAAGAGAAAGCTACATCAAATGGCTTGATATAAATAACATTTCTAAATTTGAGAAAGGCTATAATTTTGATCCACAACATCATCTACAAGCCTTCCATGATGCCAACACCTTACAAAATGTCAAAAGTAAGTGACAAAAGCTTAAGCTCTTTCCTAGGACAATAATAGAAGTTGAAAGTTGGTATAGATCATTCGAACTAAATTCAATTCACCAGTGATCTACAATGCTTGAGCTCTTCAATGAAATTAAAAAACTATTTAAGAGTATCCAATCTAAGAAAAAAAATTTAAGGATGGAAGCAAGAAAACTATGAATCCCTGGAAGTGGCCTTGGGTAAATACTATTATCTATTACATAGATAACCAAGCCATGGATTTTCTCAAAAAGAGTAGCTTTGTCACATCATATATGGGATTTGTAATAAAATAAGGGAAACTCTTGGGATTTATGCCTAAGGAAATTATCAAAGTTGAGAGCCCATTGGATACAAAGGCTAATTAAACAAGTGTCAAAAGAAGAAAGATAACTATGTAAAAGGGATATTGTAGAGGAATATAAGTAGGACCCAACTCTTCACAAGAAAGAGGTCCATATGTATGATTAGGAAAAATAGGTAGCTCTCAATGTGTTGATCTCACTCAAGACCATGATCCATGTGACTCATTTCCAAGCATTTTTTATGAATTTGAATGTTGTATAAAACTAGGTTTTTGTGTTTTCTTTTAGATTCTTCCAGTTCTTGCTAAATACATAGTTAGAAACTAAGATAATCATATCTACTATAGCAAGATAATGCTAGGGTATGTGCATGAGCAATAAAAATTGGAATTTTATTAAGAGTGGGCCTTATATTTTCTTGTAGTTATCCTAGATTATAAATAGTTCAATATCAATTTGGGCTTTCTCTAAGCTAGAAGTAGGAAAACAATAAATTCAATTTAAGAAATATATAATAGTATGATATTCAATGTGTTATTCATTGTGTAATCCACTATTAGTTAAATAGATTTATATTGCATAATTCAAAATTTTCCTGCTACCATGAATAGTTATTGTCCATCTCTGCACTATGCATATATGTTGTGGACAATGTAGACCTTATTAAGGGCACCAACATTGTTGAGATTTGGAAATTACTGGTGTATATTTTTACAATTTTTTTGTACTTTCTATAATTCATTTACATTGTGTTATTTGTAATTTTGATATTATGCTTTTGATTGTATTTTGTTTCATGTTCTCTTTTATGCATTATATTATCATTGTATGTGTACTAATGTTCCATGTAGTAAGGAAATTCTCACATATCCAAGTACAAGAGGGGTCATACTCAACGATAATCTTTAGCAGCTACAAATCCAATAGCACGAAAACATGCTCAAGATGAGGAGCAAGAATGCACTCATAGAGAGTGCATAGAGCATTTGGAGTGCAAGTGTAAAGAGGTGAAGTTCCCTACAGTGTCATTGAGGACACCTAGAAACTTCAAGTCCTTTATGAAACTAGTGAATTCACCAGTTGTAGCTTCTTTGATAGTGGACAACTTGAAATTTGTCTTGATAGGAGGTGAGGCATTCTATGACTAAGAGGCTCCTTAGCTCTACCTAATATTCTAAAGGACCTCATCGCTGTTATGTACTCTTCACATTGGCACCAAGACCTATGACATCAGTGAGGACCTCATTTTTGAGGTTCTTAAGATGCAGGTAGGACTGAAAAAACAACACTTTGTAATAGCATCATTAGAGAGGAAGACTCAATTAGCTGGGCTCTTCCATGATGTAGTAATGGATAAGATAGAATGGTCCTACAAGAACCTTCCTCCTAAAAGGAGGCTTCTTGCAAGGGTAGTGATGATAAACATTCTAAGCAGCTCTCATTTGACATATGTCATGTCCTTTAGCATGTTGGTGAGGAGTGACTCGAAGTATCCTTGCACACTTAACTATCCATTTATCATTTTATCTAGAATGGAATTGGTGGTCCAAGATGCCAATGAGGTTCCCTTCTCATCCTTGATCTTGGCATTATATCAGAATTTTCGGATTCAACCACGTATCCTACCCATCAAGGAGATTTTTGCATGGAATAAGAACTAGTTTCCAAATGTGGGGTGTCTCTTTTACACTCAGCAGCTACCTAGGACATGGAATGAAGAGGCTTGGTGGATTTCTAATCCACATGTCCTTGGAGATGGAGGCAAGGCCACTTGTAAGGCCCACTATGGTAACATATAGTAGCCATAGGAGTAGGAGGATATGGCAAGTGTTGACTAGGCTTTTATGGGAGCTAAAGCTTAGCTCATGGCCAAATTGGATAACCTACAAGTGAGTCTCATCACACATTGTAATGAGATGGAGGTGCATCTCTGTGCCCATTGTGATCAACTTGAGAGGAGATAATATCAATTAGCCTCTAATGTGGACATCTTGGGGCATCATCTTCTTTCTAGGATAGGGAAGTTACACTAGATAATTAGTCACCAAGAGGTTGGTAAATCGATAAATCCAAAGTTTATACCCATGGGGTCCTTGATCATTAATGAAAACTAGGCTAGACCATTTGGTCCTACAAACTAGGTGGATCACGAGGTGACAAAAGAGGATTTTATGAGTAAGGAGATAGGTGATGATGCATCTTAAGCTCCTCCTTCAACACATGCTCCTACATCCTCTTTAAAGGAAGGCTCAGCTACTCTATCTTGAGCATTTTTATTCCCCACTTCTTCTTTGCCTTCTCTCTTATGTATGTTTTCAGATGTTATGATAGAGGGGATTGATTCTATTATGTGCTTATTATTTATTGTATTCTAATTAATTCACATGTGTTCTTCTATTTTCTTTTATTAGGACAATAAAGAGCTAGTTGAGGGCTATGTTAGGACATGAATTGATGCTCCTTGCTCTTGGTTTCCTCCATTTTTTAGACTTGGATGGACAGCTATGAGCTCATGCAATCCATAGTTTAGGATCTTCACTTAGAATTTAATTTTCAATAAGTTTCAAACTCATTAAGGAAACAATGGCCATCCTACAACTATTAAGAGTCAATTTCAAAAGACTAAGGACTAAGAAACAAGTAGAGTTAGCTTTGAATGGAGATGGCAATAGCATAGAATGTTGAATTTGAGTTTGGCAAGATATTGCATGCTCATGTAACTTGCATGAGCTTGCAGCATAGATTTTTCTTTCAAATGCAATTTTCAACCATTAACAACTTATTTTGTAATAGAAATGTAAATACATCAATATGAGTCCCTATGACTCACATCCATATTGTAGTCATTATGGACCTTTTGATCTAATTTGGTTACTAGATCATTAGGATTTGAATACTCGATCATTGAAAATGATTGACTAAGATTGCTAATCATAGTTCCTCACAGTAGTTAATTGACTGGATGATTCTTCTTCTAGCAAGGAGCTATGACCTAGCTATGACTCGCCTCTAAGTCATAGCTATTAGCCAAAATTTATTGCAACCATTAATCAAACTTATTTTCATGCTATATTGAAGCAAAACTATAAGAGGAGATACAGATATACACAAAGATATACAAAGAGATACATATATAGATAGACATTCAGAAAATTTGAGGATATAGAATTAAGTTTAATGATATTATTGTATTGAATTTAAATGAAGATGATCATTTCTTTAAGAGTGAATTAATGTTAAGTTTTATTCATCATAATTATAGCAACCTTACCCTTGTGTAATTCATGATCCTCCATTTGATTGATTCCCACATTCCATAGTGCAAGAACACAAGAATAAAGTTCGTAACATACCACCTCAACCTCATGAGTATTATCAACAATGGCAAAAGCCATACTTTTGAGAAATGCCATCACCAAGATAGCAATATCCTTTCCATCAAACAAACCCATATGATTACTATGTCCAACAATCCATATGTCCTCATGGATCTACAAACCATACTTCATTCTCCCATTACAAACATCCCCTTGAATATCATAAAATAACCATTCCATGAGCTGAGTATCCTTCTACTTATCCTTCTCATTATCTATAACAACATTCCACATCTTCTAATTCTACTTCCTTATCACCTATAATACCTATGAGAAATTCCATTGTAGCCTTAGTAATGCAATACTGAGAGGGCCTTGAACTTATAGTCGAATTATAATTCGAGTGGTTCTAAGTGTAAGCCTAGGAAAAGGGTTTTCTTTAGAGTTAATAGTCGACCTAAACCCTTGCAAGTATCCATGACTAGTAATCCTTACTAGTATTTTGAAAATTCTCAACAAGCTGCCTAGAAACCAAAGATCCCAAAATGTGCATATTGTCATGTTAACTCATGCAAATACTAACTAGATTAAGTAAGGATACTTTCTAAGGAAAATATCTAATTTTGAAAGTTCTCTAATCTACTTATATATTGCACAAAATTATCCATGTAAATCTCTACTAGACTTAGGTTTTAGGGTCAACCTAATCTCCCACAAGATATATAAAACTTGGAACCTGCCTTCATCAAAGAAATGTAATATCAAATTAGAGCTCATTGATTAATCCATCACCATTCTCTTGGAATTAGTGGAGGATATTGTAATCACCATTTGTGAATGGTCTTATCTAGAAGATTTCTTAATAATCCATGTGGACAACTATAAGGGAAACTTCCCAATTATCATGGGAAGCACTTGGCTAAGCATAATTAATGCCAAGCTAAGGATTAGATACATTTTCATAGGAATCTTCAAGAAAAATAACTTTGGAAAAGTAAAGAAGAAGAGGGCTCCCTGCATCACGTACAGTGACACAAGGTGTCATTGCGTGCAAAAAATTTGGATCATAAAGAGCATATCCATCACAACATGTAATAAGTATGTAAAAATTTCAAAAGCTCAAAGGTGCCTATAGAAAATAGCCACAAAATAAGAGGGGATCCAGTTGCTAACAACAGATGATACCTCTAACTCAATAATATGCATGAAACCAGTTAAGCTTCTCATAAGTGCTTATATTGATAGTATGGATCAAATGGAGCAAATCCAAAACTACCTCTTCCACATTGAAGTAGAAATGGATTGGGAAGAGTTGTAAGTTCCTCATTCAAAACTTTACCAGCAACTCTAGAGTATGTATTTCTTGATAATGAAAAGTCAATAATCATTAATGTCAATCTTACTGAAGAACAAAAAGTAAATCTACTAAAATTTATAAACAGATGGTTAATAGACTTTGCCTAGTCATATGATAAATTAACTAGAATTGATTTTTGCATATGCCAACACTGGATCTATATAGACTTTACCATTAAACCAAAGAAGTAGTTGTAAAGAAGGCTAAATCCAAAGCTAAAATAACTTGTTAAAAATGAATTTGAAAAACTTCTTAAGTTAGGATTCATCTATCCTATGGCCAACAAGAACTAGCTAAGTACACTTGTTATTGTGCCAAAAAAAGGAGGACAATGAAGGATCTATATAAAGTTTAGGCTATTAAACATAGCCACATTAAAAGAGCGTTTTTTTTTGTCATTTGTGGATTGAGTATTAGATAGAATTGTAGGACATAACTCCTATATTTTTTTGGATGGTTATAATGATTATAAACAAATCCAAATTGCACCTAAATACAAGACCAAAATAAATTTCACAAGTCCTTGGGAAACTTTTACATATAAGAAGATATCTTTTAGTCTCTATAATGCTCCTGAAACTTTCCAATGGTTATTTTTAAGCATCATTTAATAGTAGGTTGGTAGTAGTATGGAAGTCTTCAAGAATAACTTCTCTACCTATGAAACCAACATAAAATAGACATTGGACCATCTTGAGCAAATAGTAAAATGATGTGTAGTAAAACCCCTATGCCTCAAGTGGCAAAAGAGTCACTTGATGATCTAAGATGACATTGTCATGGGACATAGGATTTTAGGGAAAATAATTAACACAGACCCTAAAATAGTAAGGATCATCCAAGGAATAATCAAATAATCTCAAACTATTAAAGATGTGAGATCATTCCTTGGTCATATGGGTTACTATAGGTGCTTCATTGAAAATTTCTCTGAAATCACCAAACTGCTAGTAGAGCTTACTAAGAAAGATGCAGTCTTTGAATAGACCAAGGAATGCGAACAAGCATTCCAATACTTAAAGCAAAAACTTGTAGAAAATTCACTTCTATATGCACCAAATTGGCCTAAATGATTTCATATCATAACAAACATAACTAACTATTCCTTTAGAGTAGTCCTTACATAAATGGACAATAAAAAATGTCTATATTATATCCATTGTGCAAGCAGGAGCATTGTGGGTACATAACTCAACTATGCCACCACTAAAAAAGAACTCATGATGATGGTGTATTCCTTAGAAAAATCCAAGCACTATGAGCTTGGATACCAATTTTTTATGCATACGAACCCCAATGCATTCTACTTCCTAATGAACAAAATAGTGATAAGCCCCCAAGTTATATGGTGGTTGGTGATCTTACAAGAATTGGATCTCATCATGATGGATAGAAAAGAGACCAAGAATATAGTTGTAGATTATTTTTCTCAATTATGGTATGATAGGAATGGGGATGAAGAACATTTATCTAATTAATTTCCAAATGAACTTCTCTTTGCTAAGTCCATGAAAGTTTAAGCACCAAGGTCACAAATTGGTATGATGAGTTCCTCTCATATCTACTCATACAAGAGACTCCTACTAAATGAGATCATAGAAAGAAATAGTAGTTTCTTCACCAATTTAAAAATTACATGGAGATCGAAGACAACCTCTACAAGGATTCTACCAATTACCTAGTATGGTGGTGTGTACATAACGTAGATCAATTGAGAATCCTCAAAGATGCTCACAACGGTCCTTTCAGGGACCACTACACAGAAAGAAGGACAACCACAAAATTCCCCATATCAGGATAGTTTTGATCAACAATCTTTAGGAATGCTCACAATTTCTCCCATTTGTGTGAGAGATGTCAATGAGATGGAGAAATGATCATTTGAGTGGAAGAACTCCAACAATGGATTTAACCACTAGAGTCTTTTACCCTTTGGAGAATTGACTTCATGGAATCCATCACTTCCATGTCTAAAGGAAGAGTACATATTATAGCTACCATTGACTACTATACCAAATGGGTTGAAGCTACATCTATATCCAATTATATATCTACCATTGTAACTCAATTTTTCCAACAACAAGTGGTAAATAGGTTTGGTATACCTAGAGCACTAATTTTAGACAATGGAACATATTTCATAGATTCTACTTTTTGTAAGTTAATGCAATGCTTGAGGGTGCAACATAAACTCATAACACCCTATCACCCCTAAGCCAACGATCAAGCAAAGGTCACCAATAGGGAACTCACAAGAATTACAACATGAACCATTAGTAGATATCGAAAATATTGGAGCAAAAAACTCAAAAATGCCCTTTGGTCATATTACTCAACATGGAAACTTCCTATATGCTACTCTTCCTATGATTTAGGATACAGAAAGTTACCTAAAATACTAATTCAAACTGAACTTTGTACACTCACAACTACCTATGAGCTTGACGTTGACATTAACCTAGTACAAAAATAATGATTCATAACACTCAACATGCTAGATGAAAACCACTAATGATGAATAAAGTACATAAGGCACATAATAACATCATGATGCATAGATCAAAATATTTATGTTCAAATTAGGGGATAAAATTCTCTATTAGAACCCCATGCATGTGCCACAATGAACTAAGTTTCAAATATTATGCAAAGGACCTTACATTATCCATTCAAATTTTTCTTCTATGACTATGATAATTTACCACCCAACAAGCTCTTAAAAGCACATGATAGTCAACATCCAGTAACTTAAACCATTTATGGTTTTCCAAGTTACCAACAACAACACTAACACATTTGATCAAGAACAAGTATGCTCCATATTCCAAATCTCCTCCTTCCAACTCAGTCATGGAGGAGATATCCACCTGCCATAAAACATTGATGAGGATTAATAATTTTTTCTCCTTTTTATTTTATAACATTCTTTATAATTTTTTCCACTTTCTTAATATTTTATTAATTAATTTATATATTTTCCTTTTTCTTTGTTATTTTCTTATTATTATCATTTAGTCCTATTTGAAATCTTAGATTTTGTTTCATTGCTACTCCAAATTTTTTGAAAATTGTTTAACATAGCTATCACAATTATGATTGATTGACAAAAGGTTAATTTTATCCTTAGATTATTTTCTCTACTAATAATCTATTAATTTTCTAATGGTATCAAGTAGTGGGTCCATGAAATCCACTCATTCCATCTATTCCATGTAGAGTCTGCATCATGGAACCATGAAGGTTCTTTCACATTAAAACTAAAATAACATGTGATCTTATTATTCAAAAAACTTGGCAAGGACTGAGTGAGAATGGAAAAGGGTGTGACCTTAATGGTATTTACTATTTTATTTCCATTATTTCCTTCTTAAGTTCTATGATTCTTCATTGGTATATCATCACTCCTACCATTGACCCTAAAAAGGAAGTATGTCTTTTCATGGTATAGTTTCTACAAAAAAACAATAACAAGAATTCAAAGCACACTTGTTAGATAATGTCATGTGCTACAAGCACTAGTTATGGGGCTAGAAAGACATCTTACCCTAACTAAGGTCCAACCTATTCTCTTCTTCTCTTGAAGTGATGGTTGTCCTCTGAGATTCTTTTTAGCTCTTGATGGTAGAAGAAGAGGAATATGTCAATGCAAGGTCACTGTGATCAAAATGGTCTTGGTCTAGAATTGGAATGAACCTGTATCAAATCATCTTAATTATAAAACTCACCAAGGATCTTGTGTGAATAGGATGAAAATTATTCATCCATTGTTCTATATCTACCATTCACTCACTTCACTTTCTATCACCTCACTACCTCATACCATGGTGAATTAATAGTTTTTTTTTTCTAATTCACAAAATCCTAAGAAAATTCCTTGTATGGGTACGAAATTTAACTTAAAAAAACCCTTCATCATTTTAGATACCTATAGACTCCTTGTGATGAGATTATCCAAGGGCATATTAGGCATATGCCTACTTTAGGGAGGACCAACTTGCATCTCTTTTGATTTACCTTAAGTTCAATTTTTTAATCATAGATCAATTGCACATTCGATCATCTTGATAGCTTGAAACATCCAATTTTTTCTCTATTCTTGCATCAATAACATTTCCAAATCACTCATTTTACATACTCAATTTACTTTAATTTGGTGAATCATAACCTCAATTATGTTGTTCCTATGATTCTCCAAATTTTTTTGGCTTCTATTTGGATCTTTTTTTAACCCTAAACTCAACCAAATTTTTGAATATCCTAAGTAAAAAATATAACTATGAATAGCTATGTAAATGTATCCCCATTGATGTAATGAAAAGAGTCAATGTAGCCCCATTGATGCATCCTTGTCAACACATGACAAAAATACTATATATATGCATGATACTTAGCTTATTTTTCACCATTTCTTCCACACACATGAGGATTTTTTTTTGTCATTCATCAAAGCTCAAGAGCCTACCAAGAGCCATAACATTTACACTGCTTACCTAATTTTACCCATTCTTCAATCCTTGAGCTACTAAAGATATACTTTATGTCATGGGAGCATCAAATACTAAGGTTTTACAGAAATTTTTTTGGAAATTTTTCTAACTCCCCATGAATAATATATTAAAATGATATTAAATTAACGATCACAAGATATAATATCAACAATCAACCTCCTTTAGAACATGAATAAAATAATATCATAAACCTATAATTACTAAATAAGGATTTAACAATGAAGTTCCCAAGTTGAATTAGTAAACATAACTAATTGAAAAAATAAGGGTATCCAAAAGAAACAAAGACCATATGTAAGGAACTAATCATGGATTGTGTTTATGATCGCAGATGGTACTCAAAAGAGGATCACAATTAGGAGGTCCTTCATAACGCAGGTAAAAGTAATAATGAAGAGTAAGGAGCCAACAACAATAACAACAACAACAACCACAAGAGTAAGTAGCCATAGCTACTCATGCTAGCAAATCCCTATGAGATGAGACTAAGGTGGAATTTCTCAAATAGATTCCTATAGCAAAAACAAGCCAATATAGGCAAGATAAAGTCCCAAGACCAAGACCTAATCTAGAGATCACACTTACAAAAGCCTACCTAGAAGAGTTCCAAACCAAGAAGATTCAAAGCTTCATACTATAGGAGCTAAACTTTAAACCATTCTTGGAGCTTACACTTGAAGAGGTTTGAACACAACTTCAAGGGTCTCTGCTATAATCCATTCTCTTCAATAGTGAGGAATGGTACATGAGGGAAACCTAACTCTTCTGGAACAATAAAAAAGAAGATGTCACTTTTAAAATAAAGAACATCATCATCTCCTACTCAATTGAGGCCATCGTAGAAGCTCTTGAGTTACTAAAGACTAGGAAAAAGTTTTTAGAGTTATCTACCTAAGTAAACCCAGAGGCTAAAAAAGAGTGAGTTTAGTGATGCTATGGTGTGGACCATAATGATTATGATACCCTCACCAAGGTAGAGTGATCATATTTTAAAATTGCAACCTATCACCTTAATCCATTAGTGAGTCTAAGCAATGTCACACTCCTCTCCACCCAGGCATGTACAACTCTAAGCAAAAAATTCCTAGTAACCTACTAGAACTCATCTTTCTTGAGATTGAAAATTGTTTCAAGGAGAATGAGAAAGATAGGAAGAAATTTCTATTCCCATGATTAATCATAAAACTTTACAATAGGGGAGGTATAGCCTACTACTCGAATGATATGATTCATAGGGCTCCTACCACATCTTGGTAGGAGATGATAAAGGATAAAGCTCTAGACAAATTTCAAAAAGAGAAGAAGTCACCACCACCACAACCTAAAGCATGAGAGACAATACCAAAAATGTTGGTAGTTGTAAAAAAACTAAGGAAGCTCAAAGAGTAGTTGCTATAATAAGAACAAGCCTTTGAAGGTGATGGAGAATCTTTATTCTACCATCCAACCATGAGCCACCTAAATGAGGTCATAAGAATCATTAGTAGGCAAGATAGTGAAATGGCATTGTTGACCTTAGCATAAAGGAAGTAGATACCTGTCTATCTAATCTTAATGCTAGATAAGTTATTGTATTCATTCTAGAATAAGCATTCCCCAAAATTGTTTGGAAAGTAGCAACCTTATCTATAATGTTGGAATGAGATGAAGAAACAACAATCCTAGTCATGCTACAAAAGAGCCAAGAGATAGTAACGGAAATGGTGGTGGACCATGTTGGGGAAACTATAAGTGCTCATGCTGCATCTATCCTTGATGTTGCTATCATGGTAGATGTACATGCATCAACAAGAGTAGGGAGTAGAAGGACGAGCATTACCTAATTCAAGGAAGTGTTGGAATAACTAGTTAGATCTAAGAAATTGATTTTGAAGATATTTGAATTTTTGAAAGATATATCAACCACCTAGCCACAACTATTAGAGATGAGGGGCAAGCTATTGATTGTTAATGCATAACTAGAGGAGAACACTACTAGTAATCAATGGTTGGATGTTGAAGTTGTAGAACTTAGAGCCCATCTCTCTAATCCTACTATTCTAGAGCTAAACTTACAAGAGATAAAGCTTTCCAATGGCTTCAGTAAAAATACTAGGATTCCAAAAATGCCAAGGAGATGATGATCATTGAGGCATCACTATCGAAAGTAATGACTACTAACATTAACCATGATCTCTCGCAAGTTCATAAAGAAAACCTAGTACTAACCCGTGAGAACCATCGCTTGTGAAATACTAAGCAAGAAAAAGATCAAATGGTATAGGACATTCTCTAGTAGTGGGAACATCATGCCAAGGTAAACTTGAATATGAGAATTTTGGCTTTAGAAAAAAAAATCTCTTGATGGAGTAGGTTTAAACCCTTTTCCAAAAGACTATAATTGAGGTTACCACCTAGAAGAACAAAGCCTTGAAATATGAATGAGTAAAAAAAAATCACTACATGAACTAGGTATAGATACTTAAATAGGTCAATGAGAACAAAATCAAGTTGGCCAATGCAAATCTAAACAAGGTCATCCAACAAATCCAACAGAGAAGAGATGCATGATAGTCCATCTTTAATGAACTCAACACTTATAACCAAGCAAAGATTTATCTAAAGGAGTTGTTAACTGAATAGATGACTAAATATATAGAGATTTCGAGCCTCTAATATGTAAACATAGCAATGTTGACTTTCTTGAGGCTCAAGATAGAACTAGAGAAGCAAGTGGCTAGCTCTTAACTTCTTTCTAAGATAGAGTTCAAGCTCCACAAGGAGATCAAACAAAAGTTGGAAGTGGACAACGTGAACTTTGAGATTCTCAAAAGTAAATTTACTAATCAAAGATCTACAACTAAGAACCTAGTCAGGAAAACAAGTAACTACCAAAGAGCTCTAGAACTTTATTTGTACATCCAACATTAAATGTAAACAATTCATGGATTGATTTGTCAACATAAATAATATGTTTCTAACACTGTCATGCTCATGGGATATTCCAACACTGGTACATCTAAGTAAAGTAGCCTAGACTAGTCATGACCCATGCAGCATAAAGGAGAATATAAAGATACTCCTAGATTCCTTTCAGTTTTCAACAATAACAACAAGATAACCAAGATCTCTAGCAGCACTAAGACATGATGAAGAACCTTTCACACCATAGGAGCCTCCACCTCCAGGCACAATGTGAAGACTTCATCATTTTTTCATCCATTAAATAGGCACCTACTATTTTTTTTAAGTTTCTTCATTCCTTATAATATTACACTAATTTTGTAAGCTATACCACATGGCACTTAAGAGTTAGTAAATTAGTTAGTTCCATACTTCCTTAAATTTTGTAAGAAACTCAATCCTTTTTTTTTCTTGCTTAATGATGATTTTTCAGTCAATCGTGGAGTATCATAAAATGTCAAATAAGTAAATTGGGTTGATGCATGCTCATCAATGCAACCCCATCAATGCATCCCCATCGATACATCTCGAGATGCATTAGTACATATGTATTAAAGCTAATCTAATCGTTGCCTATATAAGTGTGTACACCTTCTACATTATTGAACTACTTGGTTCATACCTTAGCCAAAATCTTGTAGTTTCTTTCTATAAAACTTAGTAAACTTTTTTCTTTGAGTGGCTATAGCATGAATTGACTTGATTGTATAGCATTTTATTCAAGTCCAACATGTACCTAGACACATATACATGAATAACAATAAAATTGATATTTCTTTCATCCATTGCAACACTTGGATTAGTTTAAATTTACTTTTCAACATTTTACTTTAAATCCATTTTACTTTCTTATCATGAACATTTAATTTTCTAATTCATAATTAATGTGAGTATGATCACCTTCAGTATAATATCTTAACGCTTGGTAATCCTAGTAATGGATACTTGGTATGCCCAATAGTAAACACTTGGTAACCCAAAAGTGTTAGTATATGTTTAGGATGTGTACAAAAAGTGGGAATGGATGTTCCACATTTATGATAGTTTAGTTAACTAATTATTTATTTAAAATAATCAAAACCTCCTTTATTTAATCATTTTACAAGTAAAAAATTTATAAAATTATAAAAATAAATATCTTACACCTCAATCACACTTAATCATACCAACAAGTTAACAAAAGTGAAAATTGGAAAAACAATGACTAGTAACTACATCTTTTACCATCCAAGGATATACACCACTTAGGTAAAACATAGCCCACGAAATCTGATGAATCATGGTTAACCAGGCCCCGTATACTAAGCCCGCTACGTATACTAGGCCTCGTATACTAGGCCCTATACACTAAGCCTGCTGCGTATACTAGGCCCCGTATACGCAGCCCCATTTACGCAACGTCTATTCTAGCCTATAAATAAGTGGCCCTCCGCCACACTTAGGTATCTTTCTAGTAGTCGTAGTAAAGCCCTTGCATTTTGTTTCCATAGGAGTTAGACTATTTTCCCAAGTGCATGCCCGCAGTGTGATGCTTGTAATTGTACAGCACCTTTATTTGAGTGTGACGTACTTGGACATGCACATGACCAGAAATAAAGATCGAGATTACTTCATCATTGCAACATTCACTTAGTTTTAATTGTTAAATTTTTATTTTAAATTATTATTGTTATTTATTGCTTTCTTAGTTAATATTTCTTTATCATCATTTACTATTCCTATTGTTAAATGCGGAATGAGTACGACTTAATCACGAGCATTTAAGTGTCACTACTTGGTAACCTAGCAGCGTACCTAGGATCTA